>CM041781.1:295612595-296164000 GCA_023374045.1 Limonium bicolor | reverse complement strand
CCAAAGCTTGGGCTATTCTGACTTATGATCGGTTTAGGGGGACATGGTTTGTGTGGTGTGTTCGGGCCTCCAAACCGAACCGCCTTAACTTAAGTTACTCGTCCAACTATTAGGACGGTAATGAGTGTTGTTGTTTTGTGTAACGAGCTTATCATGAGACTGGCAACAATCTCTAGGCTCACCAGTGTGTTTGTGATGTTTGGGTCGGTTCCTAAGAGAACCATTCCCGTGGTGTTATGTGTTTTGTTGTGATGCAATATTATTGGCGGTATTATGTTGTGTACGTAGAAACGTGCAAAGTGTTGTTAGGTGTTGTATGTAGTATATGTTATATGTTTGTATAATGTGGATGTGTGGATCATGGATATGATTCCCAGTTTGTGATAGAGACGTTTAAGGATAACCCGATTTAAGGGTAAGTGTCGTCTATTAAGGAAGTAGCTCCATTAGAGGAGGAACACTCTAGGGATGATGTATACCAAGAGTGACTTATTAAGTAAGGATATTTATCCATTGTTGAGCCCATTGAGGCGAAATGTTAAGTGTTGTGTGCTTATTGTTACATGCATGATTTAAATATAATCAACCGCATGTTAAGACGACAATTAGTTGTGCGTGGCCCGGTAGCATGTGGGCTGCGGGATTACCATACCAGCAAAGGTGCTGAGCCCCTTGGGGCCACCCCTTTCTCTTCTTTTCCTATTTCAGGTACGAAGTGCTGGAAGCCGTTCGAGAGTAGGACGGGTAGTCATTGTACACGGGTAAACTTTAAGTGTATGTATACAGTAGGTGTAGTAAGACCGAAATTGTTGTCGGCAACAGTTTATAATACTCGGTATAGTTGATAAGGTGTATGTTGTTGTTGGCGTTGTTAATGTAAAGGTATACTAATGTATAGTTGCTCGGGAATTTAGCCCATCAGACCGGTACATTGTGTATGTATTAGCCTTGTTAGCCACGTGGGTGGCTAACGGCGTGTAACACCAACAATTAATGTGATGAGGTTGTTCTTCCGCTGCAGTTTGTTGTAAGTATGTTAATGTTGGATGGGTGTTACAAAAAGTGGTATCAGAGCGAAGTATCGCTCTGATGACTGAGTTACCGAGCTTAGGAAGTACCGAGTTAGGATTTAGTGCTTTGGGTTAAGGGTTGAGTGATAGCGTGAGAGATACGCTAGTTAGGTATGACCAGTGAATACTGGAAACCTACAATATCCTTCCCACCCTCCACAATCCCTGTATATAACTAGGGGAAACAACGCCAGGGAGATGGAAGTCCTCTCTACTCGGGAATACCCGATCTGGCTGTTTAAACACCTTTAGGGTACGGAGAACCTGTCATACGGTAGATCCCGAAAACTGGGAATCCCGGAGACGGTCTCCATCTGAATAATGTTAACCGCATTTCATAGCAATGAATGAAGGATCTTGTGTATTGGAGAATAGAATTTCCGGCAACCTGGGTCGACATGCAGAGCAGTCGAGAATAACCAGCTTGCAACGCACCGACCGTGCAACAGGCAAGAAATGGATTAATAACACCCGAGACAAGTGTCTACGGAACCACAGCTGATAAATAATACACCAACGGTATGCCAACCGACAAAGGAACTACAACGTAGTGCCCAAACAAGAGACAAGTCTCAGTAACCACGACGAGTGCGTGGAACGGGCTATAAGGAGAATACGACATAAAAGAAGGGGGTCTCCCAGAATGGGAAATACCCTAGTTAATGATTATTATGTGAATACAGTGAGAAGTCACCTAGACAAATTATTATCAAAACAGTAAGATCAGTGAGGGCCAACAAGGCCACTGATGACAGTGCGGGTAAAAACAATACCACAACCGGTATGTGTTAAACTCAAAGCCAGTTAGCATGGCGCACTTGCCATAGCAAGTGCTGCTATAACAGGGCTGTTCGGGAAATTATAACCACTATAAGTACTTAGTAAGTACCACGAGTTAGGTGTGAACATTATAACCATGGAAGGGCTTAACAGCCTAACCTCTGTAATTGTAAGTACACCAGTCAGCAAGAAGCTAGACTTGGTTAAGGTAAGAAGATGTTGTGAAACCATGAAAATTTTTTCTTTAAACCCAGATTTATTCAAACCCTTTTCTTTCAAAACCAGATTTCCTTTCAAACCAACACTTCTTTCCAACCTTCTTTAAACCAAACCAGTAAGATCAAGGACAGTTGACAAGGATACAACAATGGATAAACTTTCCCTCGATTAAGTTCGGGAAGTAAGGAATGAATATTGCCGCGGGACAATAAGGGAGTTGACAACAGAATGCTTCACCTAGGCGTGTGACGGACACTACAAGTGTACCAACTGTGTTGTGGGACGACCGCACTCCGATAGGAGCATGTGGGCCTGACAGACCTACTTATGGGTTAGTTGGGTAAGTAGCAATGTATCAGTATGATACCCCATATATGTATACGAGTAGAGTCCGAAACACGGGAAGTAGTCGATTCCGCTACGGTCAGTAGTATAAATCAAACAAGAGCTAAGGACTACAAGGAATAGTTGAAGCTAAGGAACTCAGTTGAGTTAACAAGACTAAAGGATTAGTGAACTCCTTTCAAGGAAATGTTTAAGAGTTAGGAAGTGCGATGGGCACAAACTGTTATGTAAAGACACCACATATGTCTTAAGGATCCTTAGGGATAAAACCTGTTAGCTGGAATGGAGACCCAGCCTGTACATGGCAAGCATGCCTAATGTGGACACATTAATGTGAAATGAACGGGATGAAATTCCCAGAATGAGTACCTACACTACCAGGAAATGTAATCTTCATAGAAGAAGATATAAACCAGTTAAGAACGCAAACGGCGTGGCTAACCGAATATACCAATAAGTGTAAGCCAGATGTGATGGAATAACTTAGCAACACCCAGGAGCAGTCCTTAAAGGGTGTTCGCATCAATAAATGTTGCACAAAATGACATGACAGAAACACAAGGGTTGAAACTAACACCAGTTTAGACATAAGTTGTCAGGAGACGGACTGACAATCCTAAGGGGCATCCCATGAAAGGAAACGTGACGCAACGACCTTGTAATATTGTACAGAGAAGTACATGTGTGTGGACAGCCTATAATGAGCCCAGCTCAAGGCAAATAAGGCTTATAATCCAAAAGCAGGATATATCATATAAATTCGATTGCTGGTAGAAGTTTAGGTTGTGTAAGCGAATAGAGTGGTAAACGAACCACTGCATTAAGAGTGGGGATACCTCTCGACATTGTGGCACCGCAGGAGCGGTAGTTATGTGAATCAAGTTCAAGAAATATGTTAAGGATTGACCATGTTGTTACTGAAAGAGAAATTAGCTTAGTAGTATGTGTACAAAGTGAAGCACCTGGCTGGATAACGCCGGCTTGTGACTCGAATGATCGATGCTCAAGGAGCATTCAGTGGTCATCCAAATGAGGGATGAACCATAATATGAATAATGTAAATTTATGTGGGAAGTTAATGTGACAGTAAATACTATGTGAGTTAGTGTTATACAATAAGTGAGAGCACGGTGCGCAGTAAGCGACCGTTGTATAAGTGTTGTTGAATGATAATATGGTAGGTCGAACCAGTTACGAGATCAGAATTTCAGTGAAACACAGTGTGAATTCCATGGCGAATCGCATAAGGGATTTACTGTCAAGAGTTTACGCCTCTGCACTCTGTATGACTGAGTGTTTTGGTATTGCACTTGCGCAGTAATGATCGAATGAGATAGCTAGGAATTGGAAACATGTTAATTGTGAAACAATAATGTTATAATGGCCGATGCATGGGAAATGCAAGGCCGCACCAATAAAAGAGTACTTGTACAAAACCGAATGTGAAGACATGATTAACAGTAAGTGACTACAGTAGCACTAACTACCAAATATCGGTATGGAATATACCCCAAATATTGGAAATAGCAGAGAGAGAGCACTACACACTAGGTAGTAGCTCAATCTCAACCGACAGTAAGTCGGAAGGGAACAAGTCAATCATTGTGAAATACATAGCTGTATACACAGTAAATGATCATGGAAGTGGATGGAAATTGTGAAACTCACCGAATCCGCTCAGGGTAAAAGATACCGTGCGTCGGTTGAGAAACCATTGTTACCAAGATGAAGGTGACAATTGGGGATGTACAATACAGTAAGAATAACAAAAGGGAGCGATTAAGCTCTACAGTTATTAGAGTTTCGCAGCAGAAACTAGTGAACCAGTGATTCAAATGTACAACGTGAATAACGAATATGAGTGGATGGCTAATTATTAACGCCTAAAGCCTCACAGGCCAGGACCGAAACCGGTTATGAGTTATAACTCCAATGCGAATTCTTGGTTTAGGGACTAAACCGCCAAAATGGTTAAGATCCTCTAATCAGAATCCATTGTGTAATAGACCGCGTGGAAGTTAAAACACTTCACGACGGCAGAACATTTAACCAATGTTTAGTGATTGATTACGTGGGCGTAATCCCTTTTAAGGGGGGGTAGAGCGCAAAACCACTTGGTGTATATTACCGTACAAGTGTACGTAGTGTATGTGACTCGTATTGTGCATAGCACAAAATTATTGTTTGTTTTGATGATTGGTGTGTGTTTACGTAAACATACACATTCATTCATGGTTTAATTGTGGTAATTGCGCACAGAGGATGCGAATACCATTGTGATAAGTGTGTGTGTTTGTTAACAGTTGTGTGTGATTGTACAAGTGTGGGAGTAGAGAACTCCCGGGGGAATAAGAGCCCCGACAGTGTATAAATGTAAAATCAGGTGTGTTGTATTTCGATAAAATATATGTATATATATATATGTATACTTAATAGTGATGCATGAAAGGGCATGATACCGACATAGAACCTAGTGAGAATAAGATTCCCTAGGCAACAGGATTAAAAGTGGATGGAGGTAACTGATAAACGGTGTTCTATCCTTTAGAGATGTTGTGATCATGACTAGAATGATTCAAAAGATAGAAAATTGGAAATGAGTGACTTACTTGATGCTTGAAAATGAAGTGGGAGGTGGAACTTGGTTTGCATGTGATCAAGGGAAGCCGAACACAAATTGGAGTGGAAGGATAGTTCAACACTGATGCTGATCACATCAGGGTTGGATGACTCTTGAAACTCCCTATAAGTGGTCACGAATAACCACGCTAATAAAAGAAGCAAAGAGCTTAAGTTGGACTTGGAGTTGTGTGTGTTTTCAAAAAGGATTTTAAATCGGTATTTATAAAACGTTGATGGATACTTTACGTAATTAAAGTCTTCTTACTTAACCTCACAAGGAAATTTTAAACTTATGTGATTGTTTTGATCTCCCAAGGACACGGGGACGGAAGGTGTCCATCGCGACCGGGTTCTGCGGGATCACAGTGTATATCAAGGATATTTTTGATTGTTATACATGCTCTGACATGTTGTGTGGTATGTGTAATGAATGTTGTTTTGACTTGGATTTCCTAAAGTGTATACTATCAAGGCCTATGAGTCTAAATGTGTGGTGTTACATAGACCTATGTGTCTAAAGACTGTTATGTTACCAGGACCTATGTGTCCAAATGTTGTTATGTTACCCAAGACCAGTGAGTCAAAGGGGTTGTTATGTATGTGTAGGTGTTGTTAAGATACCCGGACCATAGAGTCCGAGGTTATCATTTGGATATGTTATGTTATGTGTGGATGTGAATGTGTTGCCCGGACCATCAAGTCCGAGGTTGTGATGTAAAGTGTGGTTGGTTAAGGAAGTTTATTTCCAAGTGATTCCTGTGTTCTAATCTAATGATGTGAGGAAAGTGTGAACTTCGAGGACGAAGTTCTTTTAAGGGGGGTAGATTGAAATACCCCAAACCTAGATATGTGGTTTAAATATCAAATTATGGTATGTAAAGGCTAAAAAGTGCCTTAGTAACATCAGTGAACAATTTAAACCATAATAAATGCAATAAAGCATTAAGACACAGTTTGAGCAAAAGCATGCTCTAAGCTATGAGTGAACTTGGTTAGGACCCAAAGAGCCTACCAAGACTTGATAACATTTAATTATGATTTAATAAGGCTAAATAAGTCCTTAGGAAACTTTGGTAGACAATGAAACCAAACAAAACACAAGAAAATACCTTAAAGTCAATATGAGCAAAAATGTGCTCTAAGCTTGGGATGAATGTGTATAAGACCTAATGGTCATACCTATACCTTATTTATATGTTAATGAACATATTAAATCCATTACTAAAGAAAACCAAGCTTGAAACAAGTTAAAACACAAAATGTGCTTTAAGGAGTCTTAAAGCACGTTTTTGAAAAATTGTCTTGTAAATGAGTTTTGAATGGCTAAATGTCCATCATTACTCTTTAATTAACATGTGTACTATATAGTATCACATTTGGGTGGCCATATTAGTGGGAAATCAAAAATTTCACTTCTATGTGCCTTGTATTTGTGAATAGTAATTTTTACAAGCTAGTATGTAACATATAATGTTATAAGTAATTAAATTGGTCAACAAAGACCATTATACCCTCCTAGGCATATGGGGGCCGGTTTTTCATGGTGTGAGTCACCAACATGTAAAAGAAATCAAATAAGTAAACTTAAGCTTAAAGTAAAGTACTATTTGCTTTAACTTACAAATATCTTCAAAAGTAAGTTCTATCTTCATTCTCCCTTCCTTTCCTTCATTTCCCACGGTTCCACACTCTCTTCTTCCCTTTCTTCTTGTTCTCTCTCGGTGATACATAAACAACCATGGAAGTCCATCTTTGACCACATGTAAAACCTAGCTCACTTAACCAAATCAAAAAAAACACCACCATTCTCTTAGTTAAGCCAAGCTTACAATCTTGTCCTTTCAAAACTTCAAAACCTCCATTTCGGTGCCAAGAGAAACCACCATGGGAGGAGCTTGAGCTCACCTTTTCACATATTCTTGTTCTCCTTTGCTTCAAGGTAAGGTAAGGAAACTCAAAGAAAATCCATGTTTCCTCCATGTTTACATGTTGTCCGAAAATTCACCTCACAATGGTGTATTTATCTTGCTTGTTTTAGCTTCATTTGAATCTTCCAAGGGCTAGGAGGAGCTCTCTTGATACTTGTTCAAGTTCTTTTCCAATTCCAAGGTAAAACAATTACCTTAATGTGTTTAAAACAATATGTGTAACTAGGGTTTACAATGAGGTGAAGCACAATGCTTGAATACTCATTCTATTGTTTTTATAATGTTTAATAGTTGAAAAGGGACCAAATGCCCCACCGGTTTGTAAGGAAACAAGAAAGAAGTTTGTGAGGAAAAAGAGGTAAACAAACTATCTCAATGTAGTTTAAATGCCTTAGGAAAATGAGCTTGATTTGCTTGATAAAATACCTAAGGAGCCAATGGTGAGTGACCTAGTAAAGTGTTCTCAAGGAGACTAGTAAAAGAACATATGTGTTGGTGTATGTATTTGCAGGTTAAAGGCATTATTTATGTGGGAAATTCAGTGTTTAAGGTTATGCATTTAAGGGCCTAAGAGCCATGTTATTTAAGGGCCTAAGTGCCAAGCAATTTAAGTTATGCACTATATTGTGATGTAGTGTAGTGCTTGATGTGTGAAGTTTGTGTGTAAAAATGTGTTTGGTGGATTTTAGGTGTTTTGAATGAAATAAGGTAAAAACCTAAGGTTTGGATGTGAGTATATACGAGAGAAGCTATGGCCAATTTGGGAAATTGTGTGAGAAGTTCTAAGTGTGTAAGTGAGTTTTGGTGAACTAGGAAGTGTTATAGGTGAATGAATGTTTACTTGAGAAGAAACATGTGTTAAGGTGATTTAGGGTGATGCAAGGATTTAGGTGTTGTCTTGGAAGTTCTAGGAATTCAATGGGTGTTTTGTGAATGTATTAAAGTCTTGGAGAAGTTGTTTAAGGTTTAGGTAAGGTTAGTGTTTAAGGAATAAGTGATGTTTAGGTATGATGTGAAAAAGGAGATTTAGTTAGTAAGAAAAGAATTGAGAGGTGATGATAAGGTGTAGAGGAAACACCTTGGTATTGTGGTCATTATAGGTGAAATGCCACCTAGAAATCATAAGGAGAAAAAACATTGTAAGTGTTAGGAATTTGTGAAGAGATATAAGTAAAGGTTTAAGGAATTAGGAAAAATAGTTTTGTGAAGTGTTTAAGAATATCTTAAGGGTGTGTTTGAAGTGCCAAATGATGTTAGAACACATTAAGAGGCCTTAGGAGAAGTTTGGTGAAGAATTGACAAAGTTTGGGTAAGTTTAGGAGGCGACCGACCCAGGGGCCGACCCAGTTTTTGGGTCGGTCGAGCCTCTGTAAAATGTTGGGAAAATGTTCGGTGATGGTCCGACCCAAAAGGGTGGGTCGGACATGGGTCGGTCGGTCAGGTTTCAAAGGAAGGAAAATGTTCGCACATGGACCGACCCAGAATGGTGGGTCGGACGTGGGTCGGACGGGCATGTTTGTAAGGAAGTAAAAGGGTCTGTAATGGACCGACCCAGCTGTGGGTCGGTCGGTGGGTCGGTCGGACCAAAAATGTTGTTTAAGGTTATGAAATGAAATGTGATGATGGGGATTGGTAGGTAATGATGTTATAAGGATGTTAAGGACATGTTAGGGGAGTTTTAATGACACCTAAGTGGGTTAAAAGTTGAATTAAAATGTGAGAGTAAAACAAGTTAAAAATGTTAAGTTATGTAACTAAGTTAACGGGGAAAAATTAAGCATTGACATTAAATGATCAAGCAAACCCCGATGTTAATGAAAACACGTGTGATGTTAACAGTTGTTCGAGAATTGCTCGAGGAACATATATGGACAGGATAAGTGGACTCCGGTGACAGGTATGGTTTTCTTGCAACCTGCGTCCTACCGGATTACACCGGCTTGTATGCCAATGTGTTTTCTGTATGTTTGCCACGTTATAAGATAAAACATGTAATGAGTTTACAGTAATTCATATATGTGGCGTGTTCAACTCCGATACCATTTAACCTCGGCAGTGTTAACCTTAGTTAACTGAGTCTAGGATCACATGAGAGTTCGGTATTCGGAGTAAACGACCCGTACCATGGGACGTACTAACCACGGCTATGCGTGTGTTAATTGTGTGATATGTGTATGTGAATGTAGGGATCTCCCTTGTATGTTTAACCCAGTTGTAATACTGTATGTGTTGTTATGTGACAGGCTCCATAGTGGGGTTCTAAGTATTGTCTAAAGTAAGTATGTACTAACAGTAGTGAGGAATCCGGTTTGGCCGGTCGCGCGTTGTTTGGGAGAGGGTATCCTTTTTAGCCTTACCCTTCTCTTTGTTATGGTTGTTTCCCTCACGGGTTATGATCTCCCATTAGCTTACTCCAAAGCTTGGCTATTCTGACTTATGATCGGTTTAGGGGGAACATGTGTTTGTGTGGTGTGTTCGGGCCTCCAAACCCGAACCGCCTTAACTTAAGTTACTCGTCCAACTATTAGGACGGTAATGAGTGTTGTTGTTATTGTGTAACGAGCTTATCATGAGACTGGCAACAATCTCTAGGCTCACCAGTGTGTTTGTGATGTTTGGGTCGGTTCCTAAGAGAACCATTCCCGTGGTGTTATGTGTTTTGTTGTGATGCAATATGTATTGCGGTATTATGTTGTGTACGTAGAAACGTGCAAAGTGTTGTTAGGTGTTGTATGTAGTATATGTTATATGTTGTATAATGTGGAGTGTGTTGTATAATGTGGAGTGTGTGGATCATGGATATGATTCCCAGTTTGTGATAAGAGACGTTTAAGGATAACCCGATTTAAGGGTAAGTGTCGTCTATTAAGGAAGTAGCTCCATTAGAGGAGGAACACTCTAGGGATGATGTATACCAAGAGTGACTTATTAAGTAAGGATATATTATCCATTGTTGAGCCCATTGAGGCGAAATGTTAAGTGTTGTGTGTTTATTGTTACATGCATGATTTAAATATAATCAACCGCATGTTAAGACGACAATTAGTTGTGCGTGGCCCGGTAGCATGTGGGCTGCGGGATTACCATACCAGCAAAGGTGCTGAGCCCCTTGGGGCCACCCCTTTCTCTTCTTTTCCTATTTCAGGTACGAAGTGCTGGAAGCCGTTCGAGAGTAGGACGGGTAGTCATTGTACACGGGTAAACTTTTAAGTGTATGTATACAGTAGGTGTAGTAAGACCGAAATTGTTGTCGGCAACAGTTTATAATACTCGGTATAGTTGATAAGTGTATGTGTTGTTGGCGTTGTTAATGTAAAGGTATACTAATGTATAGTTGCTCGGGAATTTAGCCCATCAGACCGGTACATTGTGTATGTATTAGCCTTGTTAGCCACGTGGGTGGCTAACGGCGTGTAACACCAACAAGTTAAGTAATGTGATGAGGTTGTTCTTCCGCTGCAGTTTGTTGTAAGTATGTTAATGTTGGATGGGGTGTTACATAATTTGTTTGGATGATTGGTGTATGTGTTACATAAACATACGCATTCATTCATGGTTTAATTGTGGTAATTTTGCACAGAAGATGCGAAATACCATTGTGATAAGTGTGACTACTTTGTTAACTGTTGTGTGTTGGTACAAGTGTTTGGGAGTAGAGAAACTCCCGGGGAACTAAAACCCCGACAATACGTGTTCACATAATACTAAATGTAATATCGTGTATTGTATTTTGATAAAAGTATGTATATATACAATATTATGAGTTATGAAGGGGCATGAAACCTATATAGAACCTAGTAAGAATTAAATTCCCTAGGTAACATGATTAAAGGTGAAATGAAGATAACTGATAGACGGAGTTCTATCCCTTGGAGATGTGGTGATTGTGACTAGAATGATTTAAAAAGATAGAAAATTGGAAATGAGTGATTTACTTGATGCTTGAAATTGAAGTGGGAGGTGAAACTTGATTTCATGGGATCAAGGGAAGCCGAACACAAATTGGGGTGGAAGGATAGTTCAACACTGATGCTGATCACATCAGGGTTGGATGATTCTTGAAGCTCTCTATAAGTGGTCACAAATAACCACGCTAAGAAAAGATGCTAATAGCATAAATTGGACTTGGAGTTGTATTGAGTTTTCAAAAATGATTTTCAATTGGTATTTCCAAAACATTCGATTAATATTTTGAATAAAGGATTCTCTTATACTTAACCTAGTAAAGAATATTTTTGTAGTACTTGCTCACGAGCTGAGGACGTATGAGCCTTTGTCTTCAGACCGGTGACATGAGAAGTACATATGTTGAAAAATTAAGTAAATGTTTTGATCCCAAAGGAACGGGGACCAGAAGGTGTCCATCGCGACCGGGTTCTGCGGGATCACAGTGTATATAAAAAGGTATTTTGGTTGCTATACATGCTAAGACATGTTGTGAGGTATATGTAATAAATATTATTTTTGACCTTGAATCCTAATGTGGTTGAGTTCTGAAAGATCGTTATGTTATCCAGACCTAGGAGTCTAAATGTTGTTATGTTACCCAGACCTGAGAGTCTGAGGGTTGTTATGCAAGTACAATGTTGTTTAGATACCCGGACCGTTGAGTCCGAGGATATAATATAAGTATGTTATGTTATGTATGGATGTGGATATGTTACCCGGACCGTTAAGTCTGAGGTTGTAATGTAAAGTATGTTTGGTTATGAAAGTTTTATTTTCCATGTAACCCCCGTGTTCTAATCCAAATGATGCGTGGGAAGTGTGAACTTCGAGGACGAAGTTCTTTTAAGGGGGGTAGATTGAAATACCCCAAACCTTGATATGTTGTTTAAATGTTAATCTATGGTATATTTTTGCTAAAAAGTGCCTTATAAATGCTATTAAGTAAATTAAACCATAGTAAACACAGTAAAGTGCTACTAAGACAGTTTGAGCAAAAACATGCTCTAAGCTTGGAGTGAACTTGGTAAGGACCCAAAGGGCCAACCAAGACTTTATAACATTCAATTATGATTTAATAAGGCTAATTAAGTCCTTGAAAAACATTGGTAGACAATTGAACTAAAAGAAACACAAGAAAACACCTTAAAGTCAATTTAAGCAAATATTTGCTCTAGACTTGGTGTAACCTTGCATAATACCTAAAGGTCATTCTTAGACCTTATAAAAATGCTAATGAACATGTTAAATCAATTACTAATGAAAACCAAGCTTGAAAACAAGCTAAAACACAAAATGTGCTTTAAGGAGTCTTAAAGCACATTTTTGAATAATTGTCTTGGAAATGAGTTTTGAGAGGCTAAATGTCCATAATTACTCTTTAATCAACATGTGTACTACTTAGTATCACATTAGGAAGCCTAAATCAATGGGAAATCAAAAATTTCACAATTATGTTCCTTAATTTGTGAATAATGCTCAAATAGTGCTAGTTTAAGTTATAAGTCAACATAAGTCAAATAATTGGTCAACAAAGACCACAAATTAGCCTATATACAAGAGGGGGGCGATTTTATAAGTGGTGAGTCATCACCCTGGCTAGTTAGTTAAAGAAAGAAAGAAAAAGTAAGTAAAAAGGTTACTATTTGCTTTATATGTAAAATATCTTACAAAAGTCACCCTCTCACCTTACTTCCCTCATTTCTTTTGATTCCCACCGTCTTCAACCTCCTCCTCCCTTCTCCATCTCGTTTTGCTACAGCAAGTATCCATTCTCCATCTTTGAGTGCTTGTAACTCATGACTCCATGATCCAAATTCAATTTCAAGACCACCATTCTTCTAGTTGGAGCAAGCTCTTCATTTCCCTCTTTTCAAATCTTCAAGAACTCCATTTTGGTGCCATGAAGAATCTCCATTGAAGGAGCTTGAGCTCATATTTTCATGCCTTGTCATTCTCCTTTGCTTCAAGGTAAGGAAAATCAAAGAAAAACCAAGTTCCCATCATTTTTGTGTATAGCTGAAAATTCACCTTACTATGGTGCCTTGTCTTGCTCTCTTATTAGCTTAATTCAATATTCAAGAGACTAGGAGGAGTCCTATCTTGCTACTTAACCAAGCTCTCTTTCAAATTCCAAAGGTAATCATCACATTTTAGTGTTTTAAGACACTTATGTAAACCTAGAGTTCAATTATGTGTTTGAGTATTAAACTTAATGCTCATTACCCTTATATGTGTGTTGGTTAGAAGGCTGACAAGTGATAAAAGCTCCTTGCCGATTTTCAATCAAGAAAAACAAGAGAAAACAAGTGAGAAAGCTTGGAAAACAAGAGGTAAATGACCTCTCTTAATGTGGTTTATTGTACTAGGAAATTGAGCTATATTTGCTTAATAAATAACCTAAAGAGCCAATGGGAAATGAGCTAGAAAACTATCCACAAGGTGGACTAAAAGGACATGGGAGCATTGTTGTGTGTATTCGCAGGTTGAAGGCATTTAAATGTGGAAATTCAGTGTTTAAGTTTAATGCAATTTAAGGGCCTAAGAGCCAAGCAATTTAAGTTTAAGCACTATATTGTGATGTAGTGTAGTTTAAAGGTTTAGATGTGTGTAAAGAGCATTTCTTGTGAAGATGAATGTCTTGGAGGATTTAGAGATCAAATGGGTGTTTTAAACACACCAAGGTTATGTTATGTGAAGTGTTAAGTCTTGTTCAAGTTTTGGTAAACAAAGGAAAAATAATGCCTTGTGAAGGTCTAAGTGTAAACTTGTGGAAATTGAAGGAGTTGTGTAATGAAGGTGTTTGTGAGAAATAATGCTTTTGGAGTAGTGGTAATGTTTGTGAGACAACACGTTGGTTAGTTGTGGTGGTAGGCATAATATACCACTTAGAAATCCTAAGGAAAAATTGTTATAAGTGTTAGGAATTGTTGTAAGGAATGGAGTAACAATTTGGTGACGATTTAGGAAGGTTTAGTGCTTGTTTTAAGGTGTTTAAACATGTAGGAAACATGTGGAAAGTTTATGGAATGATTAAGTAAGGTTTAAGGTTGGTTTAGGGGTTGAAAAATGATGTTTTGACAAGTTATTAACACTGTCCGGGACGTAGCCCTTGTATCGGTACCCGGACCACCCTTAAAAAACAGCCGAAAGACAAGTTTACAAGTGGTCCGGGTCCTAGTCCAGGACCAAGACCGGACCAAGTGAGAAATAAGGCCGAGAGTGAAAATCAGTGATGGTCTGGGACCTTGGGTCTGGACCAAGTCCCGGACCAGGGCAAAAATGTTGCAAAATGTGTTTTAAAGGCTTCTAATCATGGGGGATTGAATGGTAATGGTTTTAGATGATGTTTAGGCCTTGTTTGGTGACATATAAAGGCCTTAAAATGTGTAAACAAGTGTTAGGTTTGATGCGAGAGTTGTGAACTTAAGATCACAAGAGTAAATTAAGTGTAACGGGACGACGGGGTAAACTATGGGCACATTAAACGTTAAGCAATCATGTTACCCCAATGTTAATGAAAGTAATTGTGATGTTACCAGTTGTACGGGATTTGTTCGAGGAACCTATGAGGACACAATATAGTGGGCCGTGGTGACAGGTATGGTTCTCTTGCAACATGTGTCCTACCGGATTACACCGACTTGTATGCCAATGTGTTTTTCTGTGTGTTTGCCACCTTCCAAGAATAAGCATGAAATGAGTTTATAGTAATTCATATATGTGGCGTGTTTAGTTCCGATACCGTTTAACCTCAACATGTGCTATACCTTAGCTAACCGACTCTAGGATCACATAGGAGATTGGTATTCGGACTTAACGACCCAAACCATGGGAACGTTCTAACCACGGCTATGCGTGAGTTAGTTGTGTGTTGTTTGTGCGTGTAAGTATGTTCACCACCCCTGTGTGATTAACCCGGTTGTAATACCTTATAGTGTGTGGAAGTGGTAGGTTCCATTACGGAGCCCTTAACTATATATATATACTAATGGGGGGTGAGGAATCCGGTTGTACCGGTCGCGCGTTTTGTGTGGGAGTAGATGTCTACAGTTGCTCTAACTCCCTCTCTGTTATGTTATGGTTGTTTTCCTTCGTGGATTACAATCTCCCGCTAGCTTCCTCCAAAGCTTACCTATTCTGAATGATGATCGGTCTCGGGGGAAATATGTGTGTTTGTGGTGTGTTCAGATCACAATATCCGATCAATCTTTGAGTAAGTTACTCGTCCGACTAATAGGACGGGAATGAGTGATGTAACAAGCTTATCATGAGGGTGATTTCATTCTCTAGGCTTACCAAGTTAACTAACTGTGTTGGGTCGTTTCCTAAAGTGAAAGGTGCCTATTATGTAAGTGATATTGTGCTAAGGAATACTTCTTGCTATGCCATGTATGTTATATGTACGTTAAAGTGTGATATGAACTGTTATGTGGAGTATGTGGCTTGTGAGTGTCAAACCCACCTTGTCATAAGAGAAATTTAAGTATGACCCGTATAGTGGGTAAGTGTCGTCTATTAAGGAAATAGTTCCAATAGAGGAGAAACCCTCAAGGGATAAGGAACAAAACGAGTGTGTTATCGAGTTTTATTGTGTTGAATGATTTGTGGAACCCCAGTGTTGTGGGTATGCAATGTGTTATGTGTTCATAGTTTTCATGCATGATTTAAATAAAATCAACCGCATGCTTAGACCACAATTAGTTGTGCGTGGCTCGGTAACATGCGGGCTGCACGATTACGATACCAGCATTGTGCTGAGCCCCCTGGGGGGGCCACCCTTTCTTTCCTATTTTCAGGTACAAAGAGTTGGAGACCGTTCGAGAGTAGGACGGGGTAGTTAGTTGTATACGGGTAGTTCATGTAAACACTTATGTATTGCAGGAGTAGTAAGACCGAAATTGTTGTCGGCATTAGTTTGTAAGTACTCGGTATAGTTGGAATGTATATGTATATTAATTGTTGGAAATGGAATGGGAATGTAAAGTGTAGTTGCTCGGGAATCCGGTCCATCAGACCGATACGATGTATATGTATTAGCTTAGTTAGCCACGTGAGTGGTTAACGGCGTGTAACACCGTTGAGTTAAGTAATGTGACGAGTTAAGTTTTCCGCTGCAATTTGTTGTTAAGTGTATGGTTGTAGTTGGGGTGTTACACCCTAGATACCTTACGTGGTTATTTGGGTAATTTAGAGGCATGGGAAAATTGGTTAAACAAATCAGAATAAAAACGTGACGTTTTCGCCTAAAATGGCGAAACACAAACCGATTAGGAATTAAAAACCAATTAATCAAATTTATAAATAAACAATAATAATTATTGTTTGAAATATAAATTTGAATTCTTAAAAATAATTGTTTCATTAAACGGGACAGTGTGTCGCGAATGGCACGGAAAACTAGTATAAAACGAGTCAAAAACGACATTAAACAAGTAACATATTAAAAAAAATATATTAATGGGCCGACCCGCCCAATAAGCCCAGTCCTCTCTTCACTAATGGCAATTTGAAACCCTAACAACTAGCACTCTCTCGATTCTCTTTTCTACTGCGCCTCTCCTGTCTTCACCGAACACGGTAATTCGCAACCCTAACTGGAGAACCTCCATTCTTCCTCTTCTGCACCCGCCTCATTCTCCCTTCATCTTTATTCTCTTCATTTCTGTTCAATTCTGAAGCAAACCATAACTGGCGAACATAACCCGTCTCCTTCTTCCTCGTCTGTTTCGTCATTCTCAACTCACGCATTTGCAAGCCCTAACTGGCCAGAGAACAAGGAACATATGTCTCCCCTCTTCTGCGCCAGATTCAAGGTAAAAATTGGCTTGTCCATCTTCAATCATCTTCTGGTTTTGACACCGAAGCTGGATCTAGTCTTACTCCCCATTTTTCTCCTCTTGCAAGTGCTAGAACCTAAGATTCGAAGGGGCATCTGGTAGTTTCTCCTTAAGAATCAAAAACGAAAGGTAATGTCCGTTTCTTTCCTTTGGGTGTTTTGGTTTTTCAATTTTCGAAACCCTAGACTAACTTCCTCTTCATTCTTCCTTCTCTTCGGTTGAATATGGAGAACCCAAATGCTATCTTGCTCGGCTGGGTCTGGGAGGAAGCGCAAGGAAGAGGTACCGATAGTGGCCGAAGGCAGAGTCAATTTTCTGGGAATTCAAAGGTGTACATAGTCGAATTTACATAATTATTTCAGCTTTGTTGATTTAGTTAGGATTAGAACTAAAAACCTAGGAAATTTTTGGGTTCCCATCTGTGTTATCAGTGCCTTAAAGGCCCGAAAACATCCTTGCAAAACTTGTACAATTTCTGGGAAACTATGGTGCGAATACGGTCCTGTGAAACCGTTTTTCCTTAGCGAAAATTTTGTACAATCTGGACATTATCTTGCTAAATGTGTACTGGACTTTGAATCTAAATTTTTGTGTGATTATGTGCAAATGAAGTTCTGGAATTTTGGCTAAGGCATTGCATCAAAATTAAGGGTTTGGTGAATTCGGGGTTCCTAAAGTTAGGGTTCCAAACTGAGGGAAATTATGATAATTAGGGTTTTCTACTAAAAAATTGATTTTGAAGCAATTTTACAAATTTAGAAGGATTGGGGACCAAATTGTAAATGTGATAAAACTGTGGGTGAATTCATAATTAACAAAAATTGGGGGCTAAAGTATTATTAGAGCGAAATTTGGGTAAAAAAATTGAAATTTAAGAAAGAACATTAGGGTCATAACTAAATTGAATGAGTTGGTCAAAATTAAATGAGGATTTTTAACTTTAGAATTTCGAATAGTTTAAATTTGAATTTTGGGATTGGACCAAGTCAAATTATAATTGAAGGTAAAGGAGAATTTGGATATGGGCACTCAAATGGGTTGGGCATAGAATTCGGCCCAACTAAGAATCTGGCCCAACTCAAAGGAATGGCCTGAATAAATTTAGAATGTTGGTTGGATTAATGCTAGACAAATGTAAATTAGTAATTGAAAAATGGGGTTAATTGTGATTAAAGAAATTAAATAGGTTTGGAAGTAGAGTTGGCTCTTCGGAAATTAAAAGATTTATAACCATAGGTTATACAACTAATATGAGTATAATATCATAATATAAGGAATATGTTACAAGTGTAATAATATAATAACATTTGGGGTTATTATGTAATTTTTGAAAGTATATGTGGAATTATTTAAAACTGACAGCTTATGGTGCTATTTGGTATTTAATGACATGGTACAACTATAGGTTAGAATTATATAATGATATAAATGTCATAATATATGTTCTATAACTATAATATAACATTATATAAATAATGTGGTAGTTTTGGTAGATAAAAAGAAAATATAAATGTGTTCGGATTAAGGATATTTAGAATTGAAAATTTACAATATGGTTTGT
Source organism: Limonium bicolor (assembly GCA_023374045.1). Classification (NCBI taxonomy): domain Eukaryota; kingdom Viridiplantae; phylum Streptophyta; class Magnoliopsida; order Caryophyllales; family Plumbaginaceae; genus Limonium; species Limonium bicolor. The sequence continues at coordinate 296,145,690 of CM041781.1, read as the reverse complement.
AATGTTTATAAGGGTATAAATTTATAATGTGAAAATATTCATTAAGAAAGAATTAGTTATAGAAATAACTATAATAAATGGTCCCATAATTCACATAAATAATCAATATATGATATAGAGTGAATTATATATTATGGTTAAGTGACCATATAATATCACTAGTGGGATGACATAAAATGGAGAAATATTATTATGGACATTAATTAGAGAATGTTCTAACATTTTAAATGTGTATACGAAATAATATGATTATATATTCCAAGGTATTTAATGAGAAATTATAATCATGTAAGCTTCGTAAGCTAACATTCGGGAAATAAATACTAAGAAGAGATGTATAATATATGATCGAGTATATACAGCAATATAGTGTCAATCTATATAATATACAAGTGTATAATAATATACATGCGATAATGACTGTATAAGGTTTTTTATATAATAAACGACAACTTACCATGCATACAAGAGAACGTTTACGTAAACTAATCCGAATTAGTTGAAAACTCGAGAGACGTTATTAGCAATAACGGGGAATGTGCCGGGGGATTAGATGTCTAATAGTATGTGATATGTATTATAGATTGTTAGAGGAATCTCGAGAGCATCGGATTAGCTGAATTATCTCCACTATCTACTTGTCGGATATAAGGTATGTTATTATGTTGGCTTGATTGTCTCTGAGGATTTCCTCAGTTCAGACATTGTGTGAAAATCTGTGTTGAAGATTGAATGTTTGCTTGTGTGAATTATATGCTTGAGTGTATATTAATGGCTGCCTTATTATTATTACGGTTTTACGATAACAGTACTGTTCGTAATATGAACATATTATAAAACAAACTAGCGACAATGATGCTATCTTATATGTGTAATATAAGGAACGTAAGTAAAACGTTGTAGCATTAGGATAATAAATAGATAATATATTATATATATATATATATCCGAGACTTATATACGGAGCATTGGCCTTTTTAATGTCGCTCTCGTATCTAACACTGGATCCCAAGTCGACATACTCAAGATTTGACTAACGACCTTAGTCTGCTGTGTTAGGAAAATAGTAAGACGTTGCGATTGTATAGATAAGTTAATCAAGAGGATGTGGCTCTTGTTATGAATTGTGATCAATTAACGATACTAGGATGCCGTGTAGGTATCTGTAAGTATCAAGATAAATTTCCAACGGACTACAGATGGTTCGTCGTCGGAGACTCTACCGTTGGAGTGGCTACTGCCGAGGGTGACCCGCCATAGGAGATGGGTAACTTAGAGACACGTCGTTTTAACGAGACGATTACGAACAACTATATTAGCTTGTACAGTAGGCAAACATTATTTGGGCTTGTATGCCAAAGACGAGAATTTATACTTGTTTATAATCCTCGTTGTTTCGCCTTGTTGTTCATTGGTTATGCTTTGTGGTTATGTGATGTATGTTGGTGGATTTGTTGAAATGAGTCGTTATACTCATATGTGTGTTGTGAATTGGTTTAATTGAGTCTTTGTACTTATATCTATGTTGTGAACTGGTTGAGTCGAGTCGCTGTACTCGTGTGTGGATTATTGTGGATTGATTGGTTGAGTGAGTCGCCGTACTCAATTATGAACTATTAATTGTTTTTTGGAGTGGAGTCTTCGTACTCATATAAGCGTTGTAACGCTTTCAGTAGGTTTATTGCGATGTGATGTGTGAAGCCGGGGGCTTATTTGTTGTTTGAGTTTACTGCAATATATTTGTTGCTTTACAATTTTTTATATTAAACTACTTGCATGAAAATGAATTGCATGCTCTCGACCAATTAACTGAGGGCCTGAGGGGGCATGACAGTCATGTAGTAACATACTCAGCAGGGGCTGATTCCATACCACAAACAAATATTTTGCAGGTATGCAGCTTCCGGTGTCGAAAAGATCGGACGCGCTGGGTAGTTTAGTCACAGCTGTTTAAATATGCACTGTTGTATTTTGATACGAACATAGAAAACGTGTATAGGATTGGGGTACTTAGAATGCTCACTATGATTGCATTTTATTGGAATGGAAGGTTAGATCTATCTCCTGTGTCACTGTGGGAAATTGTTTCGTATTTATAAATATATCAGTAAGCACGTTATTACTCGTATGGGCGAGTGAGAACGGTGACACCAGTAGTTCAATAGTTTAGATTACCGCTGCGATTACAATGTTAAGTAAGATGATTAGGAGCCGATTAGAGTAGGGGTTTACAAAAGTGGTATCAGAGCGGAGTACCGCTCTGATGACAAGAGATAGTAGGATTTAGACAGTGAGCATAGGTTTTGGGAATACGGGAAACATGTGAGGATACGTGACCTTGCGAGGTCGATGCAATGCTTAATGCTTGCACACTATAGCCATAGAGGCACTTCAATATTAAATGACCAAGACTGCGGTATGAGACCGAGTAAAGGTCTAACCCATCCTCTTGACATACGTCAGGGAGAGGTCTGGGTAACAGTGCTAAGGAAGGACGAGGCACAGCGGAAGTTGGTGAAGGTCCAGCAACCCCAAGTAACGTGAAGTCGGTAGGAACCGCTCACACTTGATGGGAGAGCATCCCGGGAAATTTGCAATGGTACCCCACCCGCCGCAGCCCGTACCTCGAGTACTAGCTAGAGAGGCAATGAAATGAGAAGTACCAAGGAGATAATTCTCCTGATCAGGAAGACCCGATGTGGACGCTATAGAATTATGCTAATTGTATAAATTAAACTTTATGTTTTGATGAAATGTTTAGGACCGGGGTCCTGGTAATGACGTTATGTCTACCATACCAAGTATGAGATGAATATTAAGCCGAGGTTGAGGAGATAATTCCCGTAGGACTAATGGGGCCAGCTTACCATAAGCAAAGCAACCTTGTCCTACATCTAGGAAAGCGCTGATAAGTGCGCTTGGGGGAAAGAAAGTGGAAACGACGAGTAAGGATTAGTTTATGAGATATGTAACAGAAGGAATGGATGACCTTTTCGAAGTCTCACCCGAAGCGAGTAACTTTAACCCATGCAACACTGAAGGTTCAAGATGGTCTGACGTGCATGAGGAGATCAGAAGAGCTGTAGAAATGAGAACTCGCTAAGTTCCTACCATGCAACGTCTCGAAAGGGAAGTAAGACCTTACTACCACGGTAAACTGGTGGGAACGGGTGTGGGAATGAGACTGTATTAATTTGAATACGAACTTCTTCAACAGGAGTAGAAACCCGATTAGGGAATAGCACTGCACTGACACACACCGTACCGGTGGCTCAGTCTGCATGGCGCACTTGCCGCAGCAAGTGCACACTAACCAAAGTACTAAATTTCAACCTACCTTGCGCACTTGCTATAGCAAGTGCAGCGACGGTAAACTATCCCCAAAGGACCGAGTAGTCCGGGTGGTTACCAATAAACACTAAACTTTCATGTGAGTCCGTAATGCAATGAAGCAGGACATAGCCTTCTTAAAGGCAGGGATACAAAAGCCTTGGGTTAGAGGTCGATAAAACCTCGGGAAGACCTAGCCGGTCTGACCATTAAACCTGAAAATAATACACCATTTAGTAGAGTGTGGAAAGGGAGTCAATGAGAACAACAGTAAGTTGCGCCTATAAGCCTAACCCCAGTGCCGGTATGGGCATTAAACGTCAACTAATACCAGTGGGGAGTGTCGAGTCTTCAGGACCAGCATAACCATATTTAGGGAGTGCACGACACTTGTGGTTAAACCACTACCATTGAACATTGCCAGAGGGCAAGAAGTGAGCTATACGAGCCAAGACTTTAATTAAAACCTATCCGACTGAGTGATGAAAATAATAGATAAGTGCCGTTATGGCAAGCTATTTGGGAGTTGTAAGAGAAGAATAGGTAGATTCAAACGTGCAATGAAGTGGCCGATGTTATGCCCGCACCACACACCGGGGGTGTTATGAATCCATTATACTGCTAGACTCCCGTACGGAGGGCAGTGGATATTAACTGAACAATGAATTTGCCTGAGGACGGAAGATACCATTACCTCGAAGAGGATGGAGGAAATACGAGTTGAATATAAGGACGACACAACGAAGAGCGATGATCAGCAGAACCCACTAAGTTTGGAAACCCAATTGTAAACCTTAGGAGAAAGTATTAGAACCAACTGGGATTAAATTAAATACATGGACCGACAATCATTTAACTATCAGAATAAGCACTGAGCCTGAATATCGTACGGCATAGTCCTACGGAAGGATACCTTCAGTACCACCAAAATGACCCAAATCTAGAAAGGAGAAGGCGATAAATCACAAACACTCATATATATCATATGACGAGCATGTGAAAACCAATATTAGGGTGCTAGGTCGCAAACACCTATCTTAGAGTAGGTAATGAATATACATATTAAAAAAGGAACCTATAGAACCTAGAGAACCCTCTAGGGCCATTATAACACTAAAGGTTAAGAATAGGCAGCCTAGTTACTTCAACATAAATTACCGGGACTAAGAGTGCGATAACCACCGGGTACGAACACTATGAGTGCACTAAACAAGACATGCGACGACCACACTCCTAGGAGCTTGTGGGCCTGACGAAACTTACTTTAAGTTAGCTGGGTAAGTAGTAATGTATCAGTATGGTACCCCATGTATGTAAACGAGTAGTGTAAGGACCCAGGAAGTAATCAACTCTGTGTCTAAGTCAGTGAATGGAATCCTGACTAGGTAAACCATGAATTAACGAGAGAGATCTCAGTCAAACCAACAAAGTCAGGGAAATCAAGAATAGCTTGATAGTAAAGCGACATAAGGTCGTAACTCCAAAGAAGAGATTTAGAGCACAAGTTTCAGAGATTTTCATAAACAAGAAAGCCAAAGGCCGGTAACGATAAAGGCAAGGAGGACCCATGAATGAGAAATGAAGTGTGGTACCTTTGGAATTTGTATGAGAGAAACCTTTGTAATATCATAGATGCTACCCAGGAAGGGGGCACAAGAGAGTTACATGATGCGCTAAGGGCGGGGCAATAATGTCGCATTAAGTAATAATAACCACATGCTCAAGCCATAAAACATTAGTACGTTAGTACCAATTAGGGTTGAACGGAAAAGGTATGCCAAGTTAAAACCCACAGTCATATTGTATGTTTACAATAGACAAAGGGCAAAGACTAGCATTATAGGAGATACTCTAAGCTGGAGATTAAGTACTCCACGCAAACCGCAATAGCGGATAATCGTCTAATCGATTGGTACATGGTGCGTGTAACACCCCTACTCTAATCGGATCCTAATCGTCTTACTCAACATTGTAACTGCAGCGGTAATCTAACAATTGAACTACTGGTGTCACCGTTCTCACTCGCCCATACGAGAAATAACGTGCTTACTGATATATTCATAAATACGAAACAATTTCCCACAGTGACAACAAGAGATAGATCTATCCTTCAATTCCAATATAAAATACAATCATAGTCAGCATTCTAAGTACCCCAATCCTATACACGTGTCTATGTTCATATCATAATACAACAGGGCATATTCAAACAACTGTAACTAAACTACCCAGCGCGTCCCGCTCTTTGTTGACACCGGAAGCTGCATACCGGCAAAATATTTGTGTGTGGTATGGAATCAACCCCTGCTAAGTATGTTTCTACATGACTGTCATGCCCCCTCGGACCCTCAGTTAATTGGTGGAGAGCATGCAATTCATTTTCATGCAAGTAGTTTAACAGAAAAAACTGTAAAGCAACAACTATATTGTAGTAACCTCAAATAGCAAACAAGCCCCCGGCTTCAATCATCACATCGCAATAACCAACTGAAAGCGTTACAACGCTTATATGAGTATAGAGACTCCACTCCAACAAACACTTAATAGTTCATAATTGAGTACGGCGACCCACTCGACCAAACAATCCACACTATTCTACCCACGAGTACAGCGACTTGACTCAACCAGTTCACAACACAGATATAAGTACAACGACTCAATTAAACCAATTCACAACACACATATGAGTACAACGACTCAATTAAACCAAATCACAACACACATATGAGTACAACGACTCATTTCAACAAATCCACCAACATACAACACAAAACCACAAAGCATAACCAATGAGCAACACGGTGAAACAACGAGGATTATAAACAAGTATAAACTCTCGTCTTTGGCATGCAAGCCCAAATAATGTTCGCCTAATGTACGAGCTAATATAGTTGTTCGTAATTGTTCAGTCATGCCTAATGACAACGTCTCGTTAAAACGATGTGTCTCTAAGTTACCCATCTTTATGGCGGGTCACCCACTGCAGTAGCCACTCCAGCGGTAGAGTCTCCAACCGACGAACCATCTCTTATGGCGGGTCACCCACGGCAGTAGCCACTCCAGCGGTAGAGTCTCCAACTGACAAACCATATTGTATTTTTCACTCCATAACATATATTTACTTATATATGTATTATGGGACCATTTATTATATGGTAAATCTTTATAATATATTCATTCTCTTTTAATGAATATTCTTATATTATAAATCTTATAACCTATAACCTTTATAACATTGAAAACCATATTATAAATTTTTATTCTAAAATTCCCATTATTTCCGAACAGCTCCCTTTTTCTCTTAAATATTTATAAAATCCACCACATAATTTATTTAATGTTATATTATAGTTATATAACATATATTATGACATTTATGTCATTAAAACAATTATAACCTATAGTTGTAAGTTTTTACAAAATACCAAATATACCATACTCTTCTCGGTTTTTATTTAATTCCACTATACTTTCAAATTTTACAAATCAATCCCAAATTATATTCCATTGTCACACTTATATATACCTTATATTATAATCCTTAAACCTTAATATAATTAAAACCTATCGTTATAAAATCCCAAAATAACCGAACAGACCCTAGGTCTGTTCTAAATTAATTTTCCAACCCATCAACTTTCCATATTCACCAAATAACCCCATTTTATAACATATAGTTTCTAATGTCATTAAAACTATATTATACATATATCTTCATAAAACCTTATATATAATTCCAAAAATTACCAAACTATACCAAAAGGTTATAAACATCATTCCTAACCTTATACTCTCCATATTTACGGTTTTACCACAAATGTTACCTATATGTAACAATGATATAAATATCATATATTATACTTATATAATCCATATTAACTCCAAATTTAACCAAATAAATTCATAAAAATTCCTAATAACCCATAGGTGTATAAAATACCATTTATACCCCAAAACTTTCGGTAATCTCCTATATACCCATATGTTATGTAATTTTTACAATTTAATACATAACTTAATATAAATTGATAATTAACTTAAAAAATCATCAAATCTGGTCAAAGTCTTTTGCTTGGTCATTGTTTGACTTCCAAACATCATTTTGAGCCCACTTTCTCGGTAATTACATAAATTACCCCAAACTTTCCAATATTTACAATTTCACCCCAAACTTTATAAAATCTTATAATTTTTATTTAAATACATTTTAAATCCCAATTTTCTCGGCTTATTCACCTACAGCCCTCTAATTTTTTTTTGTAGCTTTGACCCCACTTAATAGTAAGTACAAAAATTAAATTAAATAAGCTTTAAACTTAAATAAAATGGCCTAATGACATGGCCTTATTACAACTTTGCTTTATAACATACCATTACAACATAAATAGCTTAAATATACTATAAGCTCTCGGCCTTACGTTACATTAATTTATTTTCCCATAATGTCATAATTTGACCATTATGTTAATTAAACCCCTTAATGACTAGCTTAATCTATCTAAGTCATTTTTTTCCATAATTAGGTTAAAATCACCCATTTAATTAATCCACTCGGCACATATTTATATGAGCTGAAAATCATATAACATAAGTTCAAGGTTGTTTATACCTTGATTTAGGTACTTAAAGCCCTAATATCCACTCGGCAGCTTGGAGGAAAACCTCACCAAACTTAACATGTTTAATACACCAAAATAAGATATGGTTACATCCAAGCATGAGCATAACCATTAGGAACAATTAAATGTAAGATTTAAGGCAAAAATCACCTTGAAAAGGAAAGGTAGTTTGAAAGATGTTTCGGCCTTAATCAAGAACACCACATGGTGTTAAATTCACCATAAAAACATGGGGAATAGCTAGACAACAGCAAGGTGCTATGGTAATAGATTTTACCTTGGAAAAATGCCTTAAAGAATGATTTTTCTCTTGATTTTCAGCCACTCTTTCTCCAAGTGGTTAACACACTGAACCAACATGAAAATATGAAGATTATGAGTGTATAAACTCATACAAAACAGAAGAAGAAAACCGGATGAAGAGTGAAAGTCCTTAAGGTATGTGCAGAGTGTTAATTCTGAGTGGTTTAGAACAGGTGTAATTTACATAAAAGAAAGAAATTAAAAACTCAAATTATAAACGTCGGGCTGCAAACAATTCCCGGTCGTAGTAGTATAACGAGTGTCGTATCCACAGGGAGATTGTTCAATTTACCCTAGTCTTGGTAGTTACTTAAAAAACTGTAAAAAGGGGTTTAGCCGGAGGCAAGCTTGATTTGTTGTTAAATTAATACAGAAATAATAAAAACAGTTAAAAGGTGAATTAAGTGATGTGGATGGAAAAATGTATCCTAGGATAGCGGGGGAATTTTCCTAAATTACTTAAACATACTTAAAACCTTGTCTCAATTATTTATTGCCTATTAGAGTTAATAATTGTCAGTTACGAACTCTTAATAAAAGCCTTAATATTTTCCTGCTCAGTCCGGAGTGTAAATATCAAGATTAATTCCTTTGTGGTACCTAGACTATCTCAAAATCATATGTTGATAATTACCAAATAAATGCAGTCGTTTGTCGCGCAAACATTTAGCAATATTAGTTGAAAGGAATTAAAACAAGTTAAATGAGAGAAACAGGTGATAAATATTAATTACGTAATATTAGAAATCAAACCCCCATCCTAGGATACAAATAAAATTACTCAGACATTAACGGAGATAAGAAGATTACACAGATAGATTTTGACATTAATTCAGAGGAAGAACTGGTCTGTTCTCGCTCTCACTGCTGCTCTTCTATTTCTTTTGTTACTGCGTGAGTGTGGAATGATGTGGTGATACGGGAGGAAATATAAGTGGAAGCGAATGTGGTGAATGGTTTCTTCAGACTCCCGTCGTGCGTGTGTGTATGCAGTTAAGGTGGTGGGTTTATATAGAGGTTAGGATCCGTACGAGTTTGATTGCAGATGAAGAAGAGCATTGATTGCTTCATTGATTGCAGGGGACAGAGCGTGTGCAGAGTAGATGGATAAGTTGCGGGCGAGTCGGGCGAGTTGCAGACGACGACGGCGCGAAGAAGATACTGGTCGCGACTGATAATTAGTCACGGTCTGTTGGTGTCCGCCTGCTGGTACCGCCCAATAAGTGGCGGTAACTGCTGTGTTGTCCGCGAGCTTAAGAGGCGGTAGCCTCTATGACCGCGAGGCGGTTGCCTCAGTGGTGACCGCGAGTTAAGAGGCGGTAGCCTCTATGTTGACCGCGAGGCGGTAGCCTGCGGAGGCGGTTGCTTGTGCCTCGTCCGCCTCCTTCACCGCCCATTAAGTGGCGGTTGACTCAGCCTCGTCCGCCCGGCGGTTGCTCTGTGACGTCCGACTTAGGGGGCGGTTGCACAGTCCACCGCGTGACTCTCGCGTGCCTCTGTTTGACCGGCTCTACATTCTTCGTTATAAGTCCGTTTTCTGAGCCGTTTGCGTCTATGTGTTGTCTCTTAATCTACTTCACTCCCAGCTTGGTTTTCCTCATGTTAAACCAATAAATTTGTGAGATAAACAATAAAACATAAACTAGAGGAAAACTAACCGAAGTGGAGAAATGAGCAAGAAAAGTGCTAATATTATACATGAAATACACCTATAAACATGCTCATTTGGACACTTATCACACCCCCACACTTATCTTTTTGCTTGTCCTCAAGCAAAACTACGTACCCTAAGTAGGGAATGCTCAATATAACAAATATTATTATGAAGGGTAGGATAAAGAACTCAATAGTACATGATCTTAAACTTTTTAGAGGAGTGTGATCCATCACCTACTGGTGGCATAGGTGTACTCAGGGCAAAAATAAAAATTAGAGTTTCGGGGTATGATCCGGAGTACTTCAATGCTTCTTGATTTAAGGTGACTTTGAGAACTTTTACCATGGCCAACTTCTCTCAAGAATGGGCATTGAGGAGAAAACAAAAGGAAAAATAGATTTATGCATTTGTTTCACTTTTGCATAGAGATGAGAAGATAATATGTAGGCATCAAGCCCTTTGTATTTAAGAACACTCAACTCTCTTGTTGGTTACCAATGGTGTCTCACAAGTCCCTTATTTATTTTATTTTTTCCTTTTTGACAGAGAAGCACCCCTTAGCAATCCCTAAGAAAGAAGACAGAAAGAACCCCTGAGTAATAAAAATCCAACCATTTCAGATCATTTGGTCACACCGCATAAAAATGCTCCTCAAAAGTAATCAAAATTTTAAAATTTTGTACATTTTATACCATTTATCCCACAATTCATAACAATATTTATTCCTAAAGAGAACAACCCACATAAAAAGGGTCCACGATATTGAATTTGAACAAACGCAAGATAAGCAGAGAGATTAAGCATTTAAGCAAAATGTCACCGAAAAGGGCACACTCCCCCACACTTAAATTGAACAATGTCCTCATTGTTCACCAGAAAAACAAGGGAAAGTTTCAGAAGCCTTTTCGGTAAGTAGATAAAATAGAGAAACACAGCTCACGAATATTCATTTAAGCATATAAATTCTCCTCTGCATATTTATTTAAATAAAAGCAAGTTTAAAGAAACTGGTACTCCCCTGATTTTATTTTTGCTAGCGTGTTTTGGACTTCCCCCACACTTGAGCTTCAGCCTCAAGTAGCGTAGCTTGGTTGCGGTGTAGACATGAAATTGCACCTGCATAAAACACTAGAAGCAACCACTATAAACGGGGTTAAAAGTTAGCAAAAATAAAATTAAAGGGAACCTGAAAATTAAAACAGCATAAAAGCATATAAAAGATAAGTTCGTCCGGGTTGCCTCCCGGAAAGCTGCCCTTCTTTAACGTCTTTAGCTAGACGCTTTTCGTTAGATCGATCATGGGGGGTGGTTATGAGGAGGAGATCCAAAGCATGACTCGATGGTTTTTTTGAGAGTCCACCTGGATGCATGTTTTCTTTTCTTATCCCGCTCTTCGTCCGGGATTGGTGGTGGTATCTCTGTGATAGACATGCCGTCTGGAAGGGTAATAAACAGAAGTGGGGATGATGATGATTGAGTATCCCTCACGAACTTGAGATCTTTGGATTTGCTATCTGGAGATCTTCCTGATGCAAACTCCAGCTTTTCGTTATAAGCTTGAGGGTGATTTTCCCCTGGGCTACCCAAATGTGCACATCGGCTGTGGCAAGGAATGGTCGTCCAAGGATGAGAGGTGTAGTGGAGTTCTCTTCGATGTCTAGAATGACAAAATCGCATGGGAAGTATAAGTGCTCCACTTTAATGATAACATCCTCCACCACTCCGCTTGGGTATGTTACCGAACCATCTGCCAGTTGCAGGGTCATCTTAGTCTTTTTCATCTCTCCAATTCCCAGCTTTTTGAAAGTGGAGAGGGGCATCAAATTAATGGAGGCACCCAGATCGCATAGGGAGTATGGAAACGAGGTGCTACCAATTGTGACTGGAATAGTGAAGCTGCCCGGATCATTGCATTTTGATGGTAGTGGTTTTTGTAGAGTAGCTGAGCAAGCTACATTGAGAGGTACCGTACCGACTTCGGCCATTTAGTTTTGTTGGATATGAGGTGTTTGAGGAATTTGGCATAGTTTGGCATTTTGGCAATGAGGTCTACAAACTGTATGTTGACGTTTAGTTGCTTCAGCATTGCTAGAAACTTACCATATTCATTATCCAATTTCTGCTTCTGGAGTCGGGAGGAAATGGTATAGGCGGTTCTTGTGAAGAAGGTTCTGAAGCTGGTGGAATAGTGAGGACGCTTGGAGATGTCTTTTCTGCTGGGAACTCAGCTTTTCTTCACTATCCTCTTTGGATTCTTCTGATTGTTGCGGGATGTGAATCTCGTCGGTTTTCTTACCGCTTCTCAAGGTTATCGCCTTAACCTCTTTCCTTCTTCTTCAAATTCGAGCTTCTCATTTCATAACCGGCTACCAAGTTCTCGAGGTAGGTATTCTCAGATTGAATGCGATTTTTATAGACTTTGGCGGTGCTTTCAAGTTCAGCTACATTCCTTTTGGAAGTTCAATTGCTACAACCCACTCTGGAGGGAAGGGTGTAGGTTCTGGAACTTTAGCTGTTTTAGCCACCTCCGTCTTTTCTTCATCGTGCTCCTTCACATAGATGCACTTGGCTTGCTCTCTTGGATTTGGTTCATTTTGGCTGGGGAGAGCCCCTGGCGGTCTTCGAGCAAGATGTTCTGCAAGTTGATTGAATTTACCTTCGATTTTCTGGTTGAAGGCTTCTTGTGCAGAGAGCTGGTTCTGAGTTATGGACATGAATCCCTTCATCATCTCTTTGAGTTCTGCGTTTGGATCAGAAGAGGATGATGATGGTTGTTGTTGTTGTTGTTTGTTGTTGTTGTTGTTGGAAACCTGGAGGGGCACCTTGTGCTCTATAACCCATATTAGAGTTTGGTTGGGGTCGGTTCCCCTGATAGGCATTGGAATTGTTGTTCTGCCCTCCTTGGTTTTGATCATTATTTTTCCATGAGAAATTCGGGTGATTTCTCCATGGATAGTTGTTGTTGAAGTTGTTGTTGTTATAGGATTACCGGGACGGTTTCCTATGAATTGCATCTTCGTAGTGGTTTTTACCTTCGCACTGATGAGTTTCATGAGGACCGGCGCATATGACACATCCTTCTGTGGGTGGAGCTGGTGGTGAACTTGTAGGTGGGGAAGCTATTGTCTTTACGATTTCGTTTTGTGATGTTGTTAGCTTTTCCACCATCTTTGCAAGGGACGAGATCTGAGCGATAAATGATCTGTAGGCTCAACATGGAGTAGGCCTGCTGCTCGCGTGTGTTCTTCCTTTGGATCTCGTCCACGGTCTGTGTATTGCTCGTCATGGTTTCGAGGAGATCCATTCCTTCTTTAGGAGATTTCATCATGAAAACTTCCTCCTGCAGAAGAATTGACGAGTAGTCGGGTTCCCATCATCCAGACCGTTGAAGAATGACAGGCAGAGGGATTGATCGTCAAGACCATGGTGGGAACATTTCATTAGCATATCTTTGAATCTATCCCACGCGTCGTACAACGTTTCTCCCGGCTCTTGACAGAAAGTGTTGATTTCACCGATCAATTGCCTCGTTCTACTGGTTGGGTAGTATTGGCAAGGAATTTTTGGGCCATTTGAAGCCATGTGGTGATTGATCGGGAGGGAGGGGGAAGGCTTCGGTACCACCGGTTTGCTGAATCCGATAATGAGTGAGGAAAAAAGTTGGAGCCGAATTCTTTCTTGACATTGCCGGTTTGACCAAAGGAATTGCAAAAGTCTAGGAAGAGACTCAGATGATTTGGGGCTTCATCTGGGTTCGCTCCACTAAACTTGCCTAGATCCCGGACGGCGGTGATGTAGTGGGTTTTGAAAACCCAACGTCCGCTTCTTCTGGTGTTAGTTCGGGGAGAACTATAGCTGATGCTCTTCCTTCGGTATTTGGTTGGTGATAATCAGATAGGGCACGTGTGTTCTGGTTGAATTGCATGGTCTATTTCATTTATAACTTCGTTATTGGCCATGGCTTGGTTCTCAGGTTTCTCTACGCTTGAAATAAAGTACGCTCGGGTTCGGGGCTCGGACTGATTGGTGGAGAGCCTCGAGTTCGAGTGTTTGGCATGCACAGAAAATAACTTGTGGTTTGTCAGAAGCTGCAAAATTAGTTAGTAAATAAAATAAGAAAGACAGAAATATTGGTTAGGCTGATAAATGTTAGGGGTTAGTATACTGGAAATTATAAGTTAGTAGTTAGTATACAATGGAAAGAAATGTTAAGGACAATGGAAATGAAATGTTAAGGACAATGGAAAGAAATGACAGGAAATTTAAAGTTAGTAGTTAGAGACAATGGAAAGAAAGGACAATGGAACAAATGACAATGGAACGAAATGACAATGGAACGAAATGACAATAATATTAAGATGTTAGGAGTTAGATGTCCAAAGTCCGAAGTCAAATGTCCAAGTCAGGTCCGAAGTCCGATGTCCAATTCAGATTATAAGTCCGATGTCCAAGGTTAGATTATTAACAAGATAATATTGACAGTTTATTATAATAAAACAGGTGAACTACCGGAAACTAGGGAAATTGATGGAATCAATCTCCCCGGCAACGGCGCCAATTTGCAGAGTGTTAATTCTGAGTGGTTTAGAACAGGTGTAATTTACATAAAAGAAAGAAATTAAAAACTCAAATTATAAACGTCGGGCTGCAAACAATTCCCGGTCGTAGTAGTATAACGAGTGTCGTATCCACAGGGAGATTGTTCAATTTACCTAGTCTGGTAGTTACTTAAAAAACTGTAAAAAGGGGTTTAGCCGGAGGCAAGCTTGATTTGTTGTTAAATTAATACAGAAATAATAAAAACAGTTAAAAGGTGAATTAAGTGATGTGGATGGAAAAATGTATCCTAGGATAGCGGGGGAATTTTCCTAAATTACTTAAACATACTTAAACCTTGTCTCAATTATTTATTGCCTATTAGAGTTAATAATTGTCAGTTACGAACTCTTAATAAAAGCCTTAATATTTTCCTGCTCAGTCCGGAGTGTAAATATCAAGATTAATTCCTTTGTGGTACCTAGACTATCTCAAAATCATATGTTGATAATTACCAAATAAATGCAGTCGTTTGTCGCGCAAAGCATTTAGCAATATTAGTTGAAAGGAATTAAAACAAGTTAAATGAGAGAAACAGGTGATAAATATTAATTACGTAATATTAGAAATCAAACCCCCATCCTAGGATACAAATGAAAATTACTCAGACATTAACGGAGATAAGAAGATTACACAGATAGATTTTGACATTAATTCAGAGGAAGAACTGGTCTGTTCTCGCTCTCACTTGTGCTCTTCTATTTCTTTTGTTACTGCGTGTGAGTGTGAATGATGTGGTGATACGGGAGGAAATATAAGTGGAAGCGAATGGGTGAGTGTGGTGAATGGTTTCTTCAGACTCCCGTCGTGCGTGTGTGGTATGCAGTTAAGGTGGTGGGTTTATATAGAGGTTAGGATCCGTACGAGTTTGATTGCAGATGAAGAAGAGCATTGATTGCTTCATTGATTGCAGGGGACAGAGCGTGTGCAGAGTAGATGGATAAGTTGCGGGCGAGTCGGGCGAGTTGCAGACGACGACGGCGCGAAGAAGATACTGGTCGCGACTGATAATTAGTCACGGTCTGTTGGTGTCCGCCTGCTGGTACCGCCCAATAAGTGGCGGTAACTGCTGTGTTGTCCGCGAGCTTAAGAGGCGGTAGCCTCTATAGTGACGCGAGGCGGTTGCCTCAGTGGTGACCGCGAGTTAAGAGGCGGGTAGCCTCTATGTTGACCGCGAGGCGGTAGCCTGACGCGAGGCGGTTGCTTGTGCCTCGTCCGCCTCCTTCACCGCCCATTAAGTGGCGGTTGACTCAGCCTCGTCCGCCCGGCGGTTGCTCTAGTGACGTCCGCGACTTAGGGGGGCGGTTGCACAGTCCACCGCGTGACTCTCGCGTGCCTCTGTTGACCGGCTCTACATTCTTCGTTATAAGTCCGTTTTCTGAGCCGTTTGCGTCTATGTGTTTGTCTCTTAATCTACTTCACTCCCAGCTTGGTTTTCCTCATGTTAAACCAATAATTTTGTGAGATAAACAATAAAACATAAACTAGAGGAAAACTAACCGAAGTGGAGAAATGAGCAAGAAAAGTGCTAATATTATACATGAAATACACCTAAATAACATGCTCATTTGGACACTTATCAGTATGTTTTTACCTTATAATGGAAATTTTGACCACCTTGGTCCCATGGGTTGCTTCAGCCGAGAATGGATATTTTCAAGGGTTAAAATACTGATAATAAGCCATGGAAAGTGATAGATTATAAGCTCCATGTGTAGGTGATGAAGAGATGAAGAAAAAAAGAGCTAAAATATGCCTTAAACCATTACCTTAAGTGGAAAAGAGTTTGATTTGCCTTAAGAACACAGATTGAGAGCTTTAGGAACTGCTAAGGGCTCGGCTGGAATGGGACAAGAGGAAAAGAAAGAAAGAATTGTGTTTTATGGTAAGAAAAGTAATAAATGGAATAGTAAAGGGTGATTCACCAAATTAGCTAGATATTTTGATTAAAGGTGAATGTGCGGTCCTCCATCCCTTAAGCTGCCGCCTCATTTAGGATATGGATGAGTCAAGTCTTGACCATTGACTTGACTTAGTCAATATTGCGTAAAAATGCACTATTTGGGTTACTATTCAAAAATGAATGCCATATTTCTGATTTTTTTTGAAATCTTGGATTTAGACCTTCTAATGTGGTGCATTATAGTACATTAGTATAACAAGGTCTAATCCAATGCCTAACACCACTCAAAACCCACTCAGAAAGTCAATTTTCTCAAAAACGTGCTTTAAGGACTTTTAAAGCACAATTTGTGTTAGAACATGTTTTGAGCTTGGTTTCCTTTGAGATTAGTTTTATAGTGTCCATTACTTAATTATAATACTTAGGAATCCACTTTGGATCCTAATTGAGGTCATACAATCTCTATGGTTTCTTAAAGCACATTTTGGCTTTACCGATCTTAAGGCATGTTTTTGTCTTGTTGAGATCTTTGATTGTTCCCCAATGGTATTAATATGATTATTAACCTTCTTAGATCATTAATAGATCATTTAATTAAGTTTTTAAGGTTAGGGGTATTTCAATCTACCCCCCTAAAAAGGCTTCATCCCGAAGTCCTTATTCATAATCAGTTCACCTAAAGAATCCAGTTCCACTAAGTAATCACAGACAGATCATCACTAGGGAGTACATCCCACTACGTTCAGACCTAGTCTATATGTATCACATTTGATACAACATTAATCTCTTTCCATATAGTTAGTAATCATGACACATTCATTCATAAACAGCACAAAACAAGGTGCAAAACTCATTCATACACAGCACTAGACAAGTTGCAAAACTCATTCATACACAGCACTAGACAAGGTGCAAAACTCATTCATACACAGCACTAGACAAGTTGCAAAACTCATTCATACACAGCACTAGACAAGGTGCAAAACTCATTCATACACAGCACTAGACAAGGTGCAAAACTAATCACAATAGTCAAAGGTGTTTTGTAAGGGATACTCCACGCATCCCTATCTACATGTTAGTATCTCGCAGGATACTGACACATCACTCCGCATGTATGTGTGCACATATATTTAACGATTGCAAATCACGGGGAAGCAGTCTTAAAGACCAGGACTTGACGATCCCCAACCCCATGCTAACCAACGTCTACTACCCGTGGACACACCGGTTTAATAACGAAGGGCACTACGGTCCACGGCTCCTCGGATAGTATCACCTAATTTCCTTAATCACCCGCAGACACACCGGTCTAATGACAAAGGGCTCTGCGGTCCACGGCTCTTTGGGTGATGTCACTCGCAGACACACGGTCTAATAACGAAGGACTCCATGGTCCACGGCTCATCGAGTGACATCCTAAATTCCAATTTCTATTCATATCTGTGTCCACTTGAAGGAAGTTTCGAGAGCCATTCATGTAACACCGCTAAAACCGGCCTAAGAGTTAAGGGTATTACACGCCGCGTATTACTACCTAATAACGCAAGGCTCTAAAACACTCAAATGGAGATAAGGCCCAAAACAGAGTTTCCAAAAACATTGTAAACCAGAGTACCCACATATAGCGGAAGTAATACAAAAACCCAATTACATAACCAAACAAAAATAGAGGTCTAAACAGAGTAAGGCCCGAATGCTACAAGTCTGAGTAAGAATATCAAAACAAAGAGCTGAAACATAAGCTAAGCTCCAGAAACCGAATAAGAGACCCTTGCTGATCAATCTGCAAAATGTTAAGAGTAGGGGAGTGAGCACACAACTATGCCCAGTAAGCAGCAACTGTCATCAGTAAGGTTGCTCAAAACAATTGAAATCAGAAGGAGAAGATAAACACTACATCCACATTTCCAAATAATCAGAAGCCTTCAGAAACAGACAGAGTGGAACACAAGGGTTCCCATTTCAGAAACAATCCGAGCTCTTAAACAGAAAGGGACAAAACACAATGCACACACTCAGAAGGGTCGAAGACCCATAGACCATAACAGGTCTCTCGACAACGCAGAGAAATGACTCTAATGAGCCAAGGGTTCGTCAACCCCACAGAACAGAAAGGGAATGACCACATTCAGAACGACGTCTACATGGTATACCACGGAATAGCTCGACCCAACCATTCACGGCTCAGAAACAAAGTGTAATGTCCTAAAACAGAAAGATTGCATAATCAAAAGCAAACTTGCATTTAACTATGCCCAAAACACTCATAAATCAGTAGTAGTACAGAACATAAGAAATCCAACGCCGCAGACGGACCCAAATCGGAGTTCAAACGAAGAAGTTACGCTGAAAACAGAGGGGTGTCCGAACTTGTGTCCGGACGTCGAAGTTCGGACACAGGTCGAGACTCAGAAACCAGAGATTGTCAAATGTCCGAACTTGTGTCCGAACATCAATGTTCGGACACAAGTCGAATTGAAAACAGACAGAGAATTTCAGAGTGTCCGAACATCGAAGCTCGGACCGATGTTCAGACGGGTTTTACGGAAAAAGTTACGCGGAGTGTCCGAACATCAATGTTCGGACATACCCCGAGTTTGAAATTCATGCAGAAGGAAAAAACACACTGTCCGAACTTCAAAGCTCGGACCGAAGTTCGGACAGTGCGAAAACTGCATTTTTCAGACGACGAACAGAGCAGGAATTTATGCAAAACTACACCACGATTTGTCAAACTGACACACACCCAAATCACAGAGAAATGCAGAGAACCATAGGGTTTTAGCCATTCAAAAACGCCACAAAAACGCAAGGGAAACCACACACGAAATCAGAGAACAACTTGCAATATCCCCATGGCTGAACTCCCAAACCGAATCAAGCAACCACCTACCTCAACTATCAGCAGAGACGACAATCTGAAGTAGTCCGTAGCAGTCCAGAAATCCGACAGAGATCCACAGCAACTGAAATCCCCAATCAACATTCCACCAATCAGAAACAAAAGAAGAAAACCAAACGACGACTTCCCATAAACCTACAACACGAACCTGAATAAAAACGCAGGATTTCCACAAACTGAAGTGACTCTCCGCCCGCGCAATTCGCAACTCCAATCACAACCGACGGCCACTGATTCAACACAATCGAAGGCTCAAAATCAGAACTGAGAGAGAGGGAAAAACCACAGTGAAGCCCAGAATTCTTAAAATACAAACCTGATTCGAGAGGAGGAAACCCGCAGCGAAGAACTCCAATCCAATTGCAGCAGCAGAAATCTCACAGAGGCAGAAATTGAGAGAGAGAAGAGAGGATGAAGAACGCTCGTTCTGACTTTGAAAACTGACAACGCTCCCACTACCTATCCGACGTGAATAACAATGATCGTGATAAGAAAAAGAAATAAGGAACCCCTTTCCTTATTTAATTTATTGCCTCAATTCAATTACCTTAATTACATTAAGAGTAATGACCTCCTTGTCCTTAGCAAATAGAACAATGCCGCTGATGTCCCAACTGACAGCAAAGGGATTAATCAAACTTAGAATAACATAGTAGCAGATATAATATAAGGTATTAATTGCGGGTTATAACATCACCTCCCCCTTAAAAGAATCTCGTCCTCGAGATTAACTCACCTTACTGCTCGAACAGAGGGGGAAACTTGGCACGTAGCTCATCCTCGAGCTCCCAGTCGCTTCGCTCTCTGACTGATCAGACCACTGAACCTTGACCATAGGCAGGGTCTTACTACGGAGTTGACGAACGTCTCTAGCCAAAATACGGGTGGGTACTGCCTCATAACTGAAGTCCTCTCTCAACTGAAGCTGACTATGGTCGATCACATGAGACGGATCATGCAGGTACTTCCTCAACATCGAGACATGGAAAACACTGTGGACAATAGACAAGGATGGGGGCAAAGCCAAACGATAAGCCACAGGGCCAATCCTCTCTAGAATCTGAAAAGGGCCTACAAACCTCGGGCTAAGCTTTCCACGCTTCCCAAAACAGACAACTCCCCTGACCGGCGACACTCGCAGATAGACGTGATCACCAACATCAAACTCAAGCGGCTGCGCCTCTGGTCTGCATAACACTTCTGTCTACTCTGAGCAACAAGCAAACGCTCCCGAATCATCCTGATCTTCTCTACTGCACCCTGCACTAACTCAGGTCCAACCAAGACCCTCTCCTTCAGGTCATCCCAACAGATGGGAGACCCGCACCTCCTACCATACAACGCTTCAAACGGAGCCATACCAATGCTCGCCTGAAAGCTGTTGTTGTAGGCAAACTCGATTAGAGTCACGTGCTGATCCCAGCTACCTCCAAAATCCAGGACACATGCGCGAAGCATGTCCTCCAGAACCTGATTAGTCCTCTCTGTCTGGCCATCCGACTGAGGATGGTAGGCTGAACTGAAAGCTAAACTTGTACCCAGGGCCTTATGCAGACTGCGCCAGAATCTAGACACGAAACGGGGGTCACGATCAGACACAATAGAAGTAGGCACCCCGTGAAGCCTCACTATCTCATCGAGATACAGTCGAGCTAAGCGCTCCAAACTGAAGGTCTTCCTCATAGGCAGAAAATGGGCGGACTTCGTCAGACGATCCACTATCACCCATACGGCATCACAACCTGAAGGAGTCCTAGGCAACCCCATGACAAAATCCAGCCCCGCACTCTCCCACTTCCACTCAGGAACAAGAAGGGGCTGAAGCAAACCCGCTGGCCTCTGGTGCTCAGCCTTCACCTGCTGACAGGTCTGGCACTTCGAAACAAACTCAGAGATGTCACGCTTCATCCCAGACCAACAGAACGACTCTCTGAGATCTCGATACATCTTCAGCCCTCCTGGGTGAACTGAATATGGTGCTCCGTGAGCCTTCTGAAGGATCTCCCTACGCAGAACTGCATCGTCGGGCACACACACTCGGCCTCTGAAACGCAGACAACCATCACTGGAGACACTGAAGTCTGAGTTCTGCTCTGAAGGCAGCCCCTCTCTGATCCGACACAAAGCTGAATCTGACTCCTGACCAACTCTGATCCTGTCAACCAATGAAGACTGAACCTAAAGTGCTGCTATCACACTGGCACTGGCTGGTCTGACTACCCAGACGCCCATACGCTGAAGCTCTAAGGCGGACCTCTGAACTCCTGTCAAAGCACAAGCTACGCCTGGAGCGCCTCTCCGACTCAAAGCGTCTGCCACAACATTCACCCTACCCGGGTGGTAGAGGATCTCTAAATCATAGTCATGAAGTAGCTCCAACCACCTCCGCTGTCTCAAGTTCAGCTCCTTCTGAGTGAACAAATACTTGAGACTCTTGTGGTCCGTGTAAACCTTACACGACGCCCCATACAGATAATGCCTCCAAATCTTCAGCCCGAAAACCACAGCTGCCAGCTCCAGATCGTGGGTAGGGTAGTTCTTCTCATAAGGCTTAAGCTGTCGAGAGCCATAAGCCACCACCTTACCCTGCTGCATCAAAAACACATCCTAGTCCCTTATGGGATGCATCATAGAAGACCTCGAAGCCCTCGGTCCCAGATGGCAGAGTCAGAATCGGTGCTGTCGTCAACCTCTTCTTAACCTCCTGGAAGCTCTGCTTGCAAGCCTCGCTCCACTCGTACTTGATCTCCTTCCTCAACAGACGGGTCAGTGAGGATACAATCTTAGAGAACCCCTCAACGAACTTCCTGTAATACCGAGCTAACCCAGGAAACTGCGGATCTCAGCGGCATTCGTGGACCTCGCCCACTCCATCACAGCTCTAATCTTCTCAGGGTCTACGGAGAGATACCGTCCTTCGAGACCACATGTCCCAAGAACACTACACGATCGAGCCAGAAGTCACACATTTTCAGCTTAGCATACAGTTCACGATCCTTCAACGCCTGCAAAACAATCCTCAGGTGCTCCTCATGCTCCTCTGCACTCTTGGAGTACACCAAGATGTCGTCTATGAAGACCACTACAAACTGATCCAGATAGGGTTTGAAAACCCGGTTCATCATATCCATGAAGACTGAGGGAGCATTAGTCAAACCAAACGGCATAACTAGGAACTCGTAATGACCATAACAAGTCCTAAAGGCGGACTTAGGCACATCTTCGGCCTTAATCCTCAACTGATGGTAGCCTGAACGAAGATCTATCTTCGAGAACACTATGGCGCCCGCCAACTAGTCAAACAATCATCGATGCGCGGAAGGGGATAGCGGTTCTTGATGGTCACCTTGTTCAGCTCTCTATAATCGATGCACAATCTGAAGGTCCCATCATTCTTCTTCACAAATAGCACTGGCGCTCCCCAAGGCGAAAACTAGGGCGAATGAAGCCCTTATCCAGCTACTCCTGAAGCTGGACCTTCAGCTCCTTCAGCTCCGCCGGACTCATACGGTAAGGGGCCCTAGAGATGGGCTGAGTCTCTGGCGTTAAATCAATGGTGAACTCCACCTCCCTCACTGGTGGTAGTCCGGGCACGTCATCCTGGAAGACCTCAGGAAACTCTCTGACGATCGGGATGCTCTCCAAGCTAGATCCCTCACGCACCTCTGGCAGATAACACAAGAATCCCTGGCAGCCCTTCCTCAAGAAGCTGGCTGCCTGCACCGCAGACACAATCACAGGCGCACACGGAACTGCATTCCCAGCGAAAACAAAACGACCCCCGCCTGGCACATCAAACACTACTCTCCTCGCTGCACAGTCTATATGGGCATGGTGCTCTGCTAGCCAGTCCATGCCCAGGATCACATCAAAACAGGTCATCCGCATTGGGATGAGGTCAGCACAAAAGGTCTTATCCCGAACTACTATGGGACAGGCCTTACACACAGAATCAAGAATGCAAGGAGCAATCCCGCCCAAGGGACTACTCACACATAAATCTACTTCACTAGGCACAGCAGTCAATTTAAGTCTACCCAATAAATCACAGCAGATAAAGGAGTGCGTAGCTCCCGAGTCAAACAGACAAAAGACATCTTGAGAATGGATCTGAAGGATACCTGAGATGACGCGATCACCAGCACGATCACGCTCCCCCGCCATAGCATACACTCGGGCCTGAGTCTGAGGCTTCTTCTGGTCGGACCTCGCCCCTGAATCTGAACCGGTGCCTCTGTCTCCTGAGCCTCTACCGGATGCCTGAGGGCACTGAGCGATCCGGTGCTCCATCGACCCGCACTTAAAGCAGGCACCAGTCTTCTTGTAGCACTCCCTACCAGGATGTGGAGTGACCACAAGATCCACACTTCGCCCTAGCTGACGAAGATGAAGAAGCTCCCCGGCGATCTCCATAAGACTGCTTCTTCTGAGGAGCAGCCTCCTTCTTCTGAGGCTCTTCAGCACGCCTCTTCCCCTTGTGGTCCTTTCCAGCCTGTCTGCCCCTGATGTCGGCCTTCACCAGCAGAGCGACATCCGCCACATCTCTGAAGGTCCGGTGACGAAGAGGTGTCACAGCGGACCTGATATCCGGTCTGAGCCCACTCTCAAACTTACGGGCCTTCCTATGC
Source organism: Limonium bicolor (assembly GCA_023374045.1). Lineage (NCBI taxonomy): Eukaryota > Viridiplantae > Streptophyta > Magnoliopsida > Caryophyllales > Plumbaginaceae > Limonium > Limonium bicolor. The sequence goes on along the minus strand of CM041781.1, from coordinate 296,121,749 downwards.
TCATCTGGCTCCGGAGCATACTTCGAGAGCGTCACGAACTTCCTCACGTACTCCTCTACAGACATCTCTCTCCCCTGGCGCAGCCAGTTGTACTCATTGATTTTCTGATCCTTGTAGACATCCGGATAGAACTGCTTGTTGAACTCCAAGCAGAACTGATCCCAGGTCCAAGGCTGGGGATGCCTACCCATCACCATGCGCCACCACTCCTTCGCCTCCCCCTTAAAGAGGAACGTGGCGAAGTCCAGCTTCTGGTCATCCTCTGACCCCATCACTCTGAGCAGGTCCTCGACCTCGGTAATCCAATGGCTCGCCTCCTGAGGGTCGCCACAGCCGTCGAAGGAAGGCGGCTTTAACTTCATGAACTCTTGAAGCGCCCTGACTCGACCTCCCACAGCATTCGCCCCTACTGGGCCTGCTCCACCAGCTCCCCAGCAGCTACAGCCATTGTCTGCATCAGCTGCGCCACAAACTGGTGTACTGCATCCGCAGCATCTCCCTGAGGGGTCACTGGTGCTCTACGAGGAGGCATTCTGAGATACACAAATCCAAAACTTGTTAGAACTGACTCAGACTTCAAACAACTGCCACAACTGAACCTCACACAAGCAAACACAACCACAGACCCTAAAGAAAGCCAAACCTGGCTCTGATACCACTAAATGTAACTACCTAATAAAGCAAGGCTCTAAAACACTCAAATGCAGATAAGGCCCAAAACAGAGTTTCCAAAAACATTGTAAACTAGAGTACCCACATATAGCGGAAGTAATACAAAAACCCAATTACATAACCAAACAAAAACAGAGGTCTAAACAGAGTAAGGCCCGAAGGCTACAAGTCTGAGTAAGAATATCAAAACAAAGAGCTGAAACATAAGCTAAGCTCCAGAAACCGAAACCGAATAAGAGACCCTTGCTGATCAATCTGCAAAATGTTAAGAGTAGGGGAGTGAGCACACAACTATGCCCAGTAAGCAGCAACCGTCATCAGTAAGGTTGCTCAAAACAATTGAAATCAGAAGGAGAAGGTAAACACTACATCCACATTTCCAAATAATCAGAAGCCTTTAGCGGAAACAGAACAGAGTGGAAACAAAAGGGTTCCCATTTCAGAAACAATCCGAGCTCTTAAACAGAAAGGGACAAAACACAATGCACACACTCAGAAGGGTCGAAGACCCATTACCATATCAGGTCTCTCGACAACGCAGAAATGACTCTAATGAGCCAAAGGGTTCGTCAACCCCACAGAACAGAAAGGGAATGACCCACATTCAGAATGACGTCTACATGGTATACCACGGAATAACTCAACCCAGCCATTCACGGCTCAGAAACAAAGTGTAATGTCCCAAAACATAAAGATTGCATAATCAAAAGCAAACTTGCATTTAACTATGCCCAAAAACACTCATAAATCAGTAGTACAGAACATAAGAAATCCAACGCCGCAGACGGCACCCAAATCGGAGTTCAAACAAAGAAGTTACGCTGAAAACAGAGGGTGTCCGAACTTGTGTCCGGACGTCGAAGTTCAGACACAGGTCGAGACTCAGAAACCAGAGATTGTCAAATGTCCGAACTTGTGTCCGGACATCAATGTTCGGGCACAAGTCGAATTGAAAACAGATAGAGAATTTCAAAGTGTCCGAACATCGAAGCTCGGACCGATGTTCGGACGGGTTTACGGAAAAAGTTACGCGGAGTGTCCGAACATCAATGTTCGGACTGTTTCGGACATACCCCGAGTTTGAAATTCAGAAGGGCAAAACACACTGTCCGAACTTCAAAGCTCGGACCGAAGTTCAGACAGTGCGAAAACTGCATTTTTCAGACGACGAACAGAGCAGGAATTTATGCAAAACTACACCACGATTTGTCAAACTAACACACACACCAAATCACAGAGAAATGCAGAGAACCATGGGGTTTTAGCCATTCGTAAACGCCACAAAAACGCAAGGGAAACCACACACGAAATCAAAGAACAACCTTGCAATATCCCCATGGCTGAACTCCCAAACGAATCAAGCACCACCACCTACTCAACTATCAGCAGAGACGACAATCTGAAGTAGTCCGTAGCAGTCCAGAAATCCGACAGAGATCCACAGCAACTGAAATCCCCAATCAACATTCCACCAATCAGAAACAAAAGAAGAAAACCCAAACGACGACGTCCCATAAACCTACAACACGAACCTGAATAAAAACGCAGGATTCCACAAACTGAAGTGACTCTCCGCCCGCGCAATTCGTAACTCCAATCACAACCGACGGCCACTGATTCAACCACAATCGAAGGCTCAAAATCAGAACTAAGAGAGAGGGAAAAACCACAGTGAAGCCCATAATTCTTGAAATACAAACCTGATTCGAGAGGAGGAAACCCGCAGCGAAGAACTCCAATCCAATTGCAGCAGTAGAAATCTCACAAAAGGCAGAAATTGAGAGAGAGAAGAGAGGATGAAGAACGCTCGTTCTGACTTTGAAAACTGACAACGCTCCCACTACCTATCCGACATGAATAACAATGATCGTGATATGAAAAGAAATAAGGAACCCCTTCCTAATTTAATTTAATGCTCAATTCAATACATTAAGAGTAATGACCTCCTTGTCCTTAGCAAATAGAACAATGCCGCTGATGTCCCAACTGATAGCAAAGAGATTAATCCAACTTAGAATAACATAGTAGCGGATATAATATAGGTATTAATTGCGGGTTATAACAATTCAACCCCAACGTGGTCAGCGTCAGTGTTGAACTATCTCTCACCTCAATTTGTGTTCGGTTTCGCTTGATCGGACCAGGATCAAGTTCAACTTCCCACGTCAATTTCAATCAATTAATTGTTTATTCATTTCTAATCTTATTCCTCTTGATATTTGCCACCTTGTGTTCTATAGATACACAAGTCAACTAGTGTAATTAATCTAGTCATTGGCATATAGGATCATGTATCCTAACCATGTACCAGTTCCCTCGACTTATAATTATTCATACAACTCCTAGAGGTTTTACCTCCACTGGGTTACACATCGGTCTCATGCCGATTCACTCATCGCATTTTAATAATCGCTTTCATACCGAGTCACAAATCGTATAGTACGGAGCTTTCTACTCCTTCTATTTGAAATCTCCCATCGTAGCTACCAGATAGACCTACTTGAACTCTCAACTGGAGCTAACAAGCTAGGCGTTTATGGTTTAATGTTTGCAACGTTTGCATAAATAACCGGAAATAGGGTAAGAACACTCTATATGTTCTCCCTTTCCTATTCGCCATAACTAATGCGAACTAAAATATGTATAGTTCATACATTTAATACATCACATATTACATCAAGTAATATAATACAATCATAAGACTTGTACTCTATGTACAATAATCCTTTACAGCATGTGTACCATGCGCTACGTACTCCTACGTACGGTATATTTTAAATGTGTGAAATCGCTCTACCCCCCTTAAAAATGATTACGCCCACCTAATCTACAATATATCATCTTGAAGTAATAAGTTCAAGATGTTCCACTCCAGTGGGCTTATTCGTGCACTAATGTGCTACATATTACATTACCCTTTTTTTCTAGGGTCGGGCTTTAGTCACTCAGGCTATACTGCCTATATCGGTTAGGTGTATGTATATTCATATACGGTTTCATCGGGAGATGTAAACACATCATTGTTTTCCCAACCTGCTAGGTATTTCAACTAGCTTTTTATTCAGTCACACTAACTTCTATACATACTCATGGTATACTCCAAAGAGTTCATGCCACCCTACCGAACTAACCTTCGGTGTAAGGGTTGTCGAGCTATGCTCTAGCACCTAGTGCTTGCAATAGTTGTCTCTAAAATATCAAGACGAGTCTGATATGCGCAACTAAGTGGCGCCTCATGACTCCAAGTTATTTCCCTCTGGAATGAGTTCGTTCCTTAGGTACCTTGTAGGTCCTCTTTTGCTGGTGTGAACTCGTATCCCTCGTGTGCTGGTATTTTACTACCACACATATGGTTCATCCCTACACTCAACTATGGGATCCATTGGTTTATCTGATCTTCCACGTTCTACTTCTCACCAACATAATTGGGTTAACAGCTATATAATGGTCGCTTTGTTGCGCACCATTTACCAGTCAATTAGATGGTTATCCGCTATTGCGGTTTGCATGGAGTATCTAATCTCCAACTTAGAGTATCTCTTATAATGCTCGCCTTTGCCCTTCGTCTGCTGTAAACATACAATATGACTGTGGGTTTTAGCTTGGCATTCGTTTTCTGTTCAGCCCTAATTGGTACTAATGTACTAACGTTCTATGGCTTGAGCATGTGGTTATTATTATTAATGTGACCTCATCGCCGCGCCCTTAGCGCATGATATATCTCTCCTGTTCCCTCTTTTTGGGTAGCATCCATGCTATTACAAAGGTTTCTCTAATACAACTTCCCAAGATACCACACTTCATCTTCTCATTCATGGGTTCTCCTTACCTTTACCATTAAATTGGCCTTGGCTTCCTCGTTTACTAAAATCTCCAAAACTTGTGTTCTAACTTATCCACTGCGGAGTTGTGACATTATGCCTTTACCATTAAATTGGCCTTGGCTTCTCTCGTCAATTCATGGTTTACCTAGTCAGGATTCCATTCACTGACTTAGACACAGAGTTGATTACCTCCTGGGTCCTTACACTACTCGTTTACATACATGGGGTACCATACAGATACATTACTACTTACCCAACTAACTTAAGTATGTTTGTCAGGCCCACAAGATCCAAGGAGTGTGGTCGTCCCATGTCTCGTTTAGTGCACTCGTAGTGTTCATACTTGGTGGTTATCGCACTCTTAGTCCCGATAATTTATGTTGAAGTAACTAGGCTGCCTATTCTTAACCCTTAGTGTTAGAATGGCCCTAGTGGGTTCTCTGGGTTCTATGGGTTCCTTTATTAATGTGTATATTCCTTACCTTCTCTAAGATAGGTGTTTGAGACCTAGCGCCCCCTAATATTGTTTTCTCATGCTCGTCATCTGGTATCTATGAGTGGGGATTAGTATCCGCTTACTATCTCTCTCGTTCACTCCTAGGCTATTAACGCTGTTTAGATCTGAGTCTTCAGTTCTCAAACTCCACCCAATTCATTGGGTTACACCCTCTGGTGTACTCTGGACTCCATGATAAGGGTTGACACTTCGTGTTTTCCCTGTCTTATGGTAGTCCCTCTTTAGTCTGATATTAATCAGTATTTGTGATTCATCACCTTTGCTCTCCTAGATTTTGGTCATTTTGGTGGTACTAAAGGTATCCTTCCGTAGGCCTATGCCATACGATATTCAGGCTCAGTGCTTATTCTGATAGTTAAATCCTAGTTGGTCTTTGTATTTAATTTAATCCCTGTTGGCTCTAAATACTTTCTCCTAAGGTTTACAATTGGATACCCACAACTTAGTGGGTTCCGTGATATCGTTCTTCGCGTGTAGTCCTTACTCTTATTCAACTCGTATCCCCTCCATCCTCTTTCGAGATAATGGTATCTTCTGTCCTCAGTAAACTCATTGTTCAGTTAATATCCACTGCCCTCCGTACAGGTGTCTAGCAGCATAATGGATTCACAACACCCCTGGTGTGTGTGGTGCGGGCATAACATCGGCCCCTTTATTGCACGTTCGCATCTGCCTAATCTTTTCTTACAACTCTCAAATAGCTTGCCTTAACGACACTTGTCTATTATTTTCATCCACTCAGTCGGATAGGTTTTATTTAAAGTTGGCTCGTATAGCTCACTTCTTGCCCTCTGGCAATGTTCAATGGTAGTGGTTTAACCACAAGTGCCGCGCACTCCCTAAATATGGTTATGCTGGTCCTGAAGACTCGACACTCCCCACCGGTAATACTTGACGTATAATGTCCATACCGGCACTGGGGTTAGGCTTATAGGCACTAATTACCGTTGTTCTCATTTACTCCCTTTCCACACTCTACTAAATGGTGTATTATTTTAGGTTTAATGGTCAGACCGGCTAGGTCTTCCCGAGGTTTTATCGACCTCCAACCCAAGGGTTTCATAACCATGCCTTTAAGAAGGCTATGCCCTGCTTCATTGCATTACGGACTCACATAAAAGTTTAGTGTTTATTGGTAACCACCTGGACTACTCGGTCCTTTAGGGATAGTTTACCGTCGCTGCACTTGTTGTAGCAAGTGCGCAAGGCAGGTTGAAATTTAGTACTTTGTTTAGTGTGGCACTTGCAGTGGCAAGTGCACCATGCAGACTGAGCCACCGGTACGGTGTGTCAGTGCAGTGCTATTCCCTAATCGGGTTTCCGTTCCTGTTGAAGAAGTTCTTATTCGAATTAATACGGTCTCATTTCCGCACTCGTTCCCACAAGTTTACCGTGGTAGTAAGGTCTTACTTCCCTCTCGAGGCGTTGCATGGTAGCAACTTAGCGAGTTCTTGTTTCTACAGCTCTCATGATCTCTCCTTATGCACGTCAGGCCATCTTGAACCTTCAGTGTTGCATGGGTTAGAGTTACTCGCTCGGGTGAGACTTCTAAAGCTCATCCATTCGTCTGTTACATATCTCATAAACTAATCATTACTCGTCGTTCCACTTCCTTCCCCCAAGCGCACTAATCAGTGCTTTCCTGGATGTAGGATAGGGTTGCTTTGCTTATAGCAAGCTAGCCCCATTAGTCCTACGGGAATTATCTCCTCAACCTTGGTAATATTCATGTCATACTTGGTATGGTAGACACTACGTCATTACAGGACCCCCGGTCCTAAACAATTCATCACAACACAAGTCTTATTTTCTTTTTTTAACATAATTCTCATAGCATCCACATCGGGTCTTCCTGATCAGGAGAGTTATCTCCGTGGTGCTTCTCATTTCATTGTCTCACTAGGTAGTACTCGAGGTACGGGCTGCGACGGGTGGGGTACCATAGCAAATTCCCGGGATGCTCTCCCATCAAGTACGAGCGGTTCCTACCGTCTTCGCGTTACTTGGGGTTGCTGAACCTTCACCACCTTCCGCTGTGCCTTGTCCTTCCTTAGTACTATTACCCAGACCCCTCCCTGACATATCTCAAGAGGACGGGTTAGACCTTTACTCGGTCTAATACCGCAGTCTCGGTCGTTTAATATTGAAGTGCCTCTACGGCTATTGTGTGCAAGCCTTAAGCATTGCATCGACCTCACAAGGTCACGTATCCTCACACTGTTTCCCGTATTCCCAAAACCTATGCTCACTGTATAAATCCTACTATCTCTTGTCATCAGAGCGGTATTCCGCTCTGACCACTTTTGTAACACCCCTACTCTAATCGGCTCCTAATGGTCTTACTCAACATTGTAACCGCAGCGGTAATCTAACAATTGAACTACTGGTGTCACCATTCTCACTCGCCCGTACGAGTAATAACGTGCTTACTGATATATTGATAAATACGAAACAATTTCCCACAGTGACAACAAGAGATAGATCTATCCTTCAATTCCAATATAAAATACAATCATAGTGAGCATTCTAAGTACCCCAATCCTATGCACGTTTCAATGTTCATATCATAATACAATAGGGCATATTCAAACAACTGTAACTAAACTACCCAGCGCGTCTCGCTCTTTGTCGACACCGGAAGTTGCATACCTGCAAAATATTTGTTTGTGGTATGGAATCAGCCCCTACTAAGTATGTTACTACATGACTTTCATGCCCCCTCGGACCCTCAGTTAATTGGTCGAGAGCATGCAATTCATTTTCATGCAAGTAGTTTAATATAAAAACTGTAAAGCAACAACTATATTGTAGTAAACTCAAATAGCAAACAAGCCCCCGGCTTCACTCATCACATCGCAACAACCAACTGAAAGCGTTGCAACGCTTATATGAGTACAGAGACTCCACTCCAACAAACACTTAATAGTTCATAATTAAGTACGGCGACCCACTCGACCAAACAATCCACATTTTTCCACCCACGAGTACAGTGACTCGACTCTACCAGTTCACAACACAGATGTAAGTACAACGACTCAATTAAACCAATTCACAAACACATATGAGTACAACAACTCAATTAAACCAAATCACAACACACATATGAGTACCACGACTCATTTCAACAAATCCACCAACATACAACACAAAACCACAAAGCATAACCAATGAGCAACACGGGAAACAACGAGGATTATAAACAAGTATAAACTCTCGTCTTTCGCATGCAAGCCCAAATAATGTTCGCCTAATGTACGAGCTAATATAGTTGTTCGTAATTGTTCAGTCATGCCTAATGACAACGTCTCGTTAAAGCGACGTGTCTTTAAGTTACCCATCTCCTATGGCGGGTCACCCACGGCAGTAGCCACTCCAGCGGTAGAGTCTCCAACAGACGAACCATCTGTAGTCTTTTGGAAATTTATCCTGATACTTACGGATACCCACACGGTATCCTAGTATCGTTAAATGATCACAATTCACAGCAAGAGCCACATCCTCTTGATAAACTCATCTATACCATCGCATCGTTTTACTATTTTCCAAACACAGCAGACTAAGGTCGTTAGTCCAATCCTGAGTATGTCGACTCGGGTCCAGTGTTAGATACGAGAGCGGCGTTAAAAGGGCCAATGCTCCGTATATAAGTCTCGGATAATATATATATATATATATATTATTATCCTAATGCTACAACGTTTTACTTACGTTCCTTATATTACATATATAAGATAGCATCATTCCCGCTAGTTCGTTTTATAATATGTTCATATATACGAACGGTACTGTTATCGTACAACAGTAATAATAATAAGGCAACATTAATACACAACTCAAGCATATTAATTCACACAAGTAGACATTCAATCTTAACACAGATTTTCACACAATGTCTGAAACGAGGAAATCCTCAAGACAATCAAGCCACATAAATAACATACCGTGCACCGGGATTATAAGACCGTGGAGTATGAATCAGCTAGATCCGAAGCTCCCCCGTGATGTCTCTAACAGTCTAATAATACATAACACTACATATCAGCATCCTGTATGACAACATTACTCTACGGTACCCGTACCGTCACTAATCCCTCCCGGTTCGTTCCCCGTTATTTACTTACAACGTTTGTCGTGTTTTCGGTTTAACTCAGGATTAGGAAAAACGTCATATTTCATGCGTGGTTACGTCGAGTATATTAATATACTTAACTTTAAACGATTATTATCGCATGTAATTTAATACACATTTGTATATTATATAGTTTATCACTATATTGCATGTATAATCTTAATCATATATTATACATCTCACCTTAGTATTTATTTCCTAAGGTTAGTTTTTCCAAGTGTAATGTTGTATAATTCATATTTGAAAATACTTTGAATATATAACTCCTTCTTATTTCATGAACAACATAACATTAGAATTTCCTTATCTAATGTTTATAATTCTTTCCTTCTTACTCTATATCATTTTAATTATGATATTATATGGTTGTTTGAACCATATTGTATTTTTCACTCCATAACATATATTTATTTATATATGTATTATGGGACCATTTATTATATGGTAAATCTTTATAATATATTCATTCTCTTTTAATGAATATTCTTATATTATAAATGTTATAACCTTTATAACATTGTTAACCATATTATAAATTTGTATTCTAAAATTCCCATTATTTCCGAACAGCACCCTTTTTCTTTAATATTTACGAAATCCACCACATAATTATATAATGTTATATTATAGTTATATAACATATATTATGACATTTATGTCATTAAAACAATTATAACCTATAGTTATAAGTTGTTACAAAATACCATATATACCATACTCTTCTCGGTTTTTATTTAATTCCACTATACTTTCAGATTTACAAATCAACCCCAAATTATATTCCATTGTCACGCTTATAATATATACCTTATATTATAATCCTTAAACCTTAATATAATTATAACCTAGGGTTATAAAATCCCAAAATAACCGAACAGACCCTAGGTCTGTTCTAAATTAATTTTCCAGCCCACCAACTTTCCATATTCACCAAATAACCCCCATTTTATAACATATAGTTTCTAATGTCATTAAAACTATATATTATACATATATCTTCATAAAACCTCATATATAATTCCAAAATTACCAAACTATACAAAAGGTTATAAACATCATTCCTAACCTTATACTCATCATATTTACGGTTTTTACCACAAATGTTACCTATATGTAACAATGATATAAAATATCATATATTATACTTATATAATCCATATTAACTCCAAATTTAACCAAATAAATTCCTAAAAATTCCTAATAACCATAGGTGTATAAAATACCATTTTATACCCCAAAACTTTCGGTAATGTCCTATATACCCATATGTTATTTAATTTTGACAATTTAATACATAACTTATTATAAATTGATAATTAACTTAATAAATCATCAAATCTGGTAAAAGTCTTTTGCTTGGTCAATGTTTGATCCCACTTTTCGGTAATTACATAAATACCCCAAACTTTCCAATATTTAAATTTGTTTATTTACGGCTTTGACCCCATACTTAATAGTAAGTACAAAAATTAAATTAAATAAGATTTTAAACTTAAATAAAATGGCCTAATGACATGGCCTTATTACAACTTTGCTTTATAACATAAAATTACACATTAATAGCTTAAAATATACTATAAGCTCTCGGCCATACCTTACATTAATTAATTTCCACATAATGTCATAATTTGACCATTATGTTAATTAAACCGCTTAAATGACTAGCTTAATTTATCTAAGTCATTTGTTTTCCATACTTAGGTTAAAATAACCTATTTAATTAACTCCACTCTAGCACATATTTAATATGAGCTAAAAAATCATAATAACATAAGTTTAAGGTGTTTATACCTTAATTTAGGTACTTAAAGCCCTAATATCCACTCAGCAGCTTGAAGGAAAAATCACCACAACACTTAAACATGTTTTACACCAAAATAAGATATGGTTACACTCCAAGCATGAGCTAACAATAAGGAACAATTAATATAAGATTTAAGGCAAAAATCACCTTGAAAAGGAAAGGTAGTCTCAAAGATGTTTCGGCCTGAATCAAGAACACCACATGTTGTTAAGTTCACCATAAAAACATGGGGAATAGCTAGACAACACAAGGTGCTATGGTAATAGATTTTACCTTGGAAAAATGCCTTAAAGAATGATTTTTTCTCTTGATTTTCAGCCACTCTTGTTCCAAGTGGTTAACACACTCAACCAACATGAGAATATGAAGATTATAAGTGTATAAACTCATAGAAAACAGAATAAGAAAACCGGATGAAGAGTGAAAGTCCTTAAGGTATGTTTTTTCCTTATAATGGAAATTTTGACCACCTGGTCCCATGGGTTGCTTCAGCTGAGAATGGATCTTGTTCAAGGGTTAAAATACTGAGAATAAGCCATGGAAAGTGATAGATTATAAGCTCCATGTGTAGGTGATGAAGAGATGAAGAAAAAGAGCTAAAATATGCCTTAAACCATTACCTTAGGTGGAAAAGTGTAACACCCCAACAACAACCATACACTTAACAACAAATTGCAGCGGAACACTTAACTCATCACATTACTTAACACAATGGTGTTACATGCCGTTAACCACCCACGTGGCTAACAAGGCTAATACATATACATTGTATCGGTCTGATGGACAAGATTCCCGAGCAACTACACCTTACTATCCCTTTCCATTAACAACAACCAATATACATATACATTCCAACTGTACCGAGTATTTACAAACTAATGCCAATAACAATTTCGGTCTTACTACACCTACAATACATATACAATTTAAATGGCTACCCATGTATAAACAACTACCCCGTCCTACTCTCGAACGGCTTCCAGCTCCTTGTACCTGAAATAGGAAAGAAAAGAAACGGTGGCCCCCAGGGGGCTCAGCACCTTTGCTGGTATGGTAATCCCGCAGCCAGCATACTACCGGGCCATGCACAACTAATTGTCGTCTAAGCATGCAGTTGATTATATTTAAATCATGCATGTAAACTATAAACACAACACATTACATACCCACAAAAATGGGCTCAACAGAACTGTCAACACATCTATACTCGTTAAATCACTCATGGTGTTCTTTAACCCTAGCGGGTTCCTCCCCTATTGGAGCTATTTCCTTAATAGACGACATTTACCCACTAGTCGGGTTATACTGCAAACCGTCATATAATAACCTGGGATTCATATCCATGATCCACATACACCACGAACAACTCATATCACATTTCAACGTACAACTTACATAACTTCGCAATAAGAATTGCAGTACAACAATAACACATAACATAACGGGAACGGTTCTCTTTAGGAACCGGCCCAAACATAATTAGTTCACTTGTAGAGCCTAGAGAATGCTGCCAAACTCATGCTAAGCTCGTTACATAACTCGTTACCGTCCTGTTAGATGAACTGGTAACTAAATTCCAAGGTGCGTCGGATATAGTAATCCAAGCACACCGAACAAACATAGTATGCCCCTGGGCCCGACGTGAGTCAGTAAATAGCCATGGATAAGCTAAAGGGAAGGTGGAAACCAAAAAGAAAAACAACCATAACATATGGAGAGGATCGAACCTGATATGACAACGACCCCCATACTCACACGCGTGGCCGGAACGACCGGACTCCTCACTCCCCGGTTAGCACTTGCTAAAAGTCTCATTATGGAACTTAGTACATTAATTCACAAATAGGTGGTTAGGACAAGTTAGACACACGCAAGGGTAGTGAACATACTAACACGCACAAACAACACATAACTAACTCACGCATAGCCGTGGTTATAACGTTCCCATGGTTTGGGTCGTTAAATCCGAATACCGATCTATTATGTAATCCAAGAGTCGGTTACTTAAGTTTAGCACATATTTAAAGCTAAACGGTACCGGAATTATGCACGCCACATAATTAAACAACTGTAAACTCATTACATGTCTTTATCTTAAAAGGTGGCAAACATTCAGAAAACACATTGGCATACAAGCCGGTGTAATCCGGTAGGACACAGGTTGCAAGAAAACCATACCTGTCTCCAACGTCCACTATAACGTGTCCTCTCAGGTTCCTCGAACAATTCTCGAACAACTGGTAATATTACAATTACTTTTATTAACATTGGGGTAACATGATTGTTTGAAATCTAAAACTCATAGTTAACCCCGTTAACTAGTTAAATAACGTCACATTTTAACTTGTTTTTCTTTCACATTTTTCTACAACTTTTCACCCACCTAATTGTCTTTATAACTCACCTAACATGTCCTTAACAGCCTTATAACGTCATTACCTACCAATCCCCAGCATTACATATCATTTTCTAACCTTAAATAACATTTTTAGAGTGGTCCGGGACTTGGTACTTACCTTAGGTCCCGGACCAATACATAAGGAAACTCTCGGGCGGTTTTTACAGGGTGGTCCGGGACCTTGTACTGACCCCAAGTCGCAGACCAGTGTGTTTGATCTACTCTCGGCTAGTTTTTTTGTATGTGGTCCGGGACCTTAACCTGGAACCAAGTCCCGGACCAAAGCTACAGAATTCCATATCTTGCATTTTCAAGCCTTGTTCAACTTGTTCTCTTCACCCATTGTTTACCCAAACTTCACACATGGACTTAGGCATATTCTAATACCAAAATATCACTTTGAACCTTCTAAAATCATTGTCCAAACTTGTTGCTCAATTACTTGTAAAATCTATAACACATGTAATATTTTCCTTAGGTCTCTAGGTGGTAGTTTCATGCCTATTACTCCAACTAGCCAAAATGTTATCTCCCCACCATTACCACTACTCCAAAAGCATTGTTTCTCACAATCATCTCCTTTACACAAACTCCTTCTATGTTCCACTAGTTCACACTTAGACATTCACAAGGCATTATTTTTCCTTTGATTACCAAAACTTGAACTAGACTTAACACTCCACATATCATAACCTTGGTGTGCTCAAAACACCCATTTGATCTCTAAATCCTCCAAGACTATGCCCAAGGCATCTTAAGACTTAAGAACACCTTAATTCAATTTTTTTCACCATCTTAACACTTAACAAATTCTTAGTACCATCTAGGTCATAAAATCTCATTAGAACACATAAACTCCTTTGATTATCAACTAAATTTTGCCATAGCTTCTCTTGTATCACCTTACACCAAAACACAAAGTTTCTTCAAATTTTATACAATCCAAGAACACTCAATCCCAACACACACATCCTTATACACAAACATATAGTTTTTCATCCTTTAACCATCAAAGACATTCACCTTTAACAAGAGATGTTCTTTACACACAACTAAACCCTTAAACTACACTACATCACAATATAGTGCATAAACTTAAATTGCTTGGCACTTAGGCCCTTAAATTGCATAAACCTTAAACACTGAATTTCCACATTTAAATGCCTTCAACCTGCAAATACACACAACAATGCTCCCATGTCCTTTTTGTCCACCTTGTGGGTAATTTTCTATCTCATTTCCCATTGGCTCCTTAGGTTATTTATTAAGCAAATATAGCTCAATTTCCTAGTACATAAAACTACATTAAGAGAGGTCATTTACCTCTTTGTTATCCAAGCTTTCTCACTAGTTTTCTCTTGTTTTTCTTGATTGAAAATCGGCAAGGGCTTTTATCACTGGTCAATCTTCTAACCAATATACATATAAGGGTAATGATCATTAAGTTTCATACTTAAACTCACATATAAACCCTAAATTTACATAAGTGTTTTAAACACTTAAAATAGAAGTTTACCTTTGAATTTGAAAGAGAACTTGAATATGTAACAAGATAGGACTCCTCCTAGTCCATTGGAGATCATTTCAAGCTAAATGAAGAGCAAGAGAATGCACCATTAAGTGGTGAATTTTCGGCCATATATGAAAATGAAGGAAACATGGACTTTCTTTCTTTGATTTTATTACCTTAGAACAAAGGAGAACAACAATGTGCAAGAAGGTGAGATTTTCCTCCTTCAATGGAGATTCTCCATGGTATCAAACTTGAGCTCTAGAAGATTAAAAAGATAGAAGTGTAGAGCTTGGTCTACCTAAGACAAATATGGTCTTAGAATTTGATTTGGAGCATGGAGTTGGATTTGGCAAGGAAATGAAGATGGAGAAGAGAGGTTGCTGTAGCAAATCGTTTTTGAAGAAGGGAGGAGAGGATGAATACGGTGGGAACAAAGAGAAAAGAAGAGAATGAGGTGAGTGGTCTACTTTTGAAGATATTTATGCTTTAAAGGTAACTTCCTTTATTTGCTTTTCTTTTCTTCCCGTTAATTAACTAACACATGGTGGTGAGTCACCACATGGAAAACCTGACCCCTTTACATAATAGGGTATATAATGGCCTTTGTTGACCAATTAAACAACTTATGTTGACTTATGACTTAAACTAGCACTATTTGAGCACTATTCACAAAATAAGGCACATATTTGTGAAATTTTTGATTTCCCATTGATTTAGGCTTCCTAATGTGATAATAAATGGTACAAATGTTGATTAAAGAGTAATGATGGACATTTAGCCACTCAAAACCCATTTCCAAGACAATTTTTCAAAAATGTGCTTTAAGGCTCCTTAAAGCACATCTTGTGTTTTAACTTGTTTTCAAGCTTGGTTTTCTTTAGTAATTGATTTAAAATGTTCATTAACATGTTAATAAGGTCTAGGAATGACCTTTAGGTCTTATACAATGTTACACCAAGTCTAGGCCAAGTATTTGCTTAAATTGACTTTATGGTGTTTTCTTGTGTTTTGTTTGGTTTAATTGTCTACCAATGTTTCCTAAGAACTTAATTAGCCTTATTAAATCTTAATTGCATATTATTAAGTCTTGGTAGGCTCTTTGGATCCTAACCAAGTTCATTCCAAGCTTAGAGCATGTTTTTGCTCAAACTATCTTAGTAGTACTTTACTGTGTTTACTATGGTTTAATTTACTTTATAGCATTTCTAAGGCACTTTTAGCCTAAATATACCATAGTTTAATGTTTAAATAACATATCAAGGTTTGGGGTATGTCAATCTACCCCCTTAAAAGAACTTCGTCCTCGAAGTTCACACTTCCCACACATCATTTGGATTAGAACACGGGGAATACTTGTAAAATAAAACTTCCATAACCAAACATACCTTACATCACAACCTCGGACTTAACGGTCCGGGTATCATATCCACACCCATACATAACATAACATACTTACATGATAACCTCGGACTTAACGGTCCGGGTACCTTAACAACATTTGCACTTACATAACAACCCTTAGACTCTCAGGTCTTGGTAACATAACAACATTTAAACACATAGGTCTGGGTAACATAACAACATTTAGACACATAGGTCTGGGTAACATAACAACTTTCAGAACTCAACCACATTAGGACTCAAGGTCAAAATTATTTATTACACATACCACACAACATGTCTTAGCATGTATAACAACCAAAAATATCTTTTATATTCACTATGATCCCGTAGATTCCCTGGGAGATCAAAACAATCACTTAATCTTTAACATATATACTTCCTATGTCACCGGTCCGAAGACAAAGGCTCATACGTCCTCGGCTCGTTAGCAAGTACTACAAAAAATATTCTTTGTGGGGTTAAGTAAGAGAATTTTCATTATGTAAAGTATCTATCGAACGTTTTAAAAATATCAATTCAAAATCCTTTTGAAAACGCATACAACTCCAAGTCCAACTTATGCTCTTTGTTTCTTTTTCTTAGCGTGGTTATTTGTGACCACTTATAGGGAGCTTCAAGAATCATCCAACCCTGATGTGATCAGCATCAGTGTTGAACTATCCTTCCACCCCAATTTGTGTTTAGGTTCCCTTGATCACATGCAAATCAAGTTCCACCTCCCACTTCATTTTCAAGCATCAAATAATACACCCATTTCCAATTTTCTATCTTTTTTTTGTCACTCTAGTCATAATCATTAAATCTCCAAAGGATAGAACTCCATCTATCAGTTATCTCCATTCACTTTAATCCAGTTACCTAGGGAATCTTATTCTCACTAGGTTCTATGTCGGTTTCATACCCTTTCATGAATCCGTATATTACATATATACATATATTTTATCAAAATACAACACACGGTTTTATATTTATACACCGTCGGGGTTTTTGTTCCCTGGGAGTTTCTTTACTCCCTTATACTTGTACTAACACATAACAATTAACAAAGTAGACACGCTGATCACAATGGTATTTCGCATCTTCTATGCAAAATTACCACAATTAAATCATGAATGAATGCGTATGTTTATGTAACGCACGCTCCAATCATCCAAACTAATTATTTTGTGCTATGCACAACATAGTTCACGTACACTTGTACGGTAAAACACACTAAGCGGTTTTACGCTCTACCCCCCTTAAAAGGGATTACGCCCACATAATCAACCACTGATATTGGTTTAAAAAGTTCTACCGTCGTGAAGTTTTTTAACTTCCACGCGGTCTGTTATAGAATGCGTTCTGGTTAGAGGATCTTAACCATATTAGCGGTTTAGTCCCTAAACTAAGAATTCTCATTGGAGTTTATTCAACTCATATTCGGTTTCGGTTCTGGCCTGTGCGGCTTCTAGGCATTGATAATTAGCCATTCACTCATGTTCACCATGCACATTCAACACTTGAATCACAGGTCCACTATCTTTTGTTGCGCGACCCTTATAACTTTAGAGCTTAATTTTCCCCATTCGTTATTCTTACTGTATTGTACATCTCCAATTATCACCTTTATCTTGGTAATAACGGTTTCTCAACCGACTCGTGGTATCTCTTACCGTGAGCGAATTCGTTGAGTTTCAAAACTTTCCATCCACTTCTCTAATAACTTAATGTGTAAACTGCTACGTATTTCACAATGATTGACTCGATTCCTTCCGACTTACTATCGGTTGAGGTTGAGCTACCACCTAAAGTGTAGTGCTCTTTCGGTTATTTCCCACACTTGAGGAATATTCCATACCGACCTTTGGTATTTGGTGCTACTGTAGTCACTTATTCTTAATCATGCCTCCACACGAGATCCTGTACAAGTATCCTTTCGTTTGTATGACCTTGCATTTCCTATGCCTCGGTCATTATAGGGTTATAAATCTCTTTTTACTTCCACCACAATTAACATTTTTCCCAAATTCCTAACTATCTCACTCGATCATTACTGCGCAAGTGCAATACCAAAACACTCAGTCATACAGAGTGCAGAGGCGTAAACTCTTGGCAGCAAATCTCTTATGCGATTGCAATAGGAATTTACACTGTGTTTCACTGAGATTCTTATCTCATAATACTGGCTATTGGCTTACTGTTGTATCTCCACTGGGTTTAACTTGTAACTGTGCTTAGTTGTCATATTATCGTTTAACAATACTTATACAACGGTCTCTTATTGCGCATTGTATCCTTACTCATTATACAGCATCAACTTATACTGCATCCGCTATTATATTAGCTTCCTCCATTACACTATGTTTCGCCACTTATTTGGCTGATTGCTGAATACGCTATTTTTCGAGTCTTTATGCTCCTTGAGCGATGTTCGCCCTACATTTAGCATCACACACCTATGGTGGTTGCTACAAACACTTCATTTTGTATCATTCTTATTCGAATCACTCTAGGGTAATAGCAACAAGGTCAATCCTTAACATATTTCTTGAACTCAGTTCACATAACTACTGCTCCTACGGTTCCACAATATCGAGAGGTATCCCCACCCTTAAAGCAGTGGTTCGTTCTCCGCTCTACTCTTGTACAACATAAACTCCTGTAATCGATCAAATTTACATAACACATTTTGTTTGTGGCTTATAAGCCTTACTGCCTCGAGCTCGGCTCATTGTAGGCTATTCACACACATTTACATCTCTGTACAACATTACATGGTTTGGATATTATATTGGGCTCCATGACAAGGTCGTTGCATCACGCTTCCTTTCATGGGATGCCCCTTAGGAAAGCCATGATGCCTCCTGACAACTTATGTTTAAATTGAGTATTAGTTTCAACTCCTGTTTCTGTCACGTTATTTCATTCAACAATTGTTGATCCAAACACCCTTCAAGGACAGCTCCTAGGTGTTACTAGGTTATGCTATTACATCTGGCTTGCACTTATTGGTACGTCAAATAAACTACGCCGTTTTGCGTTCTTAATGGGTTTACTACCCTCTTCTATGAAGATTGATATTCCCTATAGTCTAGGTGATCATTTCGGGAGTTTCATCCCCGTTCGTTGCACATTAACACGTCCACGTTAGGCATCTGCCTTACCATGTATAGGCTGGGTCACCGTTCCAGCTATCATGTTTATCCCTCAGGATTCTTAAGGCATATGCGGCGTCTTTACTTACTAACCAGTGCACTTCGCACTTCCTGACTCTTAAACATTTCCTTGAAATAAGTTCAGTAATTCCTTTAGTCTCTTTAACTTAACTGGGTTCCTTTACTTCAACCATTCTTGGTAATCCATTGCTCTTGTTTGACTTTTACTGCTGACCATAGTATGGAGTCGACTACTTCCCGTGTTCCGGACTCTACTCATATACATATGTGGGGTACCATACTAATACATTGCTACTTACCCGACTAACCCATAAGTAGGTCTGTCAGGCCCACAAGCTCCCAACGGATTGCGGTCGTCCCACATTTCAGTTGGTACACTCGTAGTGTCCGTCACACGCCTAGGTGAAGTATTCTGCTGTCAATTCCCTTATATTGTCCTTTGACAATATGCATTATGTGCTTCCCGAACTTAATCAAGGGAAGGTGTATCCATTGTTGTATTACTATGAACTTAATCCATTCCCTCGGGTTGTTACCCGTGGGTTTACCGGTTTCCATCTGGTTATTCAAATCGCTGAGGCCGGTGTAGGTCCTATGGTTGGGTTTAAAAGAAGATTAGAAATAAGTATAGGTTTAAAAGAAAATTTTGGTTTTTTGAAAGAAAAAGGGTTTGAAATAAATCCGTGTTTGAAAGAAAAAATTTCACGATCTTACAACGTCTTCTTGTCTTAACCAAGTCTAGCTTCTTGCTGACTAGTCTATTCCCATTTACATTGGTTAGGCTGTTAAGCCCTTCCATGGTTATGATGATCTCACTTAACTTCGTGGTACTTTACAAAGTACTTTGTAGTTGTTAAAACAAATTTCCCGAACAGCCCTATTATAGCAGCACTTGCCATGGCAAGTGCGCCATGTTAACTGGCAATCGGTTCAACACACACACCAGTTGTGGTATTGTTTTTATCCGCACTGTCATCAGTGGCCTTGTTGGCCCTGACTTGATGCTCTAATTTGATAATCAATCTTATGCACGACTTCTCATTGTCTTCACATGATACTTCATTAACTAGGGTGTTTCTCATTTTTGGAGACCCCTTTTCACTTAGTATTGTATCTCCTTCGTAGCCCGTTCCACGCAATTGTCGTGGTTACTGAGACTTGTCTCTTGTTGGGTAATACGTTGTAGTTCCTTAGTCGGTTTATACCGTTGGTGTATTATTTAACATTTGTAGTCTCGTAGACACTCGTCTCGGGTTTCATTACTTCACTTCTTGCCTGTTGCACGGTCGGTGCGTTGCAAGCTGGTTGTTCTCGACTGCTCGGCATGTCGACCCAGATTGCCGAAAATTCTATTCTCCTGTGCGTAAGATTCTTCGTTCTTCGCTATTAAATGCGGTTAACATTGTTCAGATGGAAACCGTCTCCGGGATTCCTACTTTTAGGGATCTACCGTATGACAGGTTCCCGTTCTCACAGAGGTACTTAATAACAACCAGATCGGGTATTCCCAAGTAAGAGAGGACTTTCATCTCTCTAGCGTTCTTTTCCGAGTTTTTAAAACAGGGATTGTGGAGGGCGGGAAGGATGTTGTAGGTTTCCAGTACACACTGGCAATTCCTAACTAGCGTATCTCTCACGCTATCACTCAAACCCTTAACCCAAAGTACTAAAATCCTAACTCGGTACTTCCTAAGCTCGGTAATTCAGTCGTCAGAGCGATACTTCTCTCTGATACCACTTTTTGTAACACCCCAACAACAACCATACACTTAACAACAAATTGCAGCGGAACACTTAACTCATCACATTACTTAACACAATGGTGTTACATGCCGTTAACCACCCACGTGGCTAACAAGGCTAATACATATACATTGTATCGGTCTGATGGACAAGATTCCCGAGCAACTACACCTTACTATCCCTTTCCATTAACAACAACCAATATACATATACATTCCAACTGTACCGAGTATTTACAAACTAATGCCAATAACAATTTCGGTCTTACTACACCTACAATACATATACAATTTAAATGGCTACCCATGTATAAACAACTACCCCTACCCGTCCTACTCTCGAACGGCTTCCAGCTCCTTGTACCTGAAATAGGAAAGAAAAGAAATGGTGGCCCCCAGGGGGCTCAGCACCTTTGCTGGTATGGTAATCCCGCAGCCAGCATACTACCGGGCCATGCACAACTAATTGTCGTCTAAGCATGCAGTTGATTATATTTAAATCATGCATGTAAACTATAAACACACAACACATTACATACCCACAAAAATGGGCTCAACAGAACTGTCAACACATCTATACTCGTTAAATCACTCATGGTGTTCTTTAACCCTAGCGGGTTCCTCCCCTATTGGAGCTATTTCCTTAATAGACGACATTTACCCACTAGTCGGGTTATACTGCAAACCGTCATATAATAACCTGGGATTCATATCCATGATCCACATACACCACGAACAACTCATATCACATTTCAACGTACAACTTACATAACTTCGCAATAAGAATTGCAGTACAACAATAACACATAACATAACGGGAACGGTTCTCTTTAGGAACCGGCCCAAACATAATTAGTTCACTTGTAGAGCCTAGAGAATGCTGCCAAACTCATGCTAAGCTCGTTACATAACTCGTTACCGTCCTGTTAGATGAACTGGTAACTAAATTCCAAGGTGCGTCGGATATAGTAATCCAAGCACACCGAACAAACATAGTATGCCCCTGGGCCCGACGTGAGTCAGTAAATAGCCATGGATAAGCTAAAGGGAAGGTGGAGTACCAAAAAGAAAAAAAACCATAACATATGGAGAGGATCGAACCTGATATGACAACGACCCCCATACTCACACGCGTGGCCGGAACGACCGGACTCCTCACTCCCCGGTTAGCACTTGCTAAAAGTCTCATTATGGAACTTAGTACATTAATTCACAAATAGGTGGTTAGGACAAGTTAGACACACGCAAGGGTAGTGAACATACTAAACGCACAAACAACACATAACTAACTCACGCATAGCCGTGGTTATAAATTTCCCATGGTTTGGGTCGTTAAATCCGAATACCGATCTATTATGTAATCCAAGAGTCGGTTACTTAAGTTTAGCACATATTTAAAGCTAAACGGTATCGAAACTACGCACGCCACATAATTAAACAACTGTAAACTCATTACATGTCTTTATCTTAAAAGGTGGCAAACATTCAGAAAACACATTGGCATACAAGCCGGTGTAATCCGGTAGGACACAGGTTGCAAGAAAACCATACCTGTCTCCAACGTCCCTATAACGTGTCCTCTCAGGTTCCTCGAACAATTCTCGAACAACTTGTAATATTACAATTACTTTTATTAACATTGGGGTAACATGATTGTTTGAAATCTAAAACTCATAGTTAACCCCGTTAACTAGTTAAATAACGTCACATTTTAACTTGTTTTCTTTCACATTTTTCTACAACTTTTCACCCACCTAATTGTCTTTATAACTCACCTAACATGTCCTTAACAGCCTTATAACGTCATTACCTACCAATCCCCAGCATTACATATCATTTTCTAACCTTAAATAACATTTTTAGAGTGGTCCGGGACTTGGTATTTACCTTAGGTCCCGGACCAATACATAAGGAAACTCTCGGGTGGTTTTTACAGGTGGTCCGGGACCTTGTACTGACCCCAAGTCCCGGACCAGTGTTTCTGATCTACTCTCGGCTAGTTTTTTTGTATGTGGTCCGGGACCTTAACCTGGAACCAAGTCCCGGACCAAAGCTACAGAATTTCATATCTTGCATTTTCAAGCCTTGTTCAACTTGTTCTATTCACCCATTGTTTACCCAAACTTCACACATGAACTTAGGCATATTCTAATACCAAAATATCACTTTGAACCTTCTAAAATCATTGTCCAAACTTGTTTCTCAATTACTTGTAAGATCTATAACACTTGTAATATTTTCCTTAGGTCTCTAGATGGTAGTTTCATGCCTATTACTGCAACTAGCCAAAATGTTATCTCCCCACCATTACCACTACTCCAAAAGCATTATTTCTCACAATCATCTCCTTTACACAAACTCCTTCTATTTTCCACTAGTTCACACTTAGACATTCACAAGGCATTATGAAATACCCCAAACCTTAGTATGTTGTGTAAATGTTAAACTATGGTATTTAAAGGCTAAAAAGTGCCTTAGAAACATAAATGAAACATTTAAACCGTGGTAAAACACAATAAAACACTAAAACACAGTTTGAGCAAAAACATGCTCTAAGCTTGGAGTGAACTTGGTTAGGACCCAAAGAGCCTACCAAGACTTGATAAGGTTTAATTATGACTTTATGAGGCTAACTAAGTCCTTAGGAAACCTTGGTAGACAATGAAACCAAACAAAACTCAAATAAATACCTTAAGGTCAATAAGAGCAAAAATGTGCTCTAAGCTTGGGATAAATGTGTATAAGGCCTAATGGTCATACCTATGCCATATTTATATGTTAATGAACATATTAAATCAATTACCAAAGAAAACCAAGCTTGGAAACAAGTTAAAACACAAAAGTGCTTTAAGGAGTCTTAAAGCACGTTTTTGAAAAATTGTCTTGTAAATGAGTTTTGAATGGCTAAATGTCCATCATTACTCTTTAATTAACATGTGTACTATATAGTATCACATTTGGGTGGCCATATTAGTGGGAAATCAAAAATTTCACTTCTATGTGCCTTGTTATAGGTGAATAGTGATTTTATAACTAGTTTGTAACATATAATGTTATAAGTGATTAAGTTGGTCAACAAAGACCAAAACACCCTCCTAGGCATATGGGGGCCGGTTTTTTCATGGTGTGAGTCACCAACATGTAAAAGAAATCAAATAAGTAAACTTAAGCTTAAAGTAAAGTACTATTTGCTTTATTTACAGATATCTTCAAAAAGCAAAGGTTATCTTCATTCTCTCATTTCTTCCTTCATTTCCCACGGTGGTCTTCTCCTCCCTCCTCTCTCCATCGGTTTCCAACAGCCCACACTCATTCTTCATCTTCTTTCACTTGTAACTTGTGACTCCCTTGGCCAAATCAAATTCTAAGACTATATTTGTCTTAGTTAAGTCAAGCTCTACACTTCCACCTTTTCAAATCTTCAAGAGCTCAATTTTGGTGCCATGGAGAATCACCATTGATGGAGCTTGAGCTTGTATTTCTACATATTCTTGTTCTCCTTTGCTTCAAGGTAAGGAAACTCAAAGAAAAATGACATTTCCTTCATGTTTTGTCATAACCGAAAATGCACCTTGTAATGGTGTCTTCTCTTGTCTTGTTTTAGCTTCATTTGAATCTTCCAAGGGCTAGGAGGAGTCCTCTCTTGATATATATTCAAGCTCTCTTTCCATTCCAAGGTAAAACAATCATGTTAATACCTTAAGATAATATATGTAACTAGGGTTTACAATGAGATAAAGCTTAAAGCTTATATACTCATTCCAATGTTGGTATATTGTTTAGTTGTTGACAAGGAAGGAAATGCCTTACCGGTTTACAAGGAAACAAGAAAGAAATTTGTGAGGAAAAGAGGTAAACAAGCTATCTCAATGTGGTTTAATGCCTTAGGAGAAATAAGCTTATAATGCTTGTTAAAACTACCTAAAGAGCAAATGGTAAATGAGCTAGTAAAATGCTCTCAAAGAGTTTATTAAAGGAATATGTATTGTTGGGTGTATTTGCAGGTCAAAGGCATTATATGTGGAAATTCAGTGTTTAAGGTTTATGCATTTAAGGGCCTAAGAGCCATGCATTTAAGGGCCTAAGTGCCAAGCAATTTAAGTTATGCACTATATTGTGATGTAGTGCCTAATGTGTGAAGTTTGTGTATAAAAATGTGTTTGATGGATTTTAGGTGTTTTGAATGGAATAAGGTAAAAACCTAAGTGTTTGGATGTGGGTATATACTAGAGAAGCTATGGCCAAATTTGGGAAATGTGTAAGAAGTTCTAAGTGTTGTAAGTGAGTTTTGGTGAACTAGGAATTGTTAAGGAAGAATACATGCATTAAGGTGTACTAAGGTGCTATAAGGAGTTAGGCATTTTCTTGGAAGTTTTAGAAATCTATGGGTGTTCTTAAGATGTGTTAAGTCTTGGAGGAGTTTGTTTAAGGTTTAGGTAATGTTGGTGTTCAAAGAATAAATGATGTTTAGGTAAGGTTTTGAGTAAGGAGTTTTAAGAAGTTGTGAAAAGGAGATTTAGTTAGTAAGAAAAGAAGTTGAGAGATGATGATAAGGTGTAGAGGAAACACCTTGGTATTGTGGTCATTATAGGTGAAATGCCACCTAGAAATCATAAGGAGAAACATTGTAAGTGTTAGGAATTTGTGGAGATATAAGTAAAGGTTTAAGGAATTAGGAAACATAGTTTTGTGAGTGCTTAAGAATATCTTAAGGGTGTGTTTGAAGTGCCAAATGATGTTAGAACACATTAAGAGGCCTTAGGAGAAGTTTGGTGAAGAATTGGCAAGGTTTGGATAAGATTAGGAGGCGACCGACCCAGGGGCCGACCCAGTTTTTGGGTCGGTCGAGCCTCTGTAAAATGTTAGGAATGTGTTCGGTAATGGACCGACCCAGAAGGTTGGGTTCGGACATGGGTCGGTCGGGCAAGTTCAAAGGAAGGAAAATGTTCGCACATGGACCGACCCAGAATGGTGGGTCGGACGTGGGTCGGACGGGCATGTTTGTAAGAAGTAAAAGGGGTCTGTTAATGGACCGACCCAGCTGTGGGTCGGACGGTGGGTCGGTCGGACCAAAAACAAGGTTTAAGGTTATGAAATGATATGAGATGATGGGGATTGGTAGGTAATGATGCCATAAGGATGCTAAGGACATGTTAGGTGAGTTTAATGACAATAAAGTGGGCTAAAAGTTGTATTAAAATGTGAGAGTAAAACAAGTTAAAAATGTTAAGTTATATAACTAAGTTAGCGGGGGAAAATTAAGCATTGACATTAAATAATCAAGCAAACCCCGATGTTAATGAAAACACATGTGATGTTAACAGTTGTTCGAGAATTTGCTCGAGGAACATAGGTGGACGTGGTAAAGTGGACTCCGGTGACAGGTATGGTTTTCTTGCAACCTGTGTCCTACCGGATTACACCGGCTTGTATGCCAATGTGTTTTTCTGTATGTTTGCCACGTTATGAGATAAATCATGAACGAGTTTATAGTCGTTATTGTTATTATATGTTTACGTGCCGATACCGGTAACCTCGAATGCGCTTGAAGGGCTAGTTAACCTCTATTAGGTAAACGTAGGAGAACGGTATCCGGTAACAACGTTTCCGACTTAAGGAACGTTCTAACCACGGCTATGCGTGAGTTGGTTATGTGATGTTTGTCGTGATGTTTGTATGTGAATGTATGACTCTCTCCTCCCTTGTGTGCTTAACTCGGTTATGATACCGTATGGTGTGTGGTTTGGTAGGCTCCGTAATGGATCTCTAACTACTTATTTATAAGAGTCTATGGGCTAATGGGGGGAGGAGTCCGGATTGTTTCCGGCCACGCGTGTGATGGTGGGGGTCGTTATCATGTCCAGTTCGGCTCCCTTGGTGTATGTTTAGGTGGTATTCCAATTTGGTTTCAACCTTCCCTTAGCTTATCCAAAGCTAGTTTACTGACTCACGTCGGGCCATAGGGGCATACTGTTTGTTTGGTGTGCTTGGGATCACTATATCCGACACACCTTGGGTTTAAGTCAACCATTCAATTAACAGGATGGTGATGGGTAATTAACGAGCTTGGTATGAGTTTGGCAACAATCTCTATGCTCATGGTATGGACTAACTATGATGGAAGGTTCCTTGTGAGAACCGAACTTATGATGCTATGTAATGTTATGGTGCTATGCAAACTCCCTTGCTATGCTAAGGTATATAATATACATATTGGATGTTTAGAATGATGGTGAGGTTATCATGTGTATGTAGAAACCAGGAAGGTGTTATGTTTGTCATATAAGGAATGAGATATGTTTAAGTTATGGAATGTGTGGATCATGGAAATGAATCCCAGTTGTGTGACAAGAGGCGTTAAAGGAAACCCGATTGATGGGTACACGTCGTACGTTAAGGAAGTAGCTCCGTTTAGAGGAGAGCCACTCTAGGGTTTAAGGAATCATTGGATGGTTGGTTAAGTGTGGATGTTCTGGTATAGGTTGAGCCCATTGAGGCGTAATATTATGTGTTGTATGTTTATGGTAGTATGCATGATTTAAATATAATCAACTGCATGCTAAGACGACAATTAGTCGTGCGTGGCCCGGTAGCATGTGGGCTGCGGGATTACCATACCAGCAAAGGTGCTGAGCCCCTTGGGGGCCACCCTTTCTCTTCTTTTCCTATTTCAGGTACGGAGAGCTGGAAGCCGTTCGAGTAGGACGGGGCAGATGTTTACACATGGGTAGCCATTTAATTGGCGTAAGTATGATAGGCGTAGTAAGACCGAAGTTGTTATCGGCAGTAGTTTGTAAATACTCGGTACAAGGGGAGTGTATGTATATAATAAATGTTGAAGATGGTACGAGTATTGTATTGTGTAGTTGCTCGGGAATCTAGTCCATCAGACCGATACAAATGTACATGTATTAGCCTTGTTAGCCACGTGGGTGGTTAACGGCGTGTAACACCATTGGAATAATTAATGTGATGAGTTGAGTTTCCGCTGCAGATTGTTATTATGTGTTGGTTGTTGGATGGGGTGTTACAAAAAGTGGTATCAGAGCGAAGTATCGCTCTGATGACTGAATTACCGAGCTTAGGAAATACCGAGTTAGGATTTAAGCACTTTGGGTTAAGGGTTGAGTGATAGCGTGAGAGATACGCTAGTAAGGAACTACCAGTGAATACTGGAAACCTACTATATCCATCCCACCCTCCACAATCCCTGTTTTATAACTTGGGGAAGAACGCCAGAGAGATGGAAGTCCTCTCTTACTCGGGAATACCCGATCTGGCTGTTATTAAATACCTTTAGGGTACAGAGAACCTGTCATACGGTTGATCCCGAAAACTGGGAATCCCGGAGACGGTCTCCATCTGGATGATGTTAACCGCACTTAATAGCGACAAATGAAGGATTTTGTGTATAGAGGAATAGAATTTCCGGCAACCTGGGTCGACATGCCGAGCAGTCGAAAACAATCAGCTTGCAACGCACCAACCGTGCAACAGGCAAGGAGTGGATCAATAAAACCCGAGACGAATGTCTATGGGACCACAGTTGATAAATAATGCACCAACGGTATACCAGCCGACGAGGGAAACTACAAGGTAGTGCCCAAATACGTGGAACGGACTACAAAGTGAATACAATACTATGAGAACGGGGTCTCCCAGAAAGGGAAACACCCTAGCTACTGATTATCATGTGAAAACAGTGAGAAGTTACCTAGAGGAGTATTCATCAAGGCAGTAAGATCAGTGAGGGCCAACAAGGCCAAAGATGACAATATGGGCGAAAACAATACCACAACCGGTATGTGTTGAACCGATAGCCAGTTAGCATGGCGCACTTGCCATAGCAAGTGCTGCTATAACAGGGCTGTTCGGGAAATTCATAATCAATACAAAGTACTTGGTAAAGTACAATTAAGTTAAATGTGATTGTCATAACAGTGGAAGGGCCTGTTAGCCTAACCTCTGTAATTGGAAACACACTAGTCAGCAAGAAGCTAGACTTGGCTAAGGTAAGAAGATGTTGTGAAACCATGGAAATTTTTCTTTCAAACCTAATCTTTCACAAACCCTTTTCTTTTCAAACCAGATTTTTCTTCAAACCAACACTTCTTTCCAACCTTCTTTAAACCAAACCAGTGAAACCAAGAGCAACTGACAAGGATGCAACAGTGGATAAACCTTCCCTCGATTAAGTTCGGGAAGTAAAGAATGAATATTGTCACGGGACAATATAAGGGAGTTGACAACAGAATACTTCACCTAGGCGTGTGACGGACACTACAAGTGTACCAACTGTGTTGTGGGACGACCGCACTCCGATAGGAGCATGTGGGCCTGACAGACCTACTTATAGGTTAATTGGGTAAGTAGTAATGTATCAGTATGATACCCCATATATGTATACGAGTAGAGTCCGAAACACGGGAAGTAGTCGACTCCGTCTACGGTCAGCAGTATAAAACAACAGGAGCTAGAAAATACAAGGAATGCTTGAAGTAAAGTAACTCAGTTAAGTTAACGAGACTAAAGGAATTAGTGAATTCCTTTCAAGGAAATGCTTTAAGAGTCAGGAGGTGCGAAGTGCACTAACTGAATGTAAAGACAGCTTGTATGACTTAAGGATCCCCAGGGATAAACATGATAGCTGGAAAGCAGGGAAAGGCAAATGCCTAATGTGGACACATTAATGTGCAATGAATGGGATGAAACTCCCAGAATCAGTACCTACACTATCTGAAATTGTTGATCCTTACAGAAGAAATAATAACCGGTTAAGAACGCAAACGGCGTGGCTAACTGAATATACCAGTAGCAACACCCAGGAGCAAACCTTGAGGGGTGTTTGAATCGAACATTGATGGGATAAGGCAATGTGACAAAAACACAAGGGTTGAAATTAACACCCAGTTTAGACATAAGTTGTCAGGAGACGGACTGACGAACCTAAGGGGCATCCCATGAAAGGAAACGGAATGCAACGACCTTGTCATGGAACTCACTACAACCTCCAAACATGTAATATTGTACAGAGAAGTACATGTGTGTGGACAGCCTACAATGAGCCCAACTCTAGGCAAATAAGGCTTATAAGCCATAAGCAGGACATGCTATATAAATTCGATTGATGGTAGAAGTTTTGTGGCATAAGTGAATAGAGTGGTAAGCGAACCACTGCATTAAGAGTGGGGATACCTCTCGATATTGTGAGACCGCAGGAGCGGTAGTTATGTGAATCAAGTTCAAGAGATATGTGGAGGATGGACCACGTTGTTATTACCCCAGGGTAATTTAAATAAAAATAATACGAAAGGAAATGTTTGTACCAGTTGTGTAGACAGGAAGTGTAATAAGTCTGATAGCAATCACCATAGGTGTGTGAAGCTAAATATGTAGCGAACAACGCTCAAGGGAAAAATAGTAGTATACTCAAAAAATCAGCCAAATAAGTGGCCAGATAAACCCAGTATAATGGCGGAAGCTAATATAATAGCGGATGCAGTGTAAGTTGATGTTATATAATGAGTAAGGACACGGCGCGTAATAAGCGACCGTTGTATGAGGATGGTTAGATGATAAAATGGTGAGTAAGCAGAGTTGTGAGTTAACCCCAGTGGAGATACAACAGTAAGTGAAAGCAAACGAACCGAGCAGTAAGCCGGTGGCAAGTGTTAAATGATAAGGATTTCAGTGAAAATTCCTATCGCAATCGCATGAGAGATTTACTGTCAAGAGTTTACGCCTCTGCACTCTGTATGACTGAGTGTTTTGGTATTGCTCTTGAGCAGTAATGATCAAGTGGGATAGCTAGGAATCCGAAGCATGATAATGGTGGAGGAATAATGTTATAATGGCGGTTGCATAGGAAATGCAAGGCCGCACCAATAAAAGAGTACTTGTATAAAACCGAAAGTGGAGACATGATTAACAGTAAGTGACTACAATAGCACTAACTGCCAAATATCGGTATGGAATATACCCCAAATGTTGTAAATAGCTGAGAGAGCACTACACACTAGGTAGTAGCTCAATCCCAACCGACAGTAAGTCGGTATAAGCAAGTCAATCATTGTGAATTACATAGTAGTTTACGCTGTAACCTACCGGAGAAATGGATGGAAAATTGTGAAACTCACCGAATTCGCTCAGGGTAAGAGATACCATGCGTCGGTTGAGAACCCATTGTTCCCAAGATAAGGGCAATACATTGGAGATGTACAATACATTAACAGTAACGAATGGGGCAAACCAGCTCTATAATTATCAGGGTTGCGCAATAGAGGCCAGTGAGCCCATGCGTCAGGTACCGGATATATATGGTGAATATGAATGAATGACTAGTTATCAATACCTAAAAGCCTCACAGGCCAGGACCGAAACCGGTTATGAGTTACAACTCCAATGCGAATTCTTGGTTTAGGAACTAAACCGCGAATATGGTTAAGATCCTCTAATCAGAATCCATTGTGTAATAGACCGCGTGGAAGTTAAAACACTTCACGACGGCAGAACGTTTTAAGCTAATGCTCAGTGATGATTACGTGGGCGTAATCCCTTTTAAGGGGGGTAGAGCGCAAAACCACTTAGTGTGTTTTACCGTACAAGTGTACGCGAACTAGGTGTGCATAGCACAAAATGATTGTTATGATGGTTGGCGCGTGTGTTATATAAACATACGTATTTATTTGTGGTTAAATTGTGGTAATTACGCACAAAAGATGCGAATACCATTATGGGAAGTGTGTTTATCTTGTTAACAGTGGTGTGTGAGAGTACAAGTGGAAGGAGTAAAGAAACTCCCGGGGATCTAAAACCCCGATGGTGCATAAATATAAACCATGTATTGTATTTTGATAAAAAAATATGTATATATATACAGTGTTGTGATTTATGAAGGGTTATGAGACCGACATAGAACCTAGTGAGAATTAAATTTCCTAGGTAACTTGAATTAAGTTGGATTTGGATGATGATTGATAGACGGAGTTCTATCCCTTGGAGATGTTATGATTATGACTAGAAGGATTCAAAGATAGAAAATGGGATATGCTTGAATTAGTTGTTGGTTGAAAATGAAGTGGGAGGTGTGAAACTTGATTATCATGAGATCAAGGGAAGCCGAACACAAATTGGGGTGGAAAGATAGTTCAACACCGATGCTGATCACATCAGTGTTGGATGATTCTTGAAGCTCCCTATAAGTGATTACAAATAACCATGTTAAGAAAGATACAAGGAGCATAAATTAGACTTGGAGTTGTATGGTGTTTTCAAAAGAATTTTCAATTGGTGTTTTCAAACAATCGATTAATATTTTGAATAAAAGATCTTCTTATACTTAACCTCGTAAAGAATATTTTTGTAGTACTTGCTCACGAGCTGAGGACGTATGAGCCTTTGTCTTCGGACCGGTGACATGAGAAGTACATATGTTAAAAAATTAAGTGAATGTTTTGATCTCCCAAAGAACGGGGACCAGAAAGTGTCCATCGCGACCGGGTTCTGCGGGATCACAGTGTATATGTACTCAACATGGGACTTGAGCCCATGGAGAGATGGAAAAGGTATTTCTGTTTGATATACATGCTATGACATGTTGTTTGGTATGGGTGATAAGGGTTATTTGACTTTGATCTTAAAGTGTGTGCTATTAAGACCTATGAGTCTAAATGTTGTGTTACATAGACCTATGAGTCTAAATGTGGTTATGTCACCCAGACCTAAGAGTTGAGGGATATTGTATGGGTGAAGTGTGGTGAAGGTACCCGGACCATTGAGTCCGAGGTTACCATGTGAATATGATATTTTATGTATAATGTGGATATGCCCGGACCATTAAGTCCGAGGTTGGATGTAAAGGGTGGTTGGTAATGGAAGTTTTGGCTATAAGTAATTCCCGTATTCTAATCCAAAGATGCGAGGAAATGTGAACTTCGAGGACGAAGTTCTTTTAAGGGGGGTAGATTGAAATACCCAAACCTTAGTATGTTGTGTAAATGTTAAACTATGGTATTTAAAGGCTAAAAAGTGCCTTAGAAACATAAATGAAACATTTAAACCGTGGTAAAACACAATAAAACACTAAGACACGGTTTGAGCAAAAACATGCTCTAAGCTTGGAGTGAACTTGGTTAGGACCCAAAGAGCCTACCAAGACTTGATAAGGTTTAATTATGACTTTATGAGGCTAACTAAGTCCTTAGGAAACCTTGGTAGACAATGAAACCAAACAAAACTCAAAAAATACCTTAAGGTCAATAAGAGCAAAAATGTGCTCTAAGTTGGGATAAATGTGTATAAGGCCTAATGGTCATACCTATGCCATATTTATATGTTAATGAACATATTAAATCAATTACCAAAGAAAAACCAAGCTTGGAAACAAGTTAAAACACAAATGTGCTTTAAGGAGTCTTAAAGCACGTTTTTGAAAAAATTGTCTTGTAAATGAGTTTTGAATGGCTAAATGTCCATCATTACTCTTTAATTAACATGTGTACTATATAGTATCACATTTGGGTGGCCATATTAGTGGGAAATCAAAAATTTCACTTCTATGTGCCTTGTTATAGGTGAATAGTGATTTTTATAACTAGTTTGTAACATATAATGTTATAAGTGATTAAGTTGGTCAACAAAGACCAAAACACCCTCCTAGGCATATGGGGGCCAGTTTTTTCATGGTGTGAGTCACCAACATGTAAAAGAAATCAAATAAGTAAACTTAAGCTTAAAGTAAAGTACTATTTGCTTTATAATTTACAAATATCTTCAAAAAGCAAAGGTTATCTTCATTCTCTCATTTCTTCCTTCATTTCCCACGGTGGTCTTCTCCTCCCTCCTCTCTCCATCGGTTTCCAACAGCCCACACTCATTCTTCATCTTCTTTCACTTGTAACTTGTGACTCCCTTGGCCAAATCAAATTCTAAGACTATATTTGTCTTAGTTAAGTCAAGCTCTACACTTCCACCTTTTCAAATCTTCAAGAGCTCAATTTTGGTGCCATGGAGAATCACCATTGATGGAGCTTGAGCTTGTATTTCTACATATTCTTGTTCTCCTTTGCTTCAAGGTAAGGAAACTCAAAGAAAAATGACATTTCCTTCATGTTTTGTCATAACCGAAAATGCACCTTGTAATGGTGTCTTCTCTTGTCTTGTTTTAGCTTCATTTGAATCTTCCAAGGGCTAGGAGGAGTCCTCTCTTGATATATATTCAAGCTCTCTTTCCATTCCAAGGTAAAACAATCATGTTAATACCTTAAGATAATATGTAACTAGGGTTTACAATGAGATAAAGCTTAAAGCTTATATACATTCCAATGTTGGTATATTGTTTAGTTGTTGACAAGGAAGGAAATGCCTTACCGGTTTACAAGGAAACAAGAAAGAAATTTGTGAGGAAAAGAGGTAAACAAGCTATCTCAATGTGGTTTAATGCCTTAGGAGAAATAAGCTTATAATGCTTGTTAAAACTACCTAAAGAGCAAATGGAATGAGCTAGTAAAATGCTCTCAAAGAGTTTATTAAAGGAATATGTATTGTTGGGTGTATTTGCAGGTCAAAGGCATTATATGTGGAAATTCAGTGTTTAAGGTTTATGCATTTAAGGGCCTAAGAGCCATGCATTTAAGGGCCTAAGTGCCAAGCAATTTAAGTTATGCACTATATTGTGATGTAGTGCCTAATGTGTGAAGTTTGTGTATAAAAATGTGTTTGATGGATTTTAGGTGTTTTGAATGGAATAAGGTAAAAACCTAAGTGTTTGGATGTGGGTATAACTAGAGAAGCTATGGCAAATTTGGGAAATGTGTAAGAAGTTCTAAGTGTTGTAAGTGAGTTTTGGTGAACTAGGAATTGTTAAGGAAGAATACATGCATTAAGGTGTACTAAGGTGCTATAAGGAGTTAGGCATTTTCTTGGAAGTTTTAGAAATCTATGGGTGTTCTTAAGATGTGTTAAGTCTTGGAGGAGTTGTTTAGGTTTAGGTAATGTGGTGTTCAAAGAATAAATGATGTTTAGGTAAGGTTTTGAGTAAGGAGTTTTAAGAAGTTGTGAAAAGGAGATTTAGTTAGTAAGAAAAGAAGTTGAGAGATGATGATAAGGTGTAGAGGAAACACCTTGGTATTGTGGTCATTATAGGTGAAATGCCACCTAGAAATCATAAGGAGAAAACATTGTAAGTGTTAGGAATTTTGTGGAGATATAAGTAAAGGTTTAAGGAATTAGGAAACATAGTTTTGTGAGTGCTTAAGAATATCTTAAGGGTGTGTTTGAAGTGCCAAATGATGTTAGAACACATTAAGAGGCCTTAGGAGAAGTTTGGTGAAGAATTGGCAAGGTTTGGATAAGATTAGGAGGCGACCGACCCAGGGGCCGACCCAGTTTTTGGGTCGGTCGAGCCTCTGTAAAATGTTAGGAATGTGTTCGGTAATGGACCGACCCAGAAGGTTGGGTCGGACATGGGTCGGTCGGGCAAGTTCAAAGGAAGGAAAATGTTCGCACATGGACCGACCCAGAATGGTGGGTCGGACGTGGGTCGGACGGGCATGTTTGTAAGGAAGTAAAAGGGGTCTGTAATGGACCGACCCAGCTGTGGGTCGGACGGTGGGTCGGTCGGACCAAAAACAAGGTTTAAGGTTATGAAATGATATGAGATGATGGGGATTGGTAGGTAATGATGCCATAAGGATGCTAAGGACATGTTAGGTGAGTTTAATGACAATAAAGTGGGCTAAAAGTTGTATTAAAATGTGAGAGTAAAACAAGTTAAAAATGTTAAGTTATATAACTAAGTTAGCGGGGGAAAATTAAGCATTGACATTAAATAATCAAGCAAACCCCGATGTTAATGAAAACACATGTGATGTTAACAGTTGTTCGAGAATTTGCTCGAGGAACATAGGTGGACGTGGTAAAGTGGACTCCGGTGACAGGTATGGTTTTCTTGCAACCTGTGTCCTACCGGATTACACCGGCTTGTATGCCAATGTGTTTTTCTGTATGTTTGCCACGTTATGAGATAAATCATGAAAGAGTTTATAGTAGGTATTGTAGTATATGTTTACGTGCCGATACCGGTAACCTCGAATGCGCGTTGAAGGGCTAGTTAACCTCTATTAGGTAAACGTAGGAGAACGGTATCCGGTAACAACGTTTCCGACTTAAGGAACGTTCTAACCACGGCTATGCGTGAGTTGGTTATGTGATGTTTGTGCGTGATGTTTGTATGTGAATGTATGACTCTCTCCTCCCTTGTGTGCTTAACTCGGTTATGATACCGTATGGTGTGTGGTTGTGGTAGGCTCCGTAATGGATCTCTAACTACTTATTTATAAGAGTCTATGGGCTAATGGGGGGTGAGGAGTCCGGATTGTTTCCGGCCACGCGTGTGATGGTGGGGGTCGTTATCATGTCCAGTTCGGCTCCCTTGGTGTATGTTTAGGTGGTATTCCAATTTGGTTTCAACCTTCCCTTAGCTTATCCAAAGCTAGTTTACTGACTCACGTCGGGCCATAGGGGCATACTGTGTTGTTTGGTGTGCTTGGGATCACTATATCCGACACACCTTGGGTTTAAGTCAACCATTCAATTAACAGGATGGTGATGAGGTAATTAACGAGCTTGGTATGAGTTTGGCAACAATCTCTATGCTCATGGTATGGACTAACTATGATGGAAGGTTCCTTGTGAGAACCGAACTTATGATGCTATGTAATGTTATGGTGCTATGCAAACTCCCTTGCTATGCTAAGGTATATATATATACATATTGGATGTTTAGAATGATGGTGAGGTTATCATGTGTATGTAGAAACCAGGAAGGTTGTTATGTTTGTCATATAAGGAATGAGATATGTTGTAAGTTATGGAATGTGTGGATCATGGAAATGAATCCCAGTTTGTGACAAGAGGCGTTAAAGGAAACCCGATTGATGGGTACACGTCGTACGTTAAGGAAGTAGCTCCGTTTAGAGGAGAGCCACTCTAGGGTTTAAGGAATCATTGGATGGTTGGTTAAGTGTGGATGTTCTGGTATAGGTTGAGCCCATTGAGGCGAAATATTATGTGTTGTATGTTTATGGTATGTATGCATGATTTAAATATAATCAACTGCATGCTAAGACGACAATTAGTCGTGCGTGGCCCGGTAGCATGTGGGCTGCGGGATTACCATACCAGCAAAGGTGCTGAGCCCCTTGGGGGCCACCCTTTCTCTTCTTTTCCTATTTCAGGTACGGAGAGCTGGAAGCCGTTCGAGAGTAGGACGGGGCAGATGTTTACACATGGGTAGCCATTTAATTGGCGTAAGTATGATAGGCGTAGTAAGACCGAAGTTGTTATCGGCAGTAGTTTGTAAATACTCGGTACAAGGGGAGTGTATGTATATAATAAATGTTGAAGATGGTATGAGTATTGTATTGTGTAGTTGCTCGGGAATCTAGTCCATCAGACCGATACAAATGTACATGTATTAGCCTTGTTAGCCACGTGGGTGGTTAACGGCGTGTAACACCATTGGAATAATTAATGTGATGAGTTGAGTTTCCGCTGCAGATTGTTATTATGTGTTGGTTGTTGGATGGGGTGTTACACATTATTTTTTCTTTGATTACCAAAACTTGAACAAGACTTAACACTCCACATATCATAACCTTGGTGTGCTCAAAACACCCATTTGATCTCTAAATCCTCCAAGACTATGCCCAAGGCATCTTAACACTTAAGAACACCTTAATTCACTTTCTTTCACCATCTAAACACTTAACAAATTCCTAGTACCATCTAGGTCATAAAATCTCATTAGAACACTTAAACTCCTTTGATTATCAACTACATTTTGCCATTGCTTCTCTTGTATCACCTTATACCAAAACACATAGTTTCTTCCACTTTTATACAATTCAAGAACACTCAATCCCAACACACACATCCTTATACACAAACATATAGTTTTTCATCCTTTAACCATCAAAGACATTCACCTTTAACAAGAGATGTTCTTTACACACAACTAAACCCTTAAACTACACACTACATCACAATATAGTGCATAAACTTAAATTGCTTGGCACTTAGGCCCTTAAATTGCATAAACCTTAAACACTGAATTTCCACATTTAAATGCCTTCAACCTGCAAATACACACAACAATGCTCCATTGTCCTTTTTGTCCACCTTGTGGGTAATTTTCTATCTCATTTCCCATTGGCTCCTTAGGTTATTTATTAAGAAAATATAGCTCAATTTCCTAGTACATAAAACTACA
Organism: Limonium bicolor; assembly: GCA_023374045.1. Lineage (NCBI taxonomy): Eukaryota > Viridiplantae > Streptophyta > Magnoliopsida > Caryophyllales > Plumbaginaceae > Limonium > Limonium bicolor. The sequence continues at coordinate 296,083,322 of CM041781.1, read as the reverse complement.
TTAAGAGAGGTCATTTACCTCTTTGTTATCCAAGCTTTCTCACTTGTTTTCTCTTGTTTTTCTTGATTGAAAATCGACAAGGGCTTTTATCACTTGTCAATCTTCTAACCAATATACATATAAGGGTAATGAGCATTAAGTTTCATACTTAAACTCACATATAAACCCTAAATTTATATAAGTGTTTTAAACACTTAAAATAGAAGTTTACCTTTGAATTTGAAAGAGAACTTGAATATGTAACAAGAGAGGACTCCTCATAGTCCATTGGAGATCATTTCAAGCTAAATGAAGAGCAAGAGAATGCACCATTAAGTGGTGAATTTTCGGCCATATATGAAAATGAAGGAAACATGGATTTTCTTTGATCTTTATTACCTTAGAACAAAGGAGAACAACAATGTGCAAGAAGGGGAGCTTTTCCTCCTTCAATGGAGATTCTCCATGGAATCAAACTTGAGCTCTTGAAGATTTGAAAAGATAGAAGTGTAGAGCTTGGTCTAACTAAGACAAATATGGTCTTAGAATTTGATTTGGAGCATGGAGTTGGATTTCACAATGAAATGAAGATGGACAAGAGAGGTTGCTGTAGCAAATCATTTTTGAAGAAGGGAGAGAGGATGAAGACGGTGGGAACAAAGAGAAAAAAAAGAATGGGGTGAGAGGTCTACTTTTGAAGATATTTATGCTTTAAAGGTAACTTCCTTTATTTGCTTTTCTTTTTTTCCCTTTAATTAACTAACACATGGTGGTGAGTCACCACATGGAAAACCTGACCCCTTTACATAATAGGGTATATAATGGCCTTTGTTGACCAATTAAACAACTTATGTTGACTTATGACTTAAACTAGCACTATTTGAGCACTATTCACAAACTAAGGCACATATTTGTGAAATTTTTGATTTCCCATTGATTTAGGCTTCCTAATGTGATACTAAATGGTACACATGTTGATTAAAGAGTAATGATGGACATTTAGCCACTCAAAACCCATTTCCAAGACAATTTTTCAAAAATGTGCTTTAAGGCTCCTTAAAGCACATTTTGTGTTTTAACTTGTTTTCAAGCTTGGTTTTCTTTAGTAAATGATTTAAAATGTTCATTAACATGTTAATAAGGTCTAGGAATGACCTTTAGGTCTTATACAATGTTACACCAAGTCTAGGGCAAGTATTTGCTTAAATTGAATTTTTGGTGTTTTCTTGTGTTTTGTTTGGTTTAATTGACTACCAATGTTTCCTAAGGACTTAATTAGCCTTATTAAATCTTAATTGCATATTATTAAGTCTTGGTAGGCTCTTTGGATCCTAACCAAGTTCATTCCAAGCTTAGAGCATGTTTTTGCTCAAACTATCTTAGTAGTACTTTACTGTGTTTACTATGGTTTAATTTACTTTATAGCATTTCTAAGGCACTTTTAGCCTAAATATACCATTTTTTAATGTTCAAAACAACATATCGAGGTTTGGGGTATTTCAAAAAGAGTTTGATTTGCCTTGAATGCTCAAGAACACAGCTTGAGAGCTTTAAGAACTGCTAAGGGCTCGGCTGGAATGGGACAAGAGGAAAGAGAAAGAAAGAATTTTTGTTTTAAGGTAAGAAAAGTAATAAATGGAATAGTAAATGTTGATTCACCAAATTAGCTAGATATTTTGATTAAAGGTGAATGTGCTGTCCTTCATCCCTGAAGCTGCCGCCTCATTTAGGATATGGATGAGTCAAGTCTTGTGAAATATCCCAAACCTTTATATGTTGTTTAAATACTAAAATGTGGTATAATATGGCTAAATAGTACCTTAGAAACATTAGTGAACAATTTAAACCATAGTAAACACCATTAAATACCTTAAAGTCAATATGGGCGAAAATGTGCTCTAAGCTTGGGATGATCTTGGTTAAGATTTGATAAGCTTACCAAGACCTTATTTACATGTTAATGAACATATTAAACCAAGTACTAATGAAAACCAAGCTTGAAAACAAGTTAAAACACAAAATGTGCTTTAAGGAGTCTTAAAGCACATTTTTGAAAAATTGTCTTGTAAATGGGTTTTGAATGGCTAAATGTCCATCATTACTCTCTAATTAACATGTGTACTACTTAGTATCACATTAGGAAGTCTAAATCAATGGGAAATCAAAAATTTCACAATTATGTGCCTTGTTTAGTGAATAGTAACCAAATTGTGCTAGTTTATAACATAAGTCAACATAAGTGATTTAATTGGTCAACAAAGACCAAAACACCCCTAAGTACTTAAAGGGGGCCGGTTTTTACAAGGGATGAGTCATCCCCCTTGTTAGTTTAATAAGAAAGAAAATTTGATAAAGTAAGTTACTATTTACTTTTTACATAATATCTAAAACTAGCTAGTTATCTTCATTCTCTCCATTCTCTTTTGCTTTCCCACCGTCTCCAACCCTTCTTCTTCCTTTATCCATCGGCTAGCTACAGCTCACACACCATTTTCCATCTTTGAACCCTTGTAATTCTTAGCTCCATATACCAAATCAAATTCTAAGACCACCATTCTTCTAGTCTCATCAAGCTCTTCAACCTTGTCTTCTCAAATCTTCAAGACCACCATTTCGGTGCCATGGGGATCCACAATTGAAGGAGCTTGAGCTTATATGTTTATGCCTTGTTGATCACCTTTGCTTCAAGGTAAGGAAAAACCAAGAAAAACAACATTTCCTCTCAATTTTGTCTTGACCGAAAACTACCTCTTCATGGTGTTTTCTTTTGCTTTTTTTAGCTTCATTCTAATCTTCAAAGGGATTGGTGGAGTCCTCTCTTTCTACTTATTTAAACTCTCTTCCATTTCCAAGGTAAAACAATCATCTTAATGTTTTAAGACAATATGTAAATTATGGTTTATAAATGAGCTTAAGCATGAAGCTTGAATGCTCATTGCCTTGCTTGTATATTGATTATAAGGTTGACAAGAAATCAAAGCCTTGCCAATTTTTAATCAAGCAAGAGCAAGGAAAAACAAGTGTGGAAGTTGTGAAGGAAAAGAGGTAAATGAGCTATCTCAGTGTAGTTTAAATGCCTTAGGAAAAATGAGCTTGATTTGCTTAATAAAATACCTAAGGAGCCAATGGTAAATGAGCTAGTAAATTATCCTCAAGGAGATTATTAACGGACATATATGATGCTGAGTGTAATTGCAGGTCAAAGGCAATATATTTATGTGGAAATTCAGTGTTTAAGGTTTATGCAATTTAAGGGCCTAAGAGCCATGTTATTTAAGGGCCTAAGTGCCAAGCAATTTAAATTATGCACTATATTGTGATGTAGTGTAATTGGGTGAAGTTTTGTATAAGAATGTTCTTGATGGATTTAAGTGTTCTTGGATGTTTAATGGTGAAAACTATGTGTTTTGGTGTAACAATGTGCTAGTGAAACCCATGTCGAAATTTGGATAATGTAAAAGAGATTCTAGGTGTTTTATATGACTGTGGTGAACTAGGAGGGATTGAGTGTTTTACTAGAGAAAGAAACATGTATTAAGGTGCTCTAAAGTGTAAAAAGGACTTAGGCATTATCTTGGAGGATTTAGAAATTACTTCAAGGTCATGGAGAGATTGTGTTTAGGATTTATACATGTTTTGTTAAACAATGAGGAAATAAGGTGTTGTAAGGGAGAGGTGTAAACTTGAGGAGAAATTTCGAGGAGTGGCATAAAGGAGTTTTGGTTTGTGAGAAAGATGCTTGGGAGATGATGTTGTTGTGGTGAGAAAACATTTTGGGCTAGTTGTTATCTTAGGTGTGAAACACCACTTAGAAACCTAATGAAAAATATTACAAGTGTTGGTAAATTTTTGTAAGAAATGGAGTAACAAGTTGGACAAGGAACTAGGTGAGTTTAAGGTGATATTTTGGCATTAGAATATACCTAAGATCATTTTGGATGTTTATACATATAATGGATGTGGAGAACCATTGCAACAAGACTTGGAACATGTAAACATGCAAATCTGTAACAGTGGTCCTGGACCTAGGTCTAGGGTAAGGTCCCGGACCATGCCTTAAAACTGGCCGAGAATACATAAGCCACTCTGTCAGGGAATTAGGTTCAGTACTAAGACCCGGATTACCCCTATTAAACCAGCCAAGGATTTCAACACAGACCTGGTCCGGGACTTAGGGTCTGGACAAGGACCTGGACCAGAGTCTGAAAACAACCCGAGAGTTTTACAATGGCTAGGTCCGGGACTTTAGATAAGGACCAAGTCCCGGACCACTTAAAAAACTTGGTTTAGGGTTAGATAATGATGTCTAATGATTGGGATAAGTTAGTAATGATGTTATAAGATTGTTAAAGACATGTTGGTGTGTTATAATGACAATTAAAAAGGTGAAAAGTTATAACAAAGTGTGAAAATAAAATAAACTAGATATGTGAAGTGATAAGTTAACAACGGACTAGTACGATAATTAACCGACGCTACTAAATGTGTATAGGATTCTTCAACGGTGGAAAACAATCGCAGCAGGGACCAAGGTATGCTTTTCTTGTAGTCTGTTGCCTACCGGTTTACACCAGCTTGTGTGTTGTTTGCTTTTCTGTGTGTTTACGACTTTATAAGATTAAACCATGAAATGAGTTTACAGTCGTTGTGTTATTATGGCGTGTGCGTACCGATACCGGTAACCTCGAAATGCGTACTAATTGCTAGCTAACCAGTGTTAGGGTAACGCATGAGAACGGTATACGGTTATAACGTTTCCAACCTAAGGAACGTTCTAACCGCGGCTATGTTTGAACTGGTTGTGGTTTGCATTAACGATTTACATCTCATCACCCTTATGTGTCTAACTAGGCTTATATACCCATTGTGAATTGTAATGTCAAGTCCCGACAATGGGACTTCTAACAAGTGTACTGGGGGTGAGGAATCCGGTTGTCTGGTCGCGCGTGTTTGTATAAGAGTAGATATCTGCATCAGATTCGACTCTTTTAATGTTAAGGTTGTTCTCCTTCTTGGCGTTCGATCTCCCGCTAGCTTCATCCAAAGCTTACCTATTCTGACTGATGATCGGTCTAGGGGGAAATATGTGTGGTTGTGGTGTATTCGGATCACAATATCTGATCCATCCTTGAGTTAAGTTACTCGTCCGACTAACAGGACGGTAACGAGTGATGTAACAAGCTTAACATGAGGGTGAAACCATTCTCTAGGCTTATAATGTTGACTAACCATCTTGGTTCGTCTCTAAGTGAAATGTTCTCACTATGTATGTGTTGTGTGCTATGCAATATTTCTTGCTATGCCATATATGTGTTGTATGTTAAAAATCAATGCCATGTTATCATGACAAATAGTTGCGCGTATCCGGGTAGCCGATGGGCTGCGCGTTAACCATACCAGCCAAAGGTTGCTGACCCCCTTTGGGGGCTCCATATTTATTTGCAGGATGATTACCGAAGAAGCGGAATGCCTTTAGACCTTAGGCTGGGGATACTTTTGGTACATTTTGGATATTGGGCCCGGGATGCGTCTGTGCTCCCGTGGCGTTATACTTTGGTTCTGATGTCGTTACAGTGGCGGTATATTGACAGTGACAGTTTACAGTGATAGTTGACAGTGATGGTTGTAATTAAATACTCGGTATTATTAATTATGTATTTATGGTTATTAGTTCTATGCTCGGGAGTCTGATCATCAGACCGGTACGATTGTATGTATTCTGCCTAGTTAGCCACGTGGGTGGCTAACGGCGTGTAACACCAACCCGTTTAGTTATTGTTTTAGTTGGTTAATTCCGCTGCAATTTTGGTTATTTGTCAAGTGCGTAGTAGGGGTGTTACATCTTGACCATTGACTTGACTTAGTCAATATTGCTTAAAATGCACTATTTGGGTTACTATTCACAAATGAATGCCATATTTCTGATTTTTTTGAAATCTTGGATTTAGACCTTCTAATGTGGTACATTATAGTACATTAGTATAAAAATGTCTAATCCAATGCCTAACACCACTCAAAACCCACTCAGAAAGTCAATTTTCTCAAAAACGTGCTTTAAGGACTTTTAAAGCACAATTTGTTTTAGAACATGTTTTTGAGCTTGGTTTCCTTTGAGATTAGTTTTATAGTGTCCATTACTTAATTATAATACTTAGGAATCCACTTTGGATCCTAATTGAGGTTATACAATCTCTATGGTTTCTTAAAGCACATTTTTGGCTTTACCGATCTTAAGGCATGTTTTTGCCTTGTTGAGATCTTAGATTGTTCCCCAATGGTATTAAGATGATTATTAACCTTCTTAGATCATTTACTTAAGTTTTTAAGGTTAGGGGTATTTCAGTGCGCAACAAAGCGACCATTATAATGGCTATTAACCAAATTATGTTGGTGAGAAGCAGAGCGAGGAGGATCAGATGAACCAATGGATTCCCCTAATAGAGAGTAGGGATTAACCGTATGTGTGTAGTAAAATACCAGCACACGAGGTATACGAGTTCACACCAATAAAAGAGGACCTACAAGGTACTTAAGGAACGAACTCATCCTAGAGAGAAATAACTTGGAGTCATGAGGCGCCAGTTAGTTGCGCATATCAGACTCGTCTTGACATTTTAGAGACAACTACTGCAAGCACTAGGTGCTAGAGCATAGCTCGACAACCCTTACACCGAAGGTTAGTTCAGTAGGGTGGCATGAACTCTTGGGAATATACCATGAGCATGTATAAAATTCATAAGGACTTAATAGAATATCTAGTCGAAATATTAAGCGTGTGTGACAAACGATACCACGCAGCAAAATAATTTTCCTCCATTCCCATAATTATGGAAGACCGTGTAGAAAACACCGTCACGTGGAGTTGAAACCGACATGAAACTACTACTTAAAAGGGTAAACTAGCCCTAAGGTAGTTGGGTAGTGCTTGCGGAGCGAGTGGGCCCATATTGCTTAAGTTTGACATACCTAGCAGGCTTGGGAAAGCAAAAGATGTGTTTACATCTCCCGATCAAACCGTATATGAATATACATACACCTAACCAAGATAGGCAGTATAGCCACAGTGGCTAAAGCCCGGCCCTAGAGAAAAGGGATAATGTAATATGTAGCACATTAGTGCACAAATATTCCACAGGAGTGGAACATCTTGAACTTATTACTTCAAGATGATATATTCGTAGATTACGTGGGCGTAATCCCTTTTAAGGGGGTAGAGCGATTTCGCGCGTTTAAAATATACCGTACGTAGGTGTAACACCCCAACCCTAAATCCAATAACCTGAACGGCGATCACTCCCAAATAAAATACAACTGCAGCGGAAATAAATACAACAACTGGGCGGTATTACAATGCCGTTGGCCACCCTTGTGACCAACAAGGCTAACTCCAAATACAATCTCCAAAAGTCACGGTCTGAATACGAATACAATCCGAGATACTAGGAATCAAACTCAAATGTAAAATACTTAAGTAAAAACAAATATCTAGAAGGAGACTCCCATAGCTTGAATCTACCCCACCTACACTCGGTGTGGTAATCTTCTCAACTTTAGGTACCTGAAAAATGGGGGTGCCCCCAAAGGGGCTCAGCAAACAATGCTGGTATGGAAAACGTGCAGCCCATCGTCTACCGGGACACACCAACTACTTTGTCGAATACATGCAGTTCATTTTTATAAAGCCGTAAACAAACATAGTAGGATAATAACAAGTATCCATACAAGGACAATAATGTCACATAGAACAAGACTTCAAAAGGTCAAGTTAGCTGAACAGTAATCTTTTAATGATAGTCGGGTCCACACAATGGGACTGACAGGTATAACTGAATATCTCAAATAGTGGAGGTATAGTGACCTCGTTAAGATTGAAAGGTTGGGAAACTAGTCCTTAGATAGCGTAGTTAACTCCTGTACTGAGAAATGTGGGAATCGTACCCTTGAGAGGAATGAAGTCTTCCTCTCCACTGAACTGATGGGAAATAGAACCCTCAAGAGGAATAAAGTCTTCCTCTCCACTGAAATGTTCCGTCGCGACGTATAACTAAATAGGAGTCGACCTGAGAAAGGTACAACTCCTGTAGCATGCATGGCCAGATCCAACTGGGCTCCTCGTTCTCGTAGTATAGAGTTGTTAAGTGTCATATAAAGACGTTAAACAAGAACACAATGTGTATTGTCAATTATCACGTTTAGGATAATGACGTTTGTTATAAAGTGAAGTTAGTGAGACTTGAGTACAAGCCCTCGGTATACTGAAACGCAGGTATTTAATCCACTGGTCTAGTAGTGTTTGTATGCGTGGGACATACACGTTGTAGTCAGCATCATTCACGCACATAAAATAATACAACAGTGCACAAGAGTAAACAACATTTTACATTAATTATCTTGGTCGTTATTTCAATCAACAGATAGCACACAAGCCGGTGTAATCCGGTAGAAAACAGGTTGCAAGAATCCCATACCGTTCACCGTAGACTGTACTTGTTTTAATTCCCGGTCAACGTCTGGTCAAACAAGGTCCTAGAATAGGATTAACTGAGAGGGTTAATTTATGTTACCCTTATATAATAATTCTATTGGATCTTTTAATAAATCTCGTATTCTGTTATTTCGTTTGAGGTTTATTTCTTTTAATTACCTCATGATTTCATGTACAACTTATTTGTTATTCCCTTGATTTATTTATAAATCCTTTAATGTACATGTGGGTATTTATTTATTCATGTACTATGTTTGTTGTTTATTTTGATTGTCCAGGTGACATAACAACTTATAATTCCTTAACTATATTTATGTGTCATACATGGACATAATATTCTTATAGTTTCTATTATTCCTCCTTTAACCATATATTATAATTATTGGTTACCTTTAATTTCCTTATAACTATATAAGTCATAGTTTCATCTTCATAATTCCTTTAATCAAAATTCTTTCTTTCTATTTCCTCCAAAAATCCACATGGGACCTATATTTATTTAAATCTAAATTATTACCCTTATATTTCGGTTATTTACAAAACAACCACATTAATTCATAAACTTTACATTTAAATTCTAATCTCTTTATATAACAAAGTTTTAATTCCTTATTTAATTAAATCACAAAACTACCATTAATATTTTGGTATATACTTTTAAATATTTTAACTCTTGAAAATTACAACTTAGCCCCTCCAATTCTCGGCATATATATATATTTCTTATAATTGCAATTTAGCCACAAAATCTTATAATCTTTTCATAATGCCTTATAAACTATAGTTTTAATTTTAATTCTCCATAAATGCCGAATATATATATATAAATTCTTAAATTACCAAACTAACCCCAAAGTAATTCGGCTTTGTCATTTATTTTTCCTTAATTACATTTTCACCCCAAAATTTTATAATAGTTACTTAATAACTTATAAACTATAGTTTAAATATTTAATTCCTTAAAATTTTGAAAGTAAACCTAATAATTCTCTTAATTATGAATTCGCCCACTAATAAGTTCCAAACTTTCATAACAACTTTTATAAATTACATAATAGCCCAAAACTTTATAAAATGTATTTTAACACTTGTTTAAATTATCTAAAATTCATGAACTAAATTCCTAACATTATATTATATCATAATTACTCTAAATATACTCTTAACTCTCGGCTTTCACAATATATATATACCAAACTTTGTAAAAATTACATCTTTGCCACATAACTTAATTAATTAGCCATTTAAGCACTAATAAAATATTTTTAACTCACTAAACTTTGTAGTATAAGTTTATATACATAAGTAGCTCATAAAAATCTATTTTTCACTTAGGCAATTCGGCCATAATTAAATAGTCACCATATAGTATATAAAAGTGGATTTATATGTCATAATAATGTACATAAACTCATATGAGTCATATAACTCATGTAAAAATTATTGTAATGTCTTATATTGATTCTTAGCTCAAAATAAAGTATTTTTGCCCTTGACATTTTGGCCTTAATTTATTTGTAACATAAATAAATTTTGTGACACAAAAATGTGTCTTAAGGTAAATATTTTCCATATATGTTATAGATTATATTTTTGGCATATAATACCATATAGTTTCGGTTTTAATTAACCTAGGAGATGTACATAATTTTTGTATAATTTTTAGAAGCTTAACAAAGCTTATAATATAAAGATTTACTTAGTAAACTTACTTCTTAACAAAGGTGGTTAAGTGCTTGAACTCCTCTTGAATCTCCAAGCTTTCTCCAAGGAAATTTTGATGCTCCACTTCGGTTATATGCAAGTGGTGAAGGAGTTTAGGAGTTAGATCTTAAATAAAGATCTTAAGTAGATTTGTAAGTAGTTTTACAAGAATTTACCTTAAGCTTTTCTCCTTATAATTTCGGCTCACTTAAGGTGGATGAAGAACAAGTTTTCCTTCATGAAAATGAAGAAGAAAAGAGCCTTAGAAGAGATAGAAATCAGTTACACAATAATTGATGCCGAAATGCTATGGTGTGCTAGGAAGAGTTGATGCCGAAATGCTATGGTGTGCTAGGAAGAGTTTTGCTTCAAGGCTTGACAAGAAATGCTAGGAAATTACCTTAAAGATGAAGATAGAAGTTAAAACTCCATTAATGGACTTAAGAGCTTCAAAGGAAGAAGATGAAGCTAGAAGAGAGATGAGAGAGCCTTACCGATTCGTGAATGAAGAGTGCAAGAAGGAAAATGAGACTAAGCTCACGTAAGAAGAGAAGGCAATTGGAATTTGATTTTTGTTTTGTTAATTTTTAATGTCAAATGACTATACTTTTTCCTTAGTTTATTACATGGGTTATTGGATCAATAAATGCCCTTCTTTCCAGCATGAAATCGGCCATAATGCAAGACAAGACAACGTGGAGGGAAATAATGGTGAGCTAGAAGACAAGGTAAGAAAAGTAGGTTTTATTCCTTTGATTTTTCAATGTTTGTAACTTGTCTTCTTCTTCATTGTAGGTGGACGATTTGGAGGCCTGAATGGAGCTTACCAACCGGTGGAGAAGAGCTAAGAACAAGCATGGAAGGTTACTTAATTTTTAAGAAAGCAAAAGATGGAATCTTAGATCTACTTTTTGCCTTTTTCATTTTGTTTTCTTCCTAGCTCACATAGACTTATTCCAATGCATAATTTCGACAGCTTGATGGTCAAATAAGACCTACATACTTTGACATTAAGTAATATAACACATGGGAAGGTTAGTCACCATGTTTTAAGCCTTTTATAAACTTTAAAGGCAAATTTTTTACTAGTTTTTGCTGTCAAAATCGGCCCCTATAGAGTGCCTTGTTTGCTAGTCTCTCCAACTGATTTAGAAGGTCCTTTTAACCCTATTTATGATTACCAATTCGTGGCATGTCAAAAACTACAAGGCAATTGCGTAAAACGCGTTTTCGTGACACCCGAAGGTGTGTTTTTGTGCTCTAAGGAAATTTTGGGAAATAAATTGTTTTTATGAGTTCCAAGTGTTTGTAAACACTTATTATAGTAAATAAACATATTAGGTTGTTACATTGGGTTATATGGGGTTATATCAACCCATGACATAATTTACGGGACATCGGGACACATCCGGGCAAAAAGGAGCGCTAAGAAATCCTCCTGTGGTTTTTGCTGAATTTTGAGAAACCACTTCGTGGGTTATCTTTATAATGGTTAATAATGATGTTAGGAGCTCATGGATTAATTTTAAGGGGTTCGTGCCCCTCGGCACTCCTCCGGACTTTTCGTGCTTTAAGGGGCGTGCGTGAGCACTCTCGAGCGTTTTGCGTTTTTGACTGAATATAGCTTAGGGAATATGTTTATATATTCATATAATAATTGTATGACCATTTGTTTTGAATATTAGAGGGTCATACAAGGTCATGTTTGACCATATGCTTCTAAGGCGTTTTAGCGTTTTTGGAGAAATGACTGTTTTTACGTAACGTTCTCATGCATGGGTTTGCATGCGTACGTGAAATGATTTATATTAGGATTATTTTCCATTAAATAATGGTTTTATAATGTTAATTAGATTTGGGGTATTTCAATCTACCCCCCTTAAAAAGGGACTTCGCCCCGAAGTCTCATATCTAAATTCTAAGGTTGTGGGGAATCAAGTTCCACTAAGCATCCACAACTCAATCTTGTTTTTAGGGATCAAGTCCCAAGTCTCTATATACCTAAGTTCATAGTGTATATCAAACGCAACAGGAATACTTGGAATGTCATAACATATACTTACAATGTAGAGCAAGGTAGTAAACACAATCACGTTTCATTTCAAATAGTGCAACGTAGTGCACATAATATTTCCATTGTAGTGTAACGAAGTACACATCAGCAAGTAGAAGTACAAAGTGCATTCAAATACAGTGTTACACAAGAACACATACAAGACAAAGTGTCACTGAAATGCACCAAAGTGCAACAAAATGCATACTAAACTCACAAACAAAAAAGGCTCTACCCCCCAAAAAAAGAGGGGTACGCCCCCGTACCCTAGACTAAAGTGTCTAGTCGGTAAATAATGAGGGAAATTTCGCTCGCATATCTGCTTCTAATTCCCATGTGGCCTCTTCCACATCGTGGTTTGACCAAAGAACTTTTACTAGGCTCACAGATTTGTTTCGAGTATCTCGTGTCTTTCTGTCTAAGATTCGTTACGGTGTTTCCACATACCGCATTTTTGGTTCTAATGAGAGTGTCTCTGGTTGTAGGACATGAGAAGGATGAGGCATGTATTTCTTAAGCTGAGACACGTGAAAAACATTGTGTACTTTGCCCAACTCTGCTGGCAAATCAAGTCGATATGCCACAAGGCCCACCCGCTCTATGATAGCGTAGGGTCCTACAAATTTCGGGCTTAGCTTGCCCTTTTGTCCAAATCTGAATACACCCTTCATGGGTGAAACTCGTAGAAATACCTGGTCGCCAACCGCGAACTCAAGGTCTCGTCGCCTCTCATCAGCATATGATTTCTGTCTGTCTTGTGCTGCTTTCATGTTATTTCTAATTTGTTGTACTTCTGCCTGAACTTGCTCCAAGTACTCAGGCCCAATGATGATGGTTTCACTAGACTCGTCCCAGCACAATGGTGTGCGACATGGTCTGCCATATAAGGCTTGAAAAGGTGACATTTGTATAGAGGCGTGATAGCTGTTATTGTATGCAAACTCGATGAGATGTAATCTATCTATCCAGCTGTCCTGGAAATCCAAAGCACATGCTCGTAGCATGTCCTCTAAGGTCTGAATAGTCCTCTCTGACTGACCATCTGTCTGAGGATGAAATGTTGTGCTAAGCTTCAATTCAGTGCCAAGTGCTTCGCGAGTAGCTCGCCAATATCGTGAGAGGAATCTAGTATCTCGATTTGAAACAATAGTTTTTGGTACTCCATGATGTCTGATAATCTCTTTCTCAAATAGTTCTGCCAACTTTGGCACTTTCCAAGTGTCTTTCATCGGAATAAACCTAGCAACTTTAGTCAGTCGATCAACAACAACCCAAATCATATTAAGTCCTCCTCTCGTAGGTGGTAGTCCCACCACGAAGTCCATAGAGACATCATAAAACTTCCACTCTGGGACTGGCATAGACTGTACCATACCTCCTGGTCGTCTATGTTCGAATTTCACTTTCTGACAAGTGAGACATCGAATCACATATTCTGTCACGTCGCCCTTCATACCACTCCACCAGAAATACCTCTTTAGATCTTTGTACATCTTAGAAGCTCCTGGATGGACAGATGTGGAAGAAGTGTGGGACTCTCGAAGGATATGCTCCTTTATATCTGTGCTGTCTCTGGGAATACACAATCTGCCCCTCAATCTGATTAGTCCATCATCATGTAGTTGAAACTCATACTTTCCACCCTCAAATGTACCGTCAGACAATTTCTGACTGATCTCCATCATTCGCTGATCACTCTGCTGTGCGCTACGTATGTCGTCTATAAGACTCGAGCTAGCCACAATGGCATTTAAGGAATGTGCTCGTCAACTCAATGCGTGCTACTACATTAGCTTTTCCCTCTTTGTACTGCAAATCAATGTAATAATCCTTGAGAAATTCAACCCATCTTCTTTGTCTCATGTTTAACTCCTTCTGGGTGAATACATACTTCAAACTTTTGTGATCCGAATATACGGTCATCTGGACACCATACAGGTAGTGGCGCAGATCTTCAATGCAAAAACAATTGCTCCAAGCTCCAAGTCATGTGTGGGATAGTTTTCCTCATGTTTCTTCAACTGTCGGGAAGCGTAGGCGACTACCTTCCCATTCTGCATGAGTACACACCCTAATCCCCTGCTGATGCATCACAATAAACTTCATAACCCTCAGTGCCTTCCGGTATAGTCAAAACTGGTGCTGAGGTCAAAGCATTCTTCAAGTACTGGAATGATTTTTCACATTCTGTAGTCCATGTGAAAGGTGCGTCCTTCTTCATTAAACTAGTCATGGGTTTTGCTATCTTGGAGAAGTCTCTGACAAACCTCTTGTAGTAACCTGCTAACCCGAGGAAACTCCTGATATCAGTCACTGTCTTTGGCCTAGGCCAGGTGCGAACTGCTTCTATTTTTGCTGGATCCACTGCGATCCCAGCATCTGAGATAATATGTCCTAGGAAAGAAACTCTGTCCAACCAAAACTCACATTTGGAGAACTTAGCATAAAGCTGGTTCTCCCTTAAGATCTCAAGTACATGTCGGAGGTGACTCTCATGCTCTTCCTTAGACTTTGAGTAAATTAGGATGTCATCGATGAATACAACCACGGTCTTATCCAACTGCTCTCTGAATAATATGTTCATTAAATCCATGAAGACTGTAGGTGCATTTGACATGCCAAAAGGCATAACTGTAAACTCATAGTGGCCATATCGTGTTCTGAATGCTGTCTTTTCTATGTCTTGCTCCCTGATAGGTATCTGATGGTATCCTGATCTCAAATCGATCTTCGAAAACACCTTTGCTCCTCTTAACTGATCAAACAAGTCATCAATTCGTGGTAGTGGATATTTATTTTTCACCGACACTGCATTAAGCTCCCTGTAATCGATACATAACCGAAGGCTTCCATCCTTCTTCTTCACAAAAAGAACTGGTGCTCCCCAAGGAGATACGCTAGGTCGTATGTATCCCTTGTCCAATAAATCTTTCTACTGCTCCTTCAACTCAGCCATCTCTGCTGGTGCCACTCGGTACGGTGCCTTTGCTATGGACCAGTACCTGGTAGTAATTCAATGGAGAACTCTGCATCTCTGGGTGGCGGTAAGCCTGGAAGTTCCTTTGGAAAAATATCTGGAAATTCCGACACTACTAGCATATTTGGATCAAAATCAGGGTCGTGCTCTACATCCTGAACATAGCATAAGTATACTTCCTTCTGCTTCCTGACTTGCTTGTACATAGACATAGCAGATATCACTTTTATTGATGGTGCTCTAGGGCTCTGGCGGTAGGATACTGTCACTCCTGATGGGCTCTTAAGTAACAGTCTGCGCTCTGCACAAAGAATGCGGCCTCTGTGCCGCCCCAACCAGTCCATCCCGGCTATAACGTCGAATCCTAGACCTCTGAACTCAATAAGGTCAATAGGAAATTCCTCCTCTTTAATGCGGATAGTGGCTCCTCTATAAAGACGGGTGCAACTGATCTTCTCCTTAGACGGGAGTGCCACCTTAAAATCAGGTAACTCTACAGCGTCTAGCCCCAACTTCCCCGCAAGCGAAGGTGAAACAAAAGTATGTGAGGCTCCGGAGTCGAACAGTACTAATGCATCCACTCCATTAACAGGAAAGGTACCAGTGAGGATCGCGCCGCCCTTGCTGGCCTCCTCCTCAGTAAGAATACTTAAGGCACCTTCCGTCTCCTTAGTACAACCTAATAACAGAATCTAGGTAAGTACTTGGATATATGATTGGGTCTAAAGACATTCACTTTCATAACAATAATGCTTCATTGATGAGATGATCTCCTTTCAGATGTCCCAAAAACAATTACAACACTAGTACTTTCTAAATGTCAAACTTAATCTTCCTGGTTTCATGTGAGTGGTGTTTATCACTGTCGAAGGTGCTGTGTTCAATTTAATCCTTTTAATTCCATGGTATAGCAACCTTGACTTTCCACCCATTATTAAAACATCTCCTGAATTCAATATGATTTTCTTTGCAAGGTCCACACGATTCTGCTTGCCATAAAGGAACTCTGCGTCATCTCCAATTGACAAAGATAATACTGGTATCCCCTGTTCAAGGGACCCTTTTGTTTCATCATTGTCCTGATGTAGACCTAAACGGCCTCCTTCTTCATAGAAGTTGATGATACATAGATCAGCCCTTAGATTGGGAACTGGATCTTCTTCTAGCTGTTGAGCTGTATTAACTGCTTGTTCCACAATTGGTAAAACTTCTTCTGGGATTTTTGGTACTGGTGCTCCATCTCCATTTCTTGTATCCTGGTAGGTCTTTGAGTAAGGATTCCAATCCTTTCCTAAGCACATCATTTTCAGCTTCATCTTTGATCCTCCTGGAAATTCTGGAGTGTAGAACCCTCCTGGTCCTGCTCCCAATTCTTGACATCTTCTGATGATTGCAATTTGTGTCTCCGGTGTTAGGTATCCTTTGAGTAATATCAAACCTGGTTGGATAACCTTACATTGTTCGTTCCCTGGTTCTTGTATTTTGATGATGTTTTCTTCCAGGGAGGGTGGTGAGGGGATAGGAAAGCATATCTTATAGCTTCCTACGTGTTTTAAAATTCTACTAGTGAGTCTTATTAGTTCTTTCCTATGCAACTAGGCAATCAAGGCATGCAAGCACTCATTCACATCATCCATTGCTCAATATTAGGTTCACATGGGTTTAGAAGTACCTGGGTTGGTAGAAGGACCAGCCTCATCTGAGCGGTCCATGACATGCAGGGCGGGTCCCGATGCTGGGCCTTTGCCCTTATTTCCCTGAGCCTGGTTTGTTGGTGGAGGGCGAGTATCGCTAGCTCCATTCTTTGGGTGGTGTTTGTCTTTGCTCCCGGGCGGTAGTTCCTGCTCTCCGGGTTCCGGATACATCGAAGGCACGATGTCCGAATATCTGACAGTGGCGACACTGACTTTCTCCCCTTGGCAGTCCACGCCGGGGTGATCCTTTCCACACTGTCTACAGTTGAAACGGCGGACATACTTCTGGCCCGTGTTTGAGCCATTTCCAGAACCTAATACAATCAAGGTCAATTATACATTCCAACGGTACTAAAGTAATCACAAAAGTTTCAAATTTAACTGTTTGATTAGAGTGCCTACCCTTAGATGGGTAGGTTTTCTGTCGAGTTGCCGCTCCGTTGGTTCCTGACTGGGGGTTCCCAGTAGTTTGGTTCCCCTTCCATTGATAGGACCCCTGGCCTTTCTGATAGGGTTTGTTCCTTCTGTTGGAGTTCCCCTGCTTGGCATCTTCGCCACCAGGTCCGTCCTTCCTCTTTTGGGAGCTCAAAGCATCCCTTCTCTTACATGTGATCTCCACAACGGAGGCAGCATGGTAACATTCTTGAAATCTCAAGGTATCAATCTCCAAATCTCCCATGACGGGGTATAGTAGGTAATAAAATTCTATCACAGTAACAGGAGCAGTAAAAACAATGTGGTCCAGTGAGTAAGAACACGGTGCGCAACAAGCGACCGCCATGAGGAAGTAGCAGATAATGACACGGAGTATAAGTATGAGATGACAGACAGAAATATTCTTTCCTATCACATAAGTGACTTACTGTTAAGCGTTTACGCCTCTGCACTCTGTATGACTTAGTGTTTTGGTATTGCACTTGTGCAGCTAATGATCTAATGGGGTGGCTAAGGATATGGAAAATGTAAACCGTAGTAAACCCTTCTTTTCACCAACGAACATAACATAAGCCAGTTAAGCAAGCTTAGCAACAGACCGTGCAGCCTGAGGCCAAAGAAGCACGAAGAGTGTGAAACACACTAACAATCACAAGATGTGAATTCCATTGGAATAAAATGTGGAAGGAGACGTAACAAGTCACTAGGACCGACACATAGAAATGCAAGGTCATACAAGTAAAGAACACTTGTACTGAACCAGAAGAACTGGTATGATTCAGAAACTATTGACACTAGAGGAAGCACTACAACTAAGTAGTGACTCAACCTCGCCCGACTATAAGTCAAAGGAACTTAATGAATAGTCATGGGAGTACGAATAGAATACATATTAGATTGCCAGAGAGCTAGTTACAAATCTAAAACTCATGGAGTCCAAGCATGGTAAAAGAATACCACAATTGCTTAGCAAACCTTATTCCCATAATAGACGGATAAAAAGGTGATGTATAGCGCATTAAGGACAACATGAAGGGTAAGTAACCCAAGTTATCAGGGTCGCGCAGCAGAAGCTGGTGGGCCCTAGCTAGGAGATAATATACCTAGTAAGTATAGTAGAATGGCTATTAATGCCTTGAAGCCTAATAGGCTGGAACTGAATTAATTATGAGTTAAATAAACTCATATAGGAATCCTTGGTGCAAGACTAAACCATTGTTATCATTAGGACCCTTTGACAAGGGAATATTATGTAACAAACCGTAAAGAAGCTAAAACGCTTCATATTGCCCAATTGAGTAAACCAATGTTTAGTAATAATAACATATGGTAGATTACGTGGGCGTAATCCCTTTTAAGGGGGGTAGAGCAAAAACCGCATAATGTGAATTTTATGAATAAAACACATAAACTATAATGTGCTTAGCACAAATGAGAATTGATTGGATGATTGGTACTATGTTAAATAAACATAAGTATCCATTCATATTGAAATTATGGCAATTAGGCACGAGAGATGCAAATACCATAGGACGAATATACCTACCTTGTAACATCATGTAAGAGTATTAGTAAAAAAAAGTAACGAGTAGTGGACGGAGCTCCACAAGTATTGTAGCCTTTGAAGAAGTAGTACGAAATGAATGAGAATAGTAGATAGTGAGTCTAAGAGTAGTGTATACCTATGTAAGTCATTGGAAGTAAATTGAGGACAACTAAAATTTACAAGTATGGTAACCCCTAGTTAGAATATTTGAAACAATGGAGAGTAATGGATGGAAGTTGTGAAGGTTGATGAGATGAGCACTCAGGTATTGAACCTCGAAGTAAAGCATTTGGGAAATAGATTGAGAATGACTGATGGATCGAATTCCATCCTTTGGAGATGTATGAATGACTAGGAAGAGTAAAAAGATAAACATGAAAATAATTGAAGTAATTGCTTGTTTGAAACTGATGTGGGAAGTCGAATTTGATCCTGATCAGATCAAGGGAAACCGAACACAAATTGGGGTGGAAAGATAGTTCAACACTGATGCTGATCACATCAGGGTCGAATGACTCTTGAAGCTTCCCTCAAGTGGTCACAAGAATCACACACAGGATAGAAGTAATGAATATAAATGGTAATTTGGAGTTGTGTGTTTTAGAAAAAAAAAATTTCTAATTAGTAGTTGTAAAGGAATCTTACTTAGACTGGAGATGGAGGACTTGTTGGAAGTTAAACAAGAGAAGATAGTGGTATATCATATTGTATTATTCCAAGGGCAGCGGGACATAGAGGAGTCCTGTGTCTAGATGACCTGAGTTCCTGCGGGACTGTATGTGTATTGCATTGCTTTGGGGATGGCTTTGCATCGTATATATGTGAAAACCCGGTAATGTGGAACCGATGGTTGATAGTAATATGGATTGGAGTGATTATTGTACATTGGTAGGATGTGGAAAGGAGAAACCTCGAGTAACGAATTTGGGAATTGTAAGGAGGATGAATGTGTGACTTTTGGTATTGGACATGTAAGAATGAGTAAGCATTGTAAACCTATAACCTCGAACAACTTTGAGGACAAAGTTCTTAAGGGGGTAGATTGAAATACCCCAAACTTAATTATAGAGTTTAAAATAATTCTAATATGTATTTAAGAGCCTAATAATGCTTACGTAATATTGGTAAGGAAAAATAAATCCAAAAGAAATAAAGAAACGCTTAAAAAGCGTAAAACGCTAAATAAGCGTTAAATAACCATATGAAGTATGAGACCTCGGTTGGCGTATTATATGGATTCTAAAGGCTTAATTAAGTCTAAATAAATATTAGGGAACAAATCCTGAAGAAAACGGATCCTTAAAATGGATTAAAAACACTAATGAACATTAAAGCGCGTTTTTCGAGGTAACCGAGAAAACGTGACTTTAAGCGGGTCAAATAGACTCGTAACAATTTTGGTCAACTAAATAATCATTAATAAATATTAGTGAAGCTTTAGAACCAATAAAATCAATAAAACGAGAAATTAGTAAAAACTGTCAAAAACGGGAAGTTGAGGGGTAAAAGCACAAATAACTCAAACAAGTGTGTCCACTATTATAAATAAAATTTTAAAACCCACAAGGGGCTGTGTACAGCCGATCCCCCTCCCTCTCACACACAAGGAATAAATAAAGAAAGAAAGAAGAAAAGAAAGAAACAAAAAGAATACAAAAGTAAAAAGAAACACTCTCTTTCCTCACTTTTCTTCTCTCTCTCTCCCATTTCTTCCTTCCCCATCGTGCTCCCTCTCTTTCTTCTCCTTGTGGCTGCGATTTTGGAGCTCTCAACAACAAAAATGGCTCCTCCACCTTCTTCTTCATGCTCCACCTCCATGTGAGCTCCAAATGCAAAAATAATTACATATTTGTAATCCCCTCATCATCCTCTACACTTCTCTCTTTTCAAAATATAAAAATGAGGAAGTTCAATTTCGTGGGTATACCCCATTGATGAAGAAAATAGCATCAATGTGTAGCTTGGGGTCTCCTATCCAACAAGGTAAAAATCTACATGAAAAACTCATGTTTTCATCACCTTCCTTCACAACCGATTTTGCTCCATTTGTAATGCTCTGTTTTTCTCTCTCCATTGAGCATAATATCAACCTTACAATGGTGGTGGATTCACCTTCTTGAACCAAGGGCTAAAAACCCTCCTAAGGCACTACAAAGGTAAACCCTAGAAATCTTGTTCTAAACATTTCTATGAACTAGCATTAATTAAGGGGTTAGTATGTTAATTATACTTATTTTATGTGCTTTGGGTGATGGGAATGGGATTTGGCAACTCCATTCCCCACAAAACCGATTTGTGCAAGAAAGAGAGGAAGAAGAGAATTGGAAAAGAATTGGAGGAGATATAAGCTCAAGGTAAGAGCTCCTTCTTAATGCTTAATTTAATGCATTAGTGTAATGGGAATGGGTAAACGAATAAAAGAACCTAAACTATGGTACTAGTATTGTAATTGTGGAAGTTTAAGTATTTGTGGGCCAAGTATTTGAAGTGTAGGCCTTGGAGCCAAAAGTAATGTGTATGTGTATTAGTATTGTTGTTGATGGAAATATTGATGTATTAGTAATGTATTGATTGCTGGTAGGACCCTTGTGGGTGTCGCTAGAATAGGAATGAACTTGGTGAAGGAATTGTGTGTATGGCTAAGTAAGAAAAGTAGGTAAGCTATGGCAAAATTTTGGTAGGAATTGTAGAGATGTTTAATAACCATGGAATGGTGTTTGTGGTATGAGGATATGAGAATGTAAAATCTGTAGCAAGAGTTGTTGAATTGTATTGGAGAAACTAGGGGAGTTTAGGTGCAAGATTTAGTAAAATGAGAGTGAACTTGAAGAGTTGAGGTAATGGATTGTAGGCCTTGGGAATGGCATTAAGAGATGAAATTATGTATGGAGAAAGAAGGAACTAAAATCTGTAGCAAACAAAACTAGGAAGGATTTATGTAAGTGTTGAAGGGAAAGTGTGGAGAATTGGTGTGTGAATTAGTATGAAAAGGAGTAATGAGTTGGTAATGGATTTGAGCATGTTTAGGAGCTTAATTAGGTGCTTAAACCTGTGGGATTAAGTGTAGGAGCAATGGGAAATTATTTAGGCAAAGTGAGGATTGTAATAGATTTGGAAATGTCAAAATCTGTAGGAATTGTAGCAGGGTCCGGGACTAAGTCCCGGACCAACATGTAAAAACTGACCGAGAGTAGATAGCAGTGGGTGGTCCGGGACTTAGGTCCCATACAAAGACCCGGACCACCCCTTGAAAACTTACCGAGAGTTTGAACAAACACTGGTCCGGGACTTGAGTTGGGGACAAGGTCCCGGACCATAAGAGAAAATAAGGCCGAGAGTTGCAGTAAGCATGGGTCCGGGACTTGACTTATGTACAAGGTCCCGGACCAGCACAAAATTGTAAAAATAAGTTGTTTAGATGGTTTATAAGGTAAGGAAGTGAATGGTAATGATAGTATAAGATAATTAGTACTTAAATAATGATGTGTAAGGACCATTAAAGGTATAAACAAGTTGGGGAAATAGGTAACAAAGTTGTAGGTATATGAACATTAAGTTAAACCGAAACAACGGGATAACGGGGTAAGTATGGGAGTAGTAATTATGTATGTATTGTAAGACTTAGTATTGATTAAACCATTTGGCATGTAGTCATTGGTTCGAGACTAGAACTCGAGGAACAAGTAAGGACTAAGGAACAAGGAGACACCCGGTAAAGTAAATTTCAGAAAAAGGTATGATTTCTTCATGCCCTGTATCCTAATCTGGTTACCCCGATTTGTGTGCTTATTTGACCACCTAAATAAGATAAAAGCATGAATCGGACTATATTGTACTTACTTGTGCTTGTTTACATTGTTCTCGATATTTGTCTTGAACAATAGTTTGTATAATTCATAAAATATATGAATGGTGAAGAAGTGTAATTGTATCCCGTAGTGTACCTGTATATTGTATTGTATTTTGTATGGATGTGTATATGAATAATGTATTTGTGTATGTGGCTGAATGAATGACTTCAACTAATTCCTAACTACCTAACTCCTAACTTAAGTGAGTAAATTGGAATGAGTAGAAGTCCGATATAGCTTCGGCCATGCGTGAGGATGAGGAGACACAAGAGGTTGGATCCGATTCCTGACTCTTAAACTGGTCCGCGGCCCAAATCCCTTAAATGGGTAGCATCCCGGATTGGTGAGTCAAGTAAATCCCGGAGGTGGGACGGAGTAGTCCCCAGGGCCGGAGGTCCCGACGACTTAACATGAGTAAGAGTAAGAGTAAGTAAGTATGTATGAGTATGCGTATGTATGAAGTAACGAGTAAAAGAGTAATCTTCACCCGATTAACCCGGGTGGACCAATGAAGCTAACAAGAACTGTACTTTGTGTATGTAATGAGTATGTGTATTCGGAAGAAGGTAAGTATGTATTGGATGGTTATATTGTATTCCTTGTATGTAATGAAGTGTATGTATGTATGCCTGCGTAAGTATTATTGTATTGTGTGTAAGAGCATGTATGCATGTATGTTTGTATGAAAATGAACTGCATGTATGCGACCAAGTGGTCGGCGTACCCTCACTAGTACGCTGGGTATGCGGTTATCATGCGCAGCGAAAGCTGACCCCTAGGGGAACGTTTTAGTGTGCAGGTACCCGAAGCGAATATGGTCAAGGTAAGAGACCGGAGGCACACCCTTGTATTCAGAAGCAAGTAGTTTGTGAGGAACGGGTAGTAAGTAGCCTCTTGAGTAGTGAAACTTGGAAGAGGTATTATACTTGTATAAGGATCTTAGTAAACTCGGTATGTGGATTATATTGTATTGTACTTGAAGTATTGTATCGAATGGAAGATTGTAGCATTTATGGTATACGGAGTATGTATGGTAGATATGTAACACTCGGGATTCCGGTCCATCAGACGATGCTGTATGTAGAAGTAGTAGCCTTGTTATCACGTAGGTGACTAACGGCATTGTATCACCCACTGTATGTAAGTATGTATCCGCTGCGTGTATCTGATGCGTAAGGAGATTGGACGGTAAGCACTGTATCAACGGTAGGGTGTTACAGTATCTGTTATCCGATACTGGTAACCTGATCAAGAAGAGATCGACATCACCAACCACTACTACACCAACGAACAGTGTCAGGTCATCCGACCAGGTATGATCTATTAAGGGGATACCCACACCCGAAGTGCAAATCTCAATCATTCGACGATGCAAGAGAGGAACGGGTCAAGGTGGATTTTTACACCCGAATTCCCCGGCGGAGCGAAGATGAAGCTAAAAATGATGTGCTTGGGAAAGGACTGGAATCCTTATACCAAGACATACCAGGAGACACGAACACAGATGGAGCAACGCCACCGACAATACCTCTAGAGTTTCAGACACTCGTCACACAAGCAGTAGAACTTGCCAACAGTGTGAACATGAAACCGATCCCCGCACTTGAAGTGGGACCTCTGTATCGTCAACTTCTATGAGAAAGAAGGATGACTTGGGTTACACCAAGACAAGGACGAGACAGCGGAATCTCTTGAACAAGGAGTGCCCGTAGTGTCTTGGTCCATTGGTGATGAAGCTGTATTTTTGTATAGCGAGCAGAAGGTGTGGACCTCGCACAGAAACTGGTATTGAGATCAGGAGATGTCCTAATCATGGGTGGAAACTCTAGGATGCTGTATCACGGGATAAACAAATCAAGTTGAATACGGCACCGCAGGCAATAATCAATGCCACACACATGAAACCAGGACGCCTGAACCTTACCTTTTAGAAAGTATTAAATTCATCGTATCCTGTAATGTTTTAGTAACGTGTATTAGAGACACGGCATGTATGATGGTTGGTTTATCAATAAAGAGCAGTGTCGATTTGATTCACTTGTGTCCACCATCAATACTTATCCAATTGTGAATCCAATAGGTTGCGGACTCGGTACCGAAGGTAACCTGAGCATCCTCACCGAAGCACAAGCCGGCAAGAGCGGGCACCGTCTTAACGGGAAAATTCCCAGTAAATGGCATTGATGCCAATGTGTATTCGATTCCGGCCTCTCACACTTTCGTATCGCCATCCTTTGTGAAGAGGTTGAAGCTAGATGCGGAAGAGCTACCGAACTTCATGGTTACTCTCCCATCGAAGGAGCGAGTAAGTCATCAAATACTATCAATCAGCCACCATCGAAATCAAAACGAAGCGTTCCCATTTCCTTCATCGAATTCAATGGATTGGGATTCAACTTAATCATCGGAATGAATTGGTTGGAGGCGGCACAAGGGTAGAATCCTCTACGCAAGCATCGTTTGCTGCTCAAGAGTCCTTCTGGGGTTACTGTATCTTACCGCCAGAGACCGAGAGCCTTCGACCACTCATATCTGCTATGGCTATGTACCGGGAGCTCAGAAAGGGCCAAGAGGTGTATGTGCTATGTGCAAGACCTGGAGAGCGATCCAGAGTTCAGTGAAGATGTCCGATTGTATCCGAATTTCCGATGTATTCCTTAAGGAGCTACCGGCGTGCCACCACCGAGAGCAGTGGAATTGAAATTGATCTATTGCCAGGTACCGGTCCAAATTGCTAGGGCACCGTACGCATGGCACCTACGGAAATGACAGAGTTGAAAGAGCAGTTGCGCGATCTTCTCGACAAAGGGTTTATACGCCTGAGCGTATCACCCTGGGGAGCACCGGTACTCTTTGTGAAGAAGAAGGATGGTAGTCTCCGACTATGTATTGACTACCGCGAGCTGAATGCGGTCACAGTCAAAAATAATACCCATTGCCACGTATCGACGACCTATTGATCAGCTGAAAAGAGCATCGGTCTTCTCCAAGATGACCTCCGTTCTGGGTATCATCAGATTGCAATCAAAGAACAAGACATTGAGGAAAAAACGGCATTCCGTACCAGATATGGCACTACGAATTCACAGTGATGCCATTCGGTTTGTCAAATGCACCAGCTAAATTCATGGACCTCATGAATCGTCTATTCAGTGAGCAGTTGGACACTTCAGTGGTTGTCTTCATCGACGACATACTTGTATACTCAAAAATCAGTAGCGGAACATGAAAATTCATTTGAGGAAAGTGCTTGAGACACTGCGTGAGAACCAGCTGTTTGCAAAGTTCTCCAAATGCGAATTCTGGCTAGATCAGGTATCATTCTAGGTCATGTCATCTCGAGCGCAGGTATCTCAGTTGACCCTTCTAGATAGAAGCTGTACGATCATGGCTGACCCAAGACTGTTACCGACATTAGGAGCTTTCTTGGTCTACCCGGTTACTACCGGAGATTCGTAAAGGAACTCTCAAAAGTCGCTAAGCATGATACATGATGAGAAAGATGCACGTTTGTATGGACAGACGAGTGCGAGTTATCATTTCAGAAACTAAAAGACTCATTGACTCGGCGCCCGTCCTTACTCTTCCAGAGGGCACAGAGGGATTTGAGGTATATTGTGATGCATCAGGCAAAGGAATGGGATGGTCTCAGCAGCATGGCACGGTTGTAGCTTATGCCTCCCGCCAGCTGAAAAAGCATGAGGAGAATTACCGACTCAGACTTAGAGTTAGGAGCCATTGTCTTCGCCTTGAAGATATGGCGACACTATCTCTATGGGGTAAGCATCACCATCTACTCCGACCATAAGAGCTTACATTATGTATTCACACAGAAAGAACTGAATCTGAGATAGAAGATGGATGGAATTTCTTTCAGATTACGACATCAACTTGCAGTACAAGGAAGGGAAGGCAAACATTGTAGCCGACGCCCTGAGCCGTCGAGCACACTCGCTCCATTCGCCACTCGCTTCTTCTAGCTTGGTTGACGAGGTGCGAGACGCTCAGTTGAGCGACCCTTACCTAACCGAAATCAGACAAAAGATCGAAAATGGTACATTTGAGAAGAAGAAGTATGACTTCAAGCTACATGAAGATGGTTTGATTTGGTTTAATGGCAGGCTATGCGTCCTCCCGAAGCAATGCTGAGCTAAGGGGTCGCATCCTGCGAGAGTCACACAGTTCCACATTGTCAGTCCATCCAGGAGCCTCCAAGATGTACAAAGACATGAAGAGGTACTTCTGGTGGTCTGGAATGAAATCAGATGTGACAGAATTGGTATTGAGGTGCTTAACATGCCAAAAGGTGAAATTTGAACATCGTAGACCGGGCGGAATGGTACAATCTATGCCAGTTCCGGAGTGGAAATTTCATGATATCTCCATGGATTTTGTTGTAGGACTCCCATCTGCCAGGGGAGGACTCAACATGATCTGGGTTGTAGTCGATCGCCTTACCAAGGTGGCCAGATTCATACCGATGAAGGACACCTGGAAGGTAGTAAAGCTAGCTGAGCTATTCGACAAGGAGATTATCAGACATCACGGAGTCCCGAAAACAATAGTATCTGACCGTGACACCAAATTGCTTTCGAGATACTGGAGAGCTACAAGGGAAGCGTTGGGTACAAAATTGAAGTTGAGTACCGCCTTCCATCCTCAGACCGAAGCTCAGACAGAAAGGACCATCCAGACACTGGAGGACATGTTTCGGGCATGTGCCTTAGATTTTCAGGGGAGTTGGTTAGATAAGCTTCATCTTATCGAGTTCTCGAATAATAATAGCTATCACGCCTCGATTAAGATGTGTCCTTTCCAAGCTCTATACGGTAGACCTTGTCGTACACCCTTATGTTGGGATGAGTCAAGCGAAGCGGTCATAATAGGACCGGAGTATCTTGAACAAGTGCAAGCTGAAGTTCAGCAGATTCGAGCTAATATGAAGGCAGCCCAAGATAGACAGAAATCCTATGCGGTTGTGAGACAACGTGACCTTGAGTTCGCCGTGGGCGACCAAGTGTTCTTGCGCGTTTCACCTATGAAGGGTGTCTTCCGTTTTGGTCAGAAGGGCAAGCTAAGCCCAAAGTTTGTAGGGCCGTACACTATTACCGAAAGAGTCGGATCCGTAGCCTACAGGTTAGCATTACCTGAGGACTTGGGGCGTGTCCATGATGTATTTCATGTGTCACAACTCAAGAAGTACATTGCTGATCCTTCTCACGTCTTAGAGCCCGAGAGACTATCCATCGAGCCAACCATGAGATACGTTGAAACCCCAGTGAGAATCCTGGATAGGAAGACCAGAGACACTCGCCATATGTCTATACGAATGGTGAAGGTCCTATGATGTCGAAGAAGCGACATGGGAGTTGGAAGATGCCATGAAGGCTAAGTACCCACAGTTGTTCATAGACTAGATAGTCTAGTATTTAGCAATACGGGTACGGGTCGTACCCCTTTTAAGGGGGGTAGAGCCCTTTTGCTTTTGCATTGCTTCGGGGTAAGCATTGCTTAGAGTGTAAGTATTGTAATAGGTTTGTATGGCACATGTAGTGTAAGTGAATTTCGTATGTGTATGTATGTGTAATGTGTAGTGTATGAATGTACTTGTACGATGTGTGATGGATGTGTAATGAGTATTGTGAATGGTAATGGTGTATTGCGTATTGTGGAATGGTATGAATGGAAAATGTTGGATTGTGTATGTGAATTGTGTATGATGCTCGAAGTGTGTATGCTTGCAATGTGAAAGGAAGTAAACACCTCATAGGTGCAGTAAGACACATTAGTGCAATCGGTTGCCTAATGAGTAGAATCAATTAAACTATTTACCTTGAGCAACTTTGAGGGCAAAGTTTCTTAAGGGGTGATGAGTGTCTAAATGAGCATGTTTTAGGGGAGTATTTCATATGTTTAATCAACACTTTTCATGCTCATTTCTCCACTCTAGCTTGTTTTCCTCTAGTTTTATGTTTCATTGGTGTCTTACACATTTATTGTTTAAACAGGAGGAATAACCAAGATAGGAGTAAAGTAGATGAAGAGACAAACGCGTGGGCGCAAACGGATTCAAAATCGGAGCTAGAACGAAGAAGATACAACATTTTGAAGTTAGCCTGCCTATAGGACCGACCCACCGATCGACCCATGGGTCGGTCGGACTTAAAAACGCGTTTTCGGCCCCGAAATTGCTTCGGGACTCGACCGACCCACGGGACCGACCCAGGGTGGGTCGGTCGGTCGCAAAAAATGCCCAGATTTGAGATTTTAAACGCAGAAAAAGAGAGAGGGGGGGAGTGGCAACCCAGACGAAAAACGACGCAAAAGGAAGAAAAAGAAGGGGAAAAGGAAGAAGAAGAAGAGAAGAAGGAGAGGAGGAAGACCCACCTCCATTGAAGCTCCCAAGCTCCATTAATGGCCATTTCTTACTCTCTCTCCCTTCTTTACTCTCTAATGGTTGTTTAGACTCCTTGTAGCTTGGGATTTGGGGATTTTGCCCCAAAATCCCTAAACTCCATTGTTGATTCTTGAACTCGTTTATGATTTTATTTCAGTTCTTGTGCTGAATACTGATAATAATTGTGTATTTGTGGCTCTTGAACTTGTCACCCAGGATTTGGGGATCTGTTGAGGGTTTTGCCCAATTTGTTATCTTTGTGTGAAATTGGTTGGTTTGCCTTGAATTTGTTGAAATGAGATTCTGAGATAGATTCTAGGTTGTTGATTAATTAGCACTATGTGTTAAACTGGTTGGTTTGGCCTACCGATTAGTTGAGCATTATTGTGGATTTCTGTCAACATGTGATTCTGAGATAGAAATCTAGACCGTGAGGACTGAATCAATGCATTCTAATATCGAGGATTTCGAGATTAGACTACATTGCAACTTAGGGGAATTTATGCTTAATGCCATCAATTGACTAGGGACTTGGAAGATCCACCAGGTTCCATTCCGTTGGTTAGGATTAGTAGACCTTGATTAGGCTATTAGTCAGTTTAGCGTTCCCGTTGTTTAGCCATGAGTTCGAGGTTCGACAATTAGTAGTAAGGGGAGGACGGGTGCAAATAACCATCCCGAGCTACACCTATCCTAGATAGTTAGTCTAGTTTTACTGCTTTCCTTTATTTTCCATCTATCAACTAAAATCCCAAAAACCCCAGTTTACATGTATGCACCTTTGTATATTTCTGCACAGTTACTAAATTGATAATTAGCTAGATAGTTACGAAGTCCCTGTGGATACGACCTTGTTGTACTACAATGATTGGGTTCACTGCCCATAGTTAGCAGAGTAGTCTCACCACTATTTTGCTCAACAAGTTTTTGGCGCCGTTGCCGGGGACTTCGGTCCAACTATCTGGTTTATTATCTGTTTAGTTTTTGTGCAGATTTTCATTTCATTTATTTGCCCATTTTGTGTATAAATTTTGTTTCTTTTTTTTAGGTACTTAATTCTGATGGATGGTCACTACGATCAATCTGGAGGTTGGTACGGTTACTCCTATGGCGCAGAGAACTACAATCAATGGGATGTATGTCAGAGGTGCAGAGAATATCATGAGAGCCCCCAATGTCCAACAACAATGGCAGAATTGAGAGCTCTTATGGAGGACCTCAACTCATATGTCAACCGGAGGCTGTGTGCCAAGAGTGTGGAGGAGACCACGAGAGCGCTCACTGTCCTGAGATCACAGTAGAGGTTGATTCACCCAGTTTGGAGGAGCTCATGTCTGATCTTATCTCTTCTTGCAATCCTAACTCGACTATGCAAGATACTTTTACCATGAAGCAAGATACCTTCAACATGAATGTTCAAGCTCAGATTGATCAGATTGTGCAACAACTTGAGAGCGAAACAGTTCATGATGTGGAACAGCCTGCTGAGGACTTGAGTTACTCTCCAACTCCTCCCCTGTGCGAATCTGAAAGCCCAGCACCACTCCACCCCCGGCTTGACTATGAAGACACTTCATCAGAAGAGAGTCTCCACTCTGACTTCCAGGAGCTTTCTCCCTCTGAAGTCAGCTACCAATATTTCCCCGCCTTCTCCGTGCTCCATCAAGATCACGAGGATGCTCACATCCTCAACTTTGAGAAGGAGGAGACACTGTCTCCCTCTGACTCCTCAGAGGAGAGTACCACCACCGACTTCAAGGAGCCATCCCCCTCTGAAGTTGATGTCCACCTCGGCTCTTCCTATGAGCCTCACCCGAAGTCGAGGATGTCTACATCCTTGAATTTGAGGAGGAGGAGCCCACTAACTTTGATCTTCATTTGAAGGATCAAGGCCCCCACCCGTGCACTAATGAAGTTGGGTGGAAGCTCAACGTACACCCGTTAAGTGTGGAGGCCACCTTCCCATTTGATCCGGGACCAAAGATTGAAGACAAAGTCCGCTCCGGAGTTCTCCCTGCACCGCTCACTGAAGATAAGGATGTTTACATCCTTGAATTTGAAGAGGAGGCTCCACCACAGTTTGATCCTCGTACCAAGGATCACCCACCTCAACACTTCCACCTGATGAACGATCGGTGGAGTTTACACTTTCACATCCTAAGTGTTGAGGCCACATTTCCTTTTGATCCGGGTCGTTCTTCATTGCTAGATGATGCCCGCCCCACCCACCCGTTGAAGCCGACTTCAACGTTCATATTCGATCCCGGATGACTTCACGGTGGTATGGTCTAGACAAAGACCTTAAAGAAGGGCCGCTTACCGGGAGGCAACCCGGATTTCATTTCGTGTCCGGTCTTTTAAATTCTGTTAGTTTAGATTTTGCATTGTTTTCAATAATGGGCTATTTTGGCATTCTTTGGACTTGCCCTTTTATGCCCAATTGGTGGTGTCTATGTTGTGAATATTTTGGAAACAGGTAAGCCCCTCTGAAAAAGGGATGGAATTAGGAACAATTCCAAAGGAACCTCTGGCGAAATTTTCCAAGCGGACCTTCATCTCCAACGATTGAAGGTAGCACCTCAACGACCCCTCCCACTTGCAATTGTGCGGGCACCCTATCTTCCATCCGCATCTTATCGGGGAGTACTCGTTTCACCCTTTAATATTTGCCCACAACGACTCCACTATTTTAATTTCCAGTTTTTGTTTTCGTTCTTCTTTGGTTTTGTTTTTGCTAACCCTTAACTCCAGTTGTAGTTTGGTTGCTTCTAGTGTTTTATGCGGGTGCAACTTCCAGTCCACACCGCAATCAAGCTACGCTACTTGAGGCTGAAGCTCAAGTGTGGGGGAGTTCTACAAACTGATAGCAATAGCAATCTCAGGGGAGTACTAGTTCCTTTTAATTTTCGTTCTCTCTTCTCTAATTTTGAATCTGCAAATCTGGGGATAACTTCTGTGCTATACTGTTTGTTTGAGTCCCGTGTGCTTTTCCTTTTGTCTACTTCCCGCAAAGGTCTTCTGGAACCTTCCCCGGTTTTGATTGGTGAACAATGGGGACATTGTTCAATTTAAGTGTGGGGGAGTGACCTTTTCGGTGAATTGTGTGCTTAAATGCTTAATACTTCATGCTTATCTTGCGATTGTCCAAAATAAAAAAAACTTGGACCCTTGTGTCGTGAGTTGTTCTCATTAAGAACAAATACTGTTATGAATTGTGGGATAAATGCTAAAATTTTTCATTTTGATTGCTTTTGAGGAGCATTTACATGCGGTGTGGCCAAGTGATCTTGTATGGTTGGATTTTTATTGCTTTGGGGTTCCTTCTGTCTTCTTTCTTAGGGATTGCTAAGGGGTGCTTCTTTGTGAAAATCCATCAAGGGACTTGTGAGACGCCATTGTTAACCAACAATGAGAGTTGAGTGTTCTTAAATGCAAAGGCATGATGCCAAAATTTTATCTTCTCATCTCTTATGCAAAAGTGAAACAATTGCATAAATCTATTTTTCCTTTGTTTTCTTCTCAATGCCCATTCTTGAGAGAAGTTGGACATGGTAAAAGCTCTCCAAGTCACCTAATCTTTAGAACTTTGAAGCACTTCGGATCATACCCCGAAACTCTAGATTTTGTTTTGCCCTAAGCACACCCATGCCACCACTAAGAGATGGTTCACACTCCTCAAAGGTTTTAATCACTTTTTGCTTCTTCTTTATCCTACAATTCATGTTAGTGTTTGTTAGTCTTGAGCATTCCTTACTTGCATGGGTGCTTGGTTTTGCTTGAGGACAAGCAAAAAGGTAAGTGTGGGGGTGTGATGAGTGTCTAAATGAGCATGTTTTAGGGGAGTATTTCATATGTTTAATCAACTTTTCATGCTCATTTCTCCACTCTAGCTTGTTTTCCTCTAGTTTTATGTTTCATTGGTGTCTTACACATTTATTGTTTAAACAGGAGGAATAACCAAGATAGGAGTAAAGTAGATGAAGAACAAACGCGTGGGCGCAAACGGATTCAAAATCGGAGCTAGAACGAAAGATACAACATTTGAAGTTAGCCTGCCTATAGGACCGACCCACCGACCGACCCATGGGTGGGTCGGTCGACTTAAAACGCGTTTTCGGCCCCGAAATGCTTCGGACTCGACCGCCCACGGGACCGACCCAGGGTGGGTCGGTCGGTCGCAAAAGCAATTTCGGGGCCGAAAACGCGTTTTTAAGTCCGACCGACCCACCCATGGGTCGGTCGGTGGGTCGGTCCTATAGGCAGGCTAACTTCAAAATGTTGTATCTTCTTCGTTCTAGCTCCGATTTTGAATCCGTTTGCGCCCACGTGTTTGTCTCTTCATCTACTTTACTCCTATCTTGGTTATTCCTCCTGTTTAAACAATAAATGTGTAAGACACCAATGAAACATAAAACTAGAGGAAAACAAGCTAGAGTGGAGAAATGAGCATGAAAAGTGTTGATTAAACATATGAAATACTCCCCTAAAACATGCTCATTTAGACACTCATCACACCCCCACACTTACCTTTTTGCTTGTCCTCAAGCAAAACCAAGCACCCATGCAAGTAAGGAATGCTCAAGACTAACAAACACTAACATGAATTGTAGGATAAAAGAAGAAGCAAAAAGTGATTAAAACCTTTGAGGAGTGTGAACCATCTCTTAGTGGTGGCATGGGTGTGCTTAGGGCAAAACAAAATCTAGAGTTTCGGGGTATGATCCGAAGTGCTTCAAAGTTCTAAAGATTAGGTGACTTGGAGAGCTTTTACCATGTCCAACTTCTCTCAAGAATGGGCATTGAGAAGAAAACAAAAGGAAAAAAAGATTTATGCAATTGTTTCACTTTTGCATAAGAGATGAGAAGATAAAATTTTGGCATCATGCCTTTGCATTTAAGAACACTCAACTCTCATTGTTGGTTAACAATGGCGTCTCACAAGTCCCTTGATGGATTTTCACAAAGAAGCACCCCTTAGCAATCCCTAAGAAAGAAGACAGAAGGAACCCCAAAGCAATAAAAATCCAACCATACAAGATCACTTGGCCACACCGCATGTAAAATGCTCCTCAAAAGAGAAAATTTGAAAAATTTGGTGGAAAGTTCTAAGCATTCATGGAAAGACTTGCTTAATACAAATGGAACTTCTTCATGGTAGCAATGGACAAGTATAGGGAGATTAAAAAGTGCATCAAAAAGAAAAGGTCGTTTCCCCCACACTTGAGTAGGACAATGTCCTCATTTGTCAAAGCCAAAACCCAAAGGGAAATAAACAGAAGACCTTTTCGATGCCCGAAACATAAAGTGCATAAAGTTGTAAAGCATTTGGTAAGTATAAAGCGAACTAGTACTCCCCTGATTAGACGTGAATGTGGGCAGAGTGTTCCCCCACACTGCAGAGTGTCCGGAGTCATTGAAGCGCGTGTCCTAGGAAAATTTTACAAGAGTTCCTCTTGCACGTGTCGCATTCTGCTTTGAATGGGGCTTGCATGCAGTGTGTAAGAAGCTACAAAGCAGAGACAAAAATAAACTAGGCGCCACATAATTCCGAGGAATACGCTGAAAGCCCATTGTTAGAAAGCCAAAAGGGGACTCATAAGTGAGTCCTACAATAAACTGGTTCACAAGTTATAACTGAAGCGGAAAGTAAAGACAGAGTACGGTAAAGCATAGTGTAAAAACAGATAAAAGACAAAACATCCACAATCTCCAAAATACATAACAAGTTTCAAATCAGGAGCCCCCAGTCAGCCAAATCCCTGAACAAACTACTGGGTCGGTGGTCCACCTCGCTCGATCATGCGGCGCAGCGCCTCATACTGGGCTGCCAGCTCCTCCACGCGGCGCTGGTGGGCCTCGAACTCCTCCCGGGAAACGGTGGGAGGTGGTGGGGGAGGTAGAGCTAGGAGCGGGGCGGCGGCAGTAGATGGAGCAGATGAGCTGGAGGAGGAGGAGGACTCTGCGCTACCAGCGGGCCGTATCTTCTCCCAACCTCCTGGACCACGGCGAAACCCCATCCAGCGAAGGGCAGCGTGGTCGATGGGAGCCATGGGAGGCTCAAGGATCGCCGCTCCGACGTCGACTCCGCACTCAAGGAACTGAGTGTGGAGGAAGTGAGGGTAGCCTAGATGCTGGGTATCCCGCCTCTCGACCATGTGGCAGAGGTGGTAGAACATCTGCGCGGAGATAGAGAAGGCTGGTCCGGAGTCGGGGAGGGGAGGTGGGCTGTTCAGAAGGAAGCAGTCCATGGCGTTCATATCCTTACTGTCCCTTGGTAGAATGTTATACCTGATGAGAGCGAGGATGACGCGCTGAGCGGCATCCTGGACCATGTTCGGGGTCATAGTGACCCGAGAGACAGTGCCTGACTGGTTCTTCTTCCGGCGCGTGGTCGGGAGGGTGTCTAGGAACGGCGGGTGGCGCTGGAGGTAGCTGTCTGGGAGGTAGCTCTCGTGCTCGTAGTCCTCCTCAGGGATGTCCAAGGCCTCGATGAAGAGCGCCTGTGTGATCTCTATCATGCGACCTCCGACATAGGAGACAATCTTCCTCGTGCCCTCCCTTGCCGCATTGGCATAAAACTGGCGGACGAGGTCAGGGCAAAACCCCCACCCATAGTCAAGAAACTACCCCATCCGTAGAAATCGAACAGCGACCGGAGGTCAAGGTCCTCGACTATGGACGGGGCCACGTCCCGCTCCTGGATGAACTCCCGTCGTGGCCCATGATGGTACCAAGTCTTGGCCTCTTCGGTGATGAAGAGACCGTCGATCAGGGTGCCAAAAGGAAGGTGGCCGGCCATATTGCGGCGGAAGGTGGCTCTGTCGACGGGCTGCATTGTCTGAAACCAAAAACAAGAAAAGGAAAAGAAGGAAAGAAAAACAAAATACAAAACAACAAAGGAGAGTTAAAGAGTGATAAGGAAAAGAGAATTGCAAAGGTTGTGGGTTAGCATATTCATGAAGTGCATGTGAAAAAGAACGAATCAAAAACAACACAACAATTCACAAAAATTTCGGCATGATCTCCCCCGTTTTTCTATGATTTCCCGGTTCTCAGAACCTCCACAAATCAACCAAAAGGTTGCCATTCAGCTACACACGCAGCTCAGTAAATCAATGCATCCAAATAAGGTTTAAGCTTGTGAAGGAAAACCCCTTTTTTTTCATTTTCACATATTTGGCCACTCCAATTTGCAACATTAATGCAATACCCTTGGTATAGAATTTGAATTGCTCATACATTATCCCAATATGCCAACAAAGTCGTAACATAATTGTGGAAGGAAATAATGCTAAATAACACATTATTAACATTAAAGCATTATGACCAAAATCATGCTACAACCAACAATTTGCAATATTTTTAATCTCCAAACCCATACAAATGTCCTAAATAATTATTCAACACAATCCAAATCCACAAATTTGCAAAAATCACAATTTCCCACATAAGGCCCCGTTTGGTTCGACCTAAATTCAGCCCAAAGTGTAACTTGCATTTAAATTGTAAAAATTGACACATTAGGGGTAGAATGGCATACCTTAGTGTTTAGATGTGGAAAATAAGTAGGAATTTAACAATTTTGGGGCTAAAATCGAAATATAATTCGATTTTGGGGTTTAGGGTTTCGGAAAGGAGAGAGGGCTGGACTGGGCGCGGTTGAGGGCGGTTCGCTGGGTCGGTTTGCTGGGTGCGCGACGTCGGGCTCTCAGGGCGGCGTCGGGAGGCGGGCGGGTAGGAGGCGGTCGGAGCAGGGGGGAAAGGGCGGGTGGCTTGGTTCGTGGGGCTGCTGGGCGCGAGAAGGAGAAAAGAAGAAACGAGAGAGAAGGGGGCGGCTGTGGGAGGAAGAAAGGAAAGAAAGAAAGAAAGAGAGGAGAAGAAAGAGAGGGAGGGGAAACGCAGCGTTTCCCTTAAATTTTTTTTCAAAATTTTCGCTTGGACCGCCCCACGGGGCGGTCCCTATGGGCGGTCCCAGTCAGACATGAATTATTATTATTATTATTTTTTTTTAAATTCGAGCATGGACCGCCCCACAGGGGCGGTCCCTAAGGGCGGTCCACACCAGAGACCGAAAATGTTTTCAAAATTTGAGCATGGACCGCCCACAGGGGCGGTCCTTGGGGGCGGTCCACGACAGAGACCAAGGTGAGGCTCATAGGAAGAGCCGAGTGGACATCAACTTCAGAGGGGGATGGCTCCTTGAAGTCGGTGGTGGTACTCTCCTCTGAGGAGTCAGAGAGGGAGACAGTGTCTCCTCCTTCTCAAAGTTGAGGATGTGAGCATCCTCGTGATCTTGATGGAGCACGGAGAAGGCGGGGAAATATTGGTAGCTGACTTCAGAGGGAGAAAGCTCCTGGAAGTCAGAGTGGAGACTCTCTTCTGATGAAGTGTCTTCATAGTCAAGCCGGGGGGTGGAGTGGTGCTGGGCTTTCAGATTCGCACAGGGGAGGAGTTGGAGAGTAACTCAAGTCCTCAGCAGGCTGTTCCACATCATGAACTGTTTCGCTCTCAAGTTGTTGCACAATCTGATCAATCTGAGCTTGAACATTCATGTTGAAGGTATCTTGCTTCATGGTAAAAGTATCTTGCATAGTCGAGTTAGGATTGCAAGAAGAGATAAGATCAGACATGAGCTCCTCCAAACTGGGTGAATCAACCTCTACTGTGATCTCAGGACAGTGAGCGCTCTCGTGGTCTCCTCCACACTCTTGGCACACAAGCCTCCGGTTGACATATGAGTTGAGGTCTCCATAAGAGCTCTCAATTCTGCCATTGTTGTTGGACATTGGGGGCTCTCATGATATTCTCTACACCTCTGACATACATCCCATTGATTGTAGTTCTCTGCGCCATAGGAGTAACCGTACCAACCTCCAGATTGATCGTAGTGACCATCCATCAGAATTAAGTACCTAAAAAAAAAGAAACAAAAATTATACACAAAATGGGCAAATAAATGAAATGAAAATCTGCACAAAAACTAAACAGATAATAAACCAGATAGTTGGACCGAAGTCCCCGGCAACGGCGCCAAAAACTTGTTGAGCAAAATAGTGGTGAGACTACTCTGCTAACTATGGGCAGTGAACCCAATCATTGTAGTACAACAAGGTCGTATCCACAGGGACTTCGCAACTATCTAGCTAATTATCAATTTAGTAACTGTGCAGAAATATATACAAAGGTGCATACATGTAAACTGGGGTTTTGGGATTTTAGTTGAT
This sequence comes from Limonium bicolor, assembly GCA_023374045.1. Taxonomy (NCBI): domain Eukaryota; kingdom Viridiplantae; phylum Streptophyta; class Magnoliopsida; order Caryophyllales; family Plumbaginaceae; genus Limonium; species Limonium bicolor. The sequence goes on along the minus strand of CM041781.1, from coordinate 296,044,977 downwards.
AGATGGAAAATAAAGGAAAGCAGTAAAACTAGACTAACTATCTAGGATAGGTGTAGCTCGGGATGGTTATTTGCACCCGTCCTCCCCTTACTACCAATTGTCGAACCTCGAACTCATGGCTAAACAACGGGAACGCTAAACTGACTAATAGCCTAATCAAGGTCTACTAATCCTAACCAACGGAATGGAACCTGGTGGATCTTCCAAGTCCCTAGTCAATTGATGGCATTAAGCATAAATTCCCCTAAGTTGCAGTGTAGTCTAATCTCGAAATCCTCGATATTAGAATGCATTGATTCAGTCCTCACGGTCTAGATTTCTATCTCAGAATCACATGTTGACAGAAAATCCACAATAATGCTCAACTAATCGGTAGGCCAAACCAACCAGTTTAACACATAGTGCTAATTAATCAACAACCTAGAATCTATCTCAGAATCTCATTTCAACAAATTCAAGGCAAACCAACCAATTTCACACAAAGATAACAAATTGGGCAAAACCCTCAACAGATCCCCAAATCCTGGGTGACAAGTTCAAGAGCCACAAATACACAATTATTATCAGTATTCAGCACAAGAACTGAAATAAAATCATAAACGAGTTCAAGAATCAACAATGGAGTTTAGGGATTTTGGGGGCAAAATCCCCAAATCCCAAGCTACAAGGAGTCTAAACAACCATTAGAGAGTAAAGAAGGGAGAGAGAGTAAGAAATGGCCATTAATGGAGCTTGGGAGCTTCAATGGAGGTGGGTCTTCCTCCTCTCCTTCTTCTTCTTATTCTTCCTCTTTTCCCCTTCTTTTTCTTCCTTTTGCGTCGTTTTTCGTCTGGGTTGCGACTCTCCCTCTTCTCTCTCTTTTTCTGCGTTTAAAATCTCAAATCTGGGCATTTTTTGCGACACCTGCCGCCCGACCCTGGGTCGGTCCCCGTGGGTCGGTCGAGTCCCGAAGCAATTTCGGGGCCGAAAAACGCGTTTTTAAGTCCGACCGACCCACCCATGGGTCGGTCGGTGGGTCGGTCCTATAGGCAGGCTAACTTCAAAATGTTGTATCTTCTTCGTTCTAGCTCCGATTTTGAATCCGTTTGCGCCCACGTGTTTGTCTCTTCATCTACTTTACTCCTATCTTGGTTATTCCTCCTGTTTAAACAATAAATGTGTAAGACACCAATGAAACATAAAACTAGAGGAAAACAAGCTAGAGTGGAGAAATGAGCATGAAAAGTGTTGATTAAACATATGAAATACTCCCCTAAAACATGCTCATTTAGACACTCATCAGTTACTCTAGCAAGTCTCCAAAGTGTTGATTAACTAATTCACAAAGGATTGTTTCACCCTAATGTGTATCCATCTGGCCTCTTCATTTTTTATATATGAGAAGGGTGTAAGTAACAAACATGTTGTTTGTGGCAGATGTCTTTTAAGTTTTAACTAGTTTGACAACTGTCATTTTTGACACATTTCCTCCTAATTATTAGTACCACCTTACAATGTTGCAGTTGTTAATACTTTTATTCTTGATTTATAATATAGCGGAAGGGGTGATACTTTATTTAGAGTGGATTTTTAACATTAGATACATTTGATGTTAACTTCCAAGATGTGAAGAATTATGAAATTTCTACTCTAAAATTGAATATTTGTATGTTTGATCTATGAGTGTCATGTCAAGCCTGAAAGTGGTGGATATCAGGAAGCTTGATTAGTTATGATATTTCATAAATTCAGTTATTTCAATTATTTTATGAAGTTTGGCTATCGGTCAATCGGTCGGTTTCCATTAAAAGTGTAATACAGTTACAGACATCGATTAAAATGATTATCGATTTTTGTTAGAAGGTTGGTTAAGTTGATTATAACCGAACTAATTGAAACCATGGTTCACTTTCAAATGCTAGTTATCGATTAATTGAAATAATCATATGCTCAACTATAATTGCGAGGAGATGTGAGACGAGCTAGCTTTAAAGTGGATTAAAAGTAGAGCACTAGGTGGATTTTGTAATCCTATTGAGAAGTATTGGTTACTTTCTCCTGATAAAAGATGCTCGGATTGCAGTTTTTCAGTGCTTAATATGTTATATACTTATATTGGTAGTTAGTGTGGATTCTAAAAATGAGGTGAATATACTTCTTATTGTGTAATAATCAACTGTAAATTGATGAACTTAGTGATGCTATAACCTTGGGATGTTTAGGTACTATCTATTAGAAAAGGCGACACTATAATACTGGGGAGAAAAATATGAGATAACACTTTTTTTTTTAAAAAAAATATCTCTTATTAACCTCCACTCAAAACTAATTCTAAAATAACATTCTCAGGAGAAATTGTCTCTTGAAGAGATGATTTCATTAATTCTGGAAGTTGATCTCTTAATGTTGCGAAACATCGGCGGCTGACTAAGTGAAACGGGGGAAGAAAGAACTCATTTTTCAAAAGACAATTTGTGAACTCGGGGAAGACGATTTATCAATTAATAAAGAATGTAGGATAACTTCAGAAATCGTGTCGGGAACTTATGAAATCGTTTCTCTTAAGAAATATAGAAAGAGACGATTTCACGGGTTCTATATTCTCAGCGATGATTTCCCTCTTTCCCCTTCTCATTTCCTTCTTCATTCTGCTCGAACTCAAACCAGCCACCCCTCTTCTCTGTTACAAGTTCAGAAATTGCCACCGTCGCTGGGATCCTGTTGTCACCGCCGCCAGAGTCATTCGCCCCCGTGGTACAGCAACACCACCCACCAGCAGCTTGCAACACTTACATTAAGCTTTAAGGTAATTTCTAACCCTAGAAAAAAGTATGGATTGTTAGGACATTGGTTTTTTATGAAATATTAGGAAATTAGTGGACTTATTGTGTTTGTTTGTGAAATTGTAGTATAAATTGATTATTTTGAGTGTTTTGTGAAACTTTAGGTAGTTGATAAGGTTAAATTATAATATTGATTGACTATTTGTAGTGTTTTGTAATACTATAGTGTTAGTTCATTTTTTGGTGTTTTGTTTGGATAATTTTGTTTACAATCAAACGAATTTATGGTTGTTGGATTAAATCTGTGATGATGCAATGGTGTATTCAAATAGGTGGATATGTCTCTCTGCATCCATTTTTTATGTCATGTTAATGTTAAAATTGTGCACGAGTAAACAGAGCAGATTATGAGGGCGGAAGAAGAAGCTCGTGTTAGTGAGTGTCAACACCAATTATGAGCAGCTTATTACTCAGATTGGTAATCATTTCGGTATCAACATGTGCACCCACGAAGTGAAAGTGTCACAGAGGATGGGTTAGTCAGTGAATGACAAATCTATAAGTTAGATAGTGATAACCATTGAGGATGATGCAGATGTTCAAAATGATATCGGGGTGGAGGGCCACGAGCAATATTTTATGAGTTGTACGTTGAAGTCCATGAAAACGAACCACCTCAAACACTTCTCGCCTCCTCATCTTATCAACCCCAAGCCCCTTCAAGCTTCACACCACCTGAAAACCGAACCCCTTTTGCTTCTTCATATTCTCAACACCAAACATAAATCATCTCAAACACTTCTCACCTCCTCAATGCTCCTCCTCAAAATGAAACCTCCATACATACACAAAATCCTATGTCCCTATACCCATTACCCGTTGAAGATCAACACCAAGATGAGTGGTGGTGAAGCAGAGAAGGTGAATGAATTTGATGATGATGACGATGAGTGTGAAGGCTTTAAGGAAGATGAGATAGAGGGGTTCGGTGGTGGTTCATCTGATGATGATGATGATACACCGCCTGATGTTGCTAATGCTATGGTCACTACCACCACCGGGGGTGGTGATGCTCTCTTGTCCATCCATACCTGTTTTACAACGCCGGTGATGGTAGTGATATTTTGAGGTGGGATGAAGAATATGAATTGGAACTAGGATATTGGAGCTACATTGATGAATTTAAAAAGGGTATGCTAATCCAGACCAAAGATGCGCTGATACATGTAGTGAAAAGACACCATGTTATTCATCGTCGATTGTTTGTGGTGAACCGGTCAACCACAAGTTGTGGGACATCTGCTACCCAGCTAAAAATGGGTGTCAATGGAGATTGTGTGTTGCGGTAACGAAGAAGCACCCTAGTACTTTCATGATCACTGTTGCCAAAGGCCCACACACTTGTCTGAACTTTATCTTGAGTCAAGATCATCCACATCTTAACTTGAGATTTATGGCTTGCATATTCACCAAACATGTCAAGAAAATCCTTACATCAGAGTTGGTGTTCTTCAGACAGTGATTGTTGATTAATTCCAGTATTCTATCGAGAGAGAAGGTTTGGGCAGCAAGGTGAGAGCTATTGAGATGGTGTACGGTGAATGGGATGACTCATACAACATGCTACCTCACTTATTTACGTTCCATTCAGCAGGCAAATCAGGGCACAAAGGTTGAAATTGAGTGGCACAACACTAATCCTGGTTATGCTATATTCAAGAGGGTCTTTTGGGCGTTTGGACCTTGCATTGAAGCGTTCAAACATTGCAGATCAGTGATATGCATTGACGACACATTCTTATATGGGAGAAGTACAAACACAAACTTCTGATCGCATGTGCAAGTGACGCTAATAAACACATAGTGTTGCTTGTATTTGCGCTGGTTGATGAGGAGTCATACGCATCATGGTCTTGGTTTCTCTCTTGTCCAAGGACGCATGTTATATCTGCTCACGAGAACATAGCTTCCATGTGTCTGATATCTGATCATCATGTTGGGATCCTCTCTGTAGTGTATCACTCAAACAAGGTGTGACAACCCCCAAACATGCACTGAAGCATTGTTGGGGTACGTGGTAAGTAAACTTCACTTTCCTTGTTTTAGTTTAATTTCAAGACATATTATTTTATGTTATCATGTGATGAATTGTGGTGTAGAGGGAGACCACAAATGAGGTCATCAACATGCTTGAGGTGATGCAAGTCAATGACACTTTTACCAGACTATGAGTGATGAGAGACGAGTATAACAACATGTACTATGTCCTCCCTCAGCCAAACAAGGGTAATGTCCCTACCGATCAAAATGTTGATCATGAGCTAGAGGAACAAGATCAGGGTGGAAGACAAAGGTGTGGTCGTCGTGTGCATGGTCGATGAAGAGGAAGAGGACATGCACATGGTCGAGCTGCTGAGCCAGACCATCATCAGGAGGGTGATGCATTCGACATCGCCGGTAGCATGCCCATATCTCAGGTTGACAACGATCCTACGCAGCAGGTCGACACCACTAGGTTGCTTACTATGGGAGTGGCTCAGCCGTTCACACGGCATCATCTTCCGATGTTAGCACGAGCATGGATCTTGACTATTCGACGTCGGTTGCAGAGCTTGGCTTGTGTTCCACTTCCACCCCCGGATCCCCTATTAGGGATAAAGATTCCCGACATCATCATGAGGTAGGAGATCTTAGTGGTCGTGCGCTTGATCCTAGTCTCACATCAGCGGTTGAGGATCCTGCACCCAGTGGGCCTAAGACTTATGTTCATTGTAGACGTAGATGTTGTAGTTATATAATTTGTTACTTTGTAAACAACTGGAGTTAGAGAGTATATAATTATCGTTTATGCATTCTATCTTGTAAACTATTATCTTTGGTTTACGTTTCAATTTATTTCATTATGTTATGTTTGTGTTGAACTCGTGGATTACTGACAAGTGTTAAATATCCTGATTATGTGGAACTTGAAAATATATACAGGTGATAAGTTGATCAATTGTGGTGCTCCAACACTTAGAATGCTGCTAAGTGATGTGAACATATGAAATCAAGAGACGATTTCAATAGTCATAGGCGCCTGGTCTATCAATTGAGAAATCGTTTCTCTAAAGACAATTTAGCTACTTCTTTCTTCCTTTGTCTCGCTGAGTTAACCGCTGATGTAGTGTGGCTTTAAGTTAAATCGTCTCTTGAAGAGACAATTTCAACTTTCGAAATTAATGAAATTGTCTCGTCAAGAAATGATTTCTTCCGGGAATGTTATTTTATGAATTAGTTTTGGATAAAAATTAATAAGGGGATTTTTTTGTAGAGTAGTGTTATTTCAGATTTTTTTTCAATATTGGGGCTAACCCAATGGGTCCTGAGAAGGCCTGAATCCATTGTTTTTTTAAATAGTACAAAATAAATCTTACAAGATATAGTATGTATAAAATAAATTTGAGTTAAATATTAAAAGTTGAAGATAGTGTAATGGTAGAAATGTTTATAGGAGGTTTTAAGTTCAATTCTTGTTAATGCATTATTAGCTTTTTTTTATAAGATTGAAAAAAATAGCTATTTTAAAAACGCGAATTAGAAGGTGGAGCTTGCGCCATATAGTAAGGTGGCGATTAGTATATTTGTTTTTTTTCTTATGCCACATGTCAACACCTTAATGAAGGAAATTAAGGAAAAAAGAAAAAAATGAAATTTGTTAACAAAGCACACGCAGAGGAGAGAGAGGGAGGGGAGAGAAGTTTTTTCTTCAAAATGTCATAACATAACTTATAAAATATAAGTGAAAAATAAAAAAAATTATACCATTGTTCATCATTTCTGTGCTCTTCAAAATAAGACCAAACATGAGTATGTTTTGATAAATTTTTTATTTTCATTTTTTGTATGTACATATTTTTTAAGATTCATTGCGAATCTTAAGTTTAAGAAAAGTGAATCAAAGGGTGTTACAAAGTGAATCAAATGTTGTTGTTAAGAAGAGAATCAGAAAGTTGCTTAAAAGTGAATAAGAGGTTTAAAAAAAGTGAATCTCATAAACAGATTGTTTAAGTGATTCTGATTGTTTGACTAGTGTGAATCAGAGGTTTTAGAAATGTGAATCAAAGGTTGTTAAAAAGTGAATCACAAGTTGTTACAAAGTGAATCAGGGTAATAAGAGTGAATCTCGTAAGCATAGATTTAGAGGTTTAAGAAATGTGAATCAGAGGTTTTTATAAAGTGATTCATGCGTTTAAGAAAAAATGAATCAAAGGTTTAAGAAAAGTGATTTTCGTAAATAAAGATTGTTTTAACTAAAGTGAATAAGAGGTTTAAGAAAAGTGAACCAGAGGTTTAGGAAAAGTGAATCAACGGTTTTTTAAAGATGAATCAAAGGTTTAAGAAAAGTGAATATTGTTTAATACTAGTAAAAGTTAATCATATCACAAACTTATGCGAGGGTGGGTTTTTAGGGTGTTTGGGGGGAGGTAGGGTAATCTTTTGGCATTAGTTCTACACTTTATATTGTTGTCACTACTCGACTGTTTTTTAGGGTTTGTGGTTTAGGGTTTAGGGTCGTTAGACCCTAAACCCTGTACTACAAACCATAAAAACGCCTTCGACGTTTTTAGCATTCCTAGGGTGGTTTTGAGGGTGTTTGGGTGGTGGGGGTAGGGTAGGTAATCTTTTGGCATTAGTTCTACACTTTATATTGTCGTTTTTAACTTTACTATGGTGGTTTTAGAGTGTTTGGTTGGGGTAAGATTCATTTGTTAATGAATAAGGTTCATTTTATTATTAAAGAAGATTCATTTTGCTAATGAATAAGATTCACTTTTAAAATACCTAATATATACTCATACTAAAAATACAAAATTTTAAGTTTACCAAAACATATCCATGATACATCTTGTTTTGAAGAGCACGAAAAATGATGAACAATGGTATAATTTTTTTAATTTTTACATTTTTATTTTGTAAGTTATAACATTTTGAAAAAAAATACAATTTCTCTCTCCTACCACATTCAACCCCCACATAACTCCCGTGTTCACGCCTAAGCTACTTTTTTTCCCTTTATTTATTTATTCTCATTTATTCCCTCCAATTACGTTGTGACAAGTGGCTATCTCCATGTTGTAAGGTGGCGCTTTCGCCAGGATCTCCATTCCGTTTTAAAAATGACCAATTTACATGACTACATAATTGTTAAATATTTTAAAATTTAATATATATGTTAATGTTAAAAAATGGAACCTATAGGATTATAGGTCCGGGTCCACCACCTTAACACATATATTAAAGATAAAATTTTCGTGGACTTGATGCACATTTACAACTAGCGCTTTAAGCAAAAAAATAAAATAATTCACGGATACACACATGTTTAGTCACTCCCGTCTTGAAGGATGCAACCAGAGAACCCAACCCAAGACCAATATGCCGCTTGCTTATGGCCTAAAAACAATGTAGACCGGAGGCTGAGTGTTGTGGTATATTACATGGGAGAACACCAATGAGGATCAAATATATACATCTTTTTGTTTCCTGTACAGATCTTCTCTTTCTTAGCAACACATTCATTGCCGTTCCCTTTGAAGTTACATAGGTAATAAGCCAAAAACATCCCATCCAATTCCATAGCAGAACATGCAAAATCATGGAATCAGATTAATCCCCAAATCCCAAATCTTCATCTGAGGTGCACTTTTCTTGATTTGAGCTTTACTAGAACTAGCATTTGACGTAGAAAATGTAGCCACTGGGACCCACTACTCGTTTATCAATTATAAGAGCTTGGAGAGGAGCCCCAGCCCAAAAAGTATACCAATTCACTTATCTGTTTACTAACTATACAGTGTCTGCCATTTGGAGAGGTAGCGATCCCACTCATAGCTCAGTCCACCCTGTTCGAAAGCTTTACATGGCTGTATACTGTATCCTCCATCCTTCTAGTCATGAAAGTCCACGTAAGTAGGAGAGGAAGGACCAGAAGAATCGCTTTCATATATCGTAGTTTCCTTAGGAGAAGATGGAAGCGAGTCCTTCTGCTGTGTAGAGCCTGAAACCAGCAGCACACTCGTTATTGAGGCTAAGAAACTGAAGCTCTTCAAATTCAAGTCACCCACTTGAGTCAACGAAATGACATGAATATGGACCTCCTAAACTCTTACCCAGGAATGCGTTACCATGTATTGACCTTGACATTTGTCTCTTTTAATATAAAATTTGAAAAGGGAAACCATACAAAAAACCAATTTTAGCGAGTGATACTATTATATTAGTAGATTATACCTTTTTGGCCTCTGGAGCGAAATTTCTTAGTATGTCGCCTTAAGAGTCTTTTGGCCTTTGTTATGGTCAACTGCCTTGCAAAAGGAGAGAATTCTGCCTCACTTTCACTCCATTCGCCGTGATACTCATTATCTTGTTCACCCCTCATTGTCCTCAAAACAAAGGCCTTGGCCTTTCTTCGTTGTGTGTTGAATAAACCCCTTATTGAGGTGACAAATCCATCACCTGCACCATCTGCTGGGCGCTTCAGAAAGGAGATTGGATACTGCTCCGATTTTTCCCCTTGCCCTCCATCACTATCGCTGAGATTTAGCTCATCAGGGACAGAGGGGGCACTGATTTCCTTCTGGTTGTGTGCTTTGTCTTTGAACTTCTTTACCTGTGCAAGTAGATATACAACATGGAATTGAATCATCCAATAGGAAGAAACGTTTCAGTGCTACATGTCTGGCTGCTCATAGCAGATGAAAGAAAAAGCTTGCGGCTTTAACTGGAGACTGACATTAGTAGTCTGGTTTCAAAAAGCTCTGAATGTTAATAGACTACTAGTTTGTGAAAAGGAATAGCAGATAGTGATGTTCCTTGATGTTCTAGCGATATCAAGAAGATTGGCAAATGCAATCTGCTGATAAATTCTACTCGATTGACAAGTTCGAAGTCATGGAAGACGACTGTTCCCTTTAAAACAAGATATGAAGGCATGAAGTTTCTTTCCTTTCTGGGCAGCGAGCACTACTTATTAAATCATTGTCATTGGGTTAGAGCATTCATGGCTGTTAATGATAGTCACTGAGTTTTGTCTTTTTACATAGCAGTTAGCAGGATAAGCCAAGTCGATGGAGTTTGGGGGTAGAAGGTAAAGTACTCACAGCCGTTCAATCAAGTGAAGAATCCCATTATAGTTTAAATGTATTTTGTAAGATTTTGAATTATTGTGACTTCTATCTTGATTAGTATAATAAAAGATTTTTCTTAACAGGGGTATAATACTACAAGTATGGTCAGGAATAAACTAATTTAATAAAGTCTTACTTGCATTCCGGTTACTGATTTTAGGACACCCCAAATGACATGTTTCTTTATCCGAGAGAAGAGTCTCCTCCACGTTCCAGTGAACTCCGCACGGTGAACGAGTGAAACGAATCCATGAGTAATCGTAACTCAGTGAGAGGAAATCTGGAGGCCTCATAAGTGATCAAAAGCTCCACCTGAATCAGATACAAAAAAAGGAACATTCCGGAAGCATAAAACCAATCAGCTTGAAGTCAAACATAACCATAAATGTGTACGTAAAGGCATAGTAGCAGATCATAACAGCAGGACCTGGCTTATCTTGATGTTCCGGAACTCCTTCATCTTGCGAGGCCTAGAAGACCTTTTCTCGTCACTAGCTTTCCCGGCCCTCTTCTCTTCATGGGAGGCACGGCCAGGTTAATTGATTTGGATTCCTTAGATTTTCCCTTGGAGGATTGATCGTGCTCTTCATCGGCAACAAGGGAGGAGAAATTAGCCTGTAATACAAGTTCATCAGCCACAGATTCCGCAACATTCTCTTCCCATGTTCTGTCGAAGAAGATGTTCTCCTTAGCGTTGACGTCAAACCAGAATTATGTTTTGCTCCCTGCTCAAATGTTTCAAAACAAGAGACCATTAGAAAAACTTCAAGACAAACTCCAAAACTACTCACTAATTTTCATAAAGTGCAAGAGGCTCTGGTTCGAGGTCCAATATGACACCAGAAGCCAGACTCAAATTGAGTCTTTCAAAAATCATCACAAAATTTACATCGTACTAAAAGTCAATGAATTTGCATGGAATAGAAAATGAGAGAGAGAAACTGACATGGGAGGATTCACCAGAGATGACAGTCGTAGAGACGCTCGACTTAGATGAGCCTTCAGACTCTCTAGTGGAGTGACTACCAGAAACAGAGGCATCATGATTTGATGAGCCTTTCTTAACACGTTTGAGACCAGCAGTAGTTGAAACCTTCCAAACCTCCTGAAGAACAGAACGTAAGATGGCACCCTAGTAAGCATCCAACTCTCATAGGCGTAATTTGTTTGACAAAATAGACACAAATAAAGTATACAAGTGGTATGACCCAACCTGTCGCCTCTGGGAATCCTGTTCTTCTTCAGGGAAGAGGTACTCCCACATTGTTCTGTACATAGCCTCTGACAAATGTATCTTTAGGGGATAAATCTCAACCTATAAACATCACAAAGGTGTAGACCAAGCAGAGTTACAGTTTCCAGGATACGAGTGGGACAATGGAACATGACTACTAAAGAATCTGAACTTGGTATCAAAGTCACCATCTGGAGAAAATGAACCCGCCAACCCGTAACTGTATTTTAAATTAGAAAATGAGGAGAACATGTTATAGTTAATGACTAAACACAACAGTAGTGATTAATTAATGACTAAACATACCATTTAGTCATTATCTTAATACTAAACGTTATATTTAGTTATTAAATTATGATTAAATACAACATAACCTGAAATTTTTAAAAACTTCTACTACAGCTGGGTCAGATTCGGGTCAAATCCGTTTTGGGTTCAGGTTGGACAATTACAACCTACAAAGGAATCGCATCAGGACCCACAACCCGATTTTGACATCTCTAAATGAGCACAGTTTACCAATTAGCTACCATTACTGTATGGAACAGCAGTACTCTCTAAAGAAACAAAAAGCCTCCTCGATGGAGAGATTTTTATGTTATTCATCAAGAGCACTCCCCATGTATAACGTTATAAAGTACTTACCATTGTCTCCTTTTCCCACATACATCAAAAGTTGATCCGAACAAAAAAAGAAGAGAGGCTCATCAAAAGAGAACTTATTCCATTTAAATACCTGAAAAAGCTCAATGGGAGAACTTCCATCCTTAGGAGCCCCCTGCTTAGCATCAATACGAAGCATTACTTTTCTGCAGCATAAAACAGCAGTAGTTAAAGGTAGAACCACTATGTTTTCACAGTATCAAAAACTAGAGCTACTGGCCGACAGTATTGGTGTGGTGACGTAGTTTTTGTTTGTTTGGTTGGGGTCTTTGTGTGTAGTGTCGCTACCAATGACTGCAGTCTTTTTCCTTATCAGTGTTTTCCAGGGGGTTACCTGATGAGGTTTTAACGATCCAGAGAGGCTTTTTTTGTCTTGGATCGTGGTTCATTAATATAGGCTTTGTGCCGCAAATTATCAAAAAAAAGAAAAAGAATTGAGCTGCAGGCCAGCAGAAAATCATGTATGACATTTGCTGCCGAAACGGAGTGAGTGCAATTACACAAGCATTCAATAGAAAGATATCCTCCGACCACCCAAGAACAATTTTCTATCTAGGCACACGGCAAAAAAAAAGCACAACAGCATGTACAGATATATTGTGGAACCTATAAATAAGTTCATGCTGCCATGAGTGGCACTCGTTATAGATAATAAAGAAACATTAGTTGAATGCTTACTTCCCCATTCTGGTGGCGGATTCCATGCAGATAAAAGCATATCGCACTTTGTATTTGGCAAGCAATCTCTGACAACAAACGACTTAATTGTAAAACGAGCAACGCCTATGTCCTTGTAGTCTCTATCAAAATCATAAATCTGCAAAGAAACCCAGATATATACCAGAGAGATTCATGGCTCAGAGTCGGCGCATCCATAATTGAACATCATTGCAAATTCACCAACACCATGGTGTCATTAGAAAAGGTTTAAATTCACTTTGAATTCAATAATCAAATCAAAGTGCCTGATATTGGTGAGTAACATAATTGACTACATCTTTCTAGAAAAGATACAACTATTTCTTCATCAGATCTACACACTCACCATATCGTTTATCTCTGCCTCAGCAAAAGCTTTGCCGTCTACCAGCATGCTCCATACTACCTTATTAATCTGCAAGGAAATGCGCATTGCATATGATGGGCTCTTGTTCTTCTCCTTTTCCATTAATCGAAGCTGAGCAGCATTCTGCAAAGCCGTCCTTAATAAAGCAGACGCTTCTTTTCTAGACTTTTGTACATTGACAAGTTCATTCTTAGTCTTTGGACCTGAGAACCACCATAACATAACACACATAAATATAACATGGAGGAAAAGAAAAAAAAAAAGTAAATAGCCATGCCTGGATAAGGTACACAAATAATCATGGTATATGCATAACTCATACAGGATATAAATAATCAGCTGGAAAAAGAAAAGAAAGGACTCCTCAAAATTTTAGAGTTTAATCTAACCAGAAAAGGTATCCCCCCTGTCACCATCCATATGTCAACTTCGTTTTCGAGGCCATGTTCTGTAGAAGTATCAGAAAGGGCAGATAATTTGCGGATATCATGTAGAACTACCCTCTGTTCACGCTCTTTCTCTTCAAGGACGATTCTGGCAAGCTCTACTTCTTCAACTCCCTCAGGAACAACCTCATCAGCCTCCTCTTCAATGTCTTCATCATCTTCAGCAGTGTATAATAATGTACTCCGTCTGGGTCTGATCATAATTATTTTGAGGAAAAAAAGAAAATACGTATCATAAATTTTATTTATAGTTGGTATGCTTTCTGCACTAATTATTGATGGCTTAGATATTCAAATAGAGAAAAGCAAATTTACAAAGCATATGAACAGTTGGGTGTGCTCTGCAGCTTATCTACACTATCCCATTCTAAGGGAAAAAAGGAACTGTTGTCGAATCGCACAGAAACATTAGCAAAAAAATATGAGGCCTTTGGTTGAAAGATAAATACAACAAAGGATTATGCGTAGCCAGTTTCATACTTGGGAGGCCTTGCAAATAGAAGATTGGTCAAGACATCCAACATAACTTGAAATTGCCGAGATGTCATTGTTGCTGTAATATTATGAGAATTGAAAGCAAGCTCTTTCAATGGCTTGACCTGCATAGAATTGAAAAACAAAAAAGAGAAATGTAATTTTGATAGCTAATAATTCATGCTATAGCACACAACATATCAAACTCATAAAGTAAACAGGGAGGGAGGAGAGAAGGGAGGGAGAGGGGGAAAAGGGAGGAGGTTAACCTTCAAGTCAGGAGTTCCACCTTTGTGCCGGGTATATCTGAAATACATGTCACAAGGCATAAAAACTCTTTCAAGCAAGCACCTGTTCGTTTCACTTTTGGGGAGCTTCTACGGATTTTTGGCAGCTCACTGCAGTCCTGCACCTGGATCGACATCAGTGGGTGCAACATGAGCTTGCACATGCTCCAGCATCACAGAGAGCTCCATACGTTTCCACGTCATCTGGGGTTGAAACTCAGGATTTTTCACAGTTCCAGAACCAAGCGCCTTTTTAATAACTTCATAGCCAACTTGAAGAACAGAGTGGAATGACCTAGCTAAAACACGGCCACTAACAGCAGCAAGCAGGAATCTACCCTGGAAGAAATATAAAGTCCAAGTAAGATATCCAATCTCCAACCATTTAGAAATAGTACATATTGGTCTCTGATCTACAAGTCAGGGATCTGGACTATTCGCCACTGTTAACAACTAAATAACAATTAGTAAGCGTTTTACAGTGTAATAGGGATAAGATAACTAGATGACACAATGATGTACAATGATGTATTTCAGGCTTTATTATTGCCGAAACCAAAGTGTCTGTGTCAGAACATCTTACTGGAAATGTAATCCGTCTTCAAAAAACTGATACTTACATTAGCTTCCTCGGAGTGAAGGTTGAACTGTGGCTCAACAACATTAACCATGAAGTGGCGAGTACCCTCTTCATTGTCATTTGGATCCCTAATATGTTCTAATGGAAGGCCACAAAGACAAAGACATCACTTGAGGTTGTCATAAAGGAAGAATAGAAGCAAGAGAATACTGGATTTGATGAAGCTAAAACTTATAACTTACCATTCGAGATACCTCGTGAGTTCTCCACTTTACCATGTGCTGGAGATGAAACTGGTGTAGAACCATCAGCATTGTTTTGCGAAGAGCAACTTCCACCAGCACCTCCGAAGGAAGATTTTGAGTTATCCTCCTGAGGAGTTTCCGGCCCTTGAAGCTTGAGCTTCTCTTCATGTAGCTTCCTATGTGCATACTGCCGTGACGGAGATGGCTTGGATGGTGCAAATGCCTTAGATAATCCACCAACCCAAGACCAGACCGCATCTCGATTCTCAATGTTCCAGAGAAGCTTAAGGCCATATATAAACACACGCTGACAATTATCAGCTATGACCACATTATATCCATCATCATCACTAGGGTCAGATCGTGCATGTTCATCACTATCACTGCCATTCTCAAACTCAGATCTCACATATGTCATCTCAAGATTTCTTCTTCCAGCCTCTTGCCATGATAATAACCTTGCAGGATCGCCTTGGGAGATTGTTTTCTTATGGTGAAGTAATCTGATGAAAGTAAAAATCCGTCATCCCGCTGCCTATCAGTGCAGACAGTTGTGCTATTTCTCCTTTGAGCGACACCTCTCTCCACGGAAGCAGACTGTGAGCTTTTTCTTGTCATATGGACCAACTTTGCTACACTTGGAGCATCATCCCGATCAATGAATGCCTTAGGTACATGAAGGTCTAGACCTTGATAAACAAGATCCAAAGGTTCACGCTTGCTCTCAAACGTATACCTCTGCCTCCCTCGACTATTAACAAGTTCAAACTTCAGTTTAGACATCTTGAAGGTCAATCCTTTTGCTGGATCATCGTCATCAAGAGGCATATTCTTAATACAAGTTGGAGTTGAATCAACACGAAGCATAAACTCTGTCATCACCCTATCAAGGGATAAATTGCCTGACCTAGGAACTCTGGGTGCTCCAAAGCGAGGCCAGCGAGAGAAAGTGCGCAGCTTGTGAGGGGGGAGATAATTCATGTTCCAAAACTTAATAATCCATGCCAGATCATGAGCACCGACCTTGAGGGTGGGGATGACCATCATCAGCATTATACATGCTACCTACTCCAGCAGAGACAGAGGTATCTTCACCACCAACAAGTTGTGATGCTCTGTCAGAAGTTTGAAGTGGCCTGAAGCAGAAATCCCACCTCAGAGAAAGAGATATAGATCTGAAGGGATCAAAAACTTTATCACGAGGTTTCCCTTCATTTGGAAGGGCAAACAAATAATGATTCAGAGGATTTCCAGATTCACAATCCCAGTCCATGGTCACTTCGAGAGTAAAATATGGAACTTCTAGAAAAGGGACGTTGATACCCATTGGCAATTTCACATTCCGAATTTTTGCTAAACTCTCTAAACTGCTTGTAAAAATCTTAAGGTACTTGGCAGACACGTTAACACGGCCATCTGACTGTCTAATCTCCATATAACCAGACAGCAATTGAAGTTTGTCAAGCTTTTCATATGGATCAGTGGTAGCAAGGATAATCCACCGTGTTTCAGAAAAGAACAAAGAGATACAACCATGCATGTAGTTTCTCATGTCATCCCACCACGGCAGACTCTTCTCCTTTTTTGGTGGTGAAATAAGGGGTCCAGGATTTCTAACACTAAGATTAGCCCTACGGAGAGCCACTGTAAAGGCATAACTGATGTCAGTAAAGGATGGCTCATAACCCACTCCAAATGAAAGCTCCCCTCTCTGAAAGTGAAGAGGTAAATCCGCATATGTTTTCATAGGCGGAGTCATTCCGCTTGCTGAACGAAGTAACCGGACTTTCCTCCATCTTCCAACAAAGACTTCTTGGTGAATTTGAGGTTGAAAAGAGGTTGCCTGTGTAAATTAGAGAGTTAGGACGCAACAATTTGAATATATTTGCTGGAAGAAAAAAAAAGCAAAGTAGATCTAATAAGCATAAACAGAATTGGAGAAAGAAAGACGATAAATCAAACAAAAAGCAATCAACTACAACGAAAGTCTCATAAATTAGAACTGAATGTTAGCATTCAACCAACAATTTCAAATAGTATTGAGGACGGATCATATTTCCATGACTAAGACCCTTATCAAGCAATCCAGAGTAACACATGCAGCAGATAACAAAAAGCAAGCACCTAGAAGGGGAAATAGAGCAAGAAGCTCTACCAGTAGTAGTTCAAAAAGCAAACAACAAGCCATTAGATCTAAGTTTACCTGCTGTGCAAGCACAAGTCTACCTTCACATTTGCCAGAAGTGGCAGAAAGGAGAGGATATGCATAATTCCTTATCTGTGCAACAAGTGAGCTAGTTCGCAAGTTAATATTGCTACCGTACAACCGCGAAAATGGTGTATTACTTTCTCGAGCAATCGGATCAAGTGTCTTCACAATTTCAATCATGCCAGCTTCACCACCATGGATCTTTGTCAAGGTAAGATCCAGATCTGTAGCAATGATAGACAGAAGAGAAGCTCTTCCAGTGCTAGGTCTGAAACCGGCCTGGAATCCTTCTTTGCACGCTCCTGACAATTCTGATGCCTTAAGATTCTGGCAAGCCTGATAATATGAATGAAAAGACTCCTTATAAATGTTATCTCGTAGTTTTTGGACTACTGATGGATCCTGGAGATTAATTTCAACACCTTTATATGAGATTTTCTTTTCATGAATAGAATCACTTGTGTCGGAGGCTGGAGAGGATGGATTTTTATTTGTGACCAGGTCTTCAAGAAATTTCAACCTAACTGCCATTTCGCATGCTTCACTTTTCAGAAGCTGATAGTGCTCGTCAAGCCAACCTTGAAGTGGCTCTTCCTCAATATCAGCAGAAAGTTTACGTATGCAAAACTTCACACATCCGAATTTTGAAGAAGGTTTTTTTGACTTTGGGACCTCGTTCTTTTTTGGAAGGATAAGCTTATTCTTTGCAGTTGTTATGAGCTTCAAAGCTCGCAACTGATCTTCAACAGCATCATCAATGGCACGCAGTTCCAACCTATATGGAATGCAAAGTTGAACATCAAGTCCTTGAACTACCCAATCCCATATGGTTGTATCAGGACTACTCAAAGCATTAGGAATTCGAGAAATCTGCATTCGACTGCTTTTGAAGACTCGACAATCATTAAGGCTGAGCATGAGCCCTTCTAGAAGAACACCAATGCGAGCATTTTCAGAAAAGATTGACTGGACTTGGACCGTAGCCTCCACACCATCTCCAGCCTCGGCAGACATTCTTAACATTTCAATATCCAATGCAAATATAGAGTCCTTTTTCTTTCGTTGTGTCTCTCCATCTGGAGGGGCTGGAACAGATTCCTTCTCCGATTCTGTTACACTAGAGCTACTCTGTAGATTCAGATCTCCCAGAGCTTGAAGCTTGTGATGCTGTACAAGTAACTTCAAATACAATGCAAGCTCAAATAGTGCTATATGTACATCCGGCTCCCACCGGAATGCAATATCAGTAGCACTAAAAAGAGAGCAAGCAGCTATTTCCCTAAGACCTCCAGAGCGTCTAACAAATTTGGAATTTTGCATGTCAAGCAGCAATACTTTGGTGCCGAGACTGGAATCTAGTGGGTGCTCCTGATACACAGATCTGGCTCTCTCGAGTTCAATCTGAGTAGAGAGTTTATCTTTGTTCAGGCAAAAGGTAAAATGGAAGATCTCAAGAGTCAGAGAGTACTTTAAGCTCTTGCATTCATCAGAAGCAGTTGAAATAACATATGCTGTTCTTTTTGTACCATCAGCATTAATGCTGATAATGACTCGGCCTCCTTGGGATCCATAATTAACTCGCTTTGGGTCTTCAACAACCATGTTGTCCACGCCCACATCACCAGAAAAATTGATACAACACCGTTCAAGATTTAACCTAATTAGACGAGTTCCTTTGCCTGACGATTTATGTGATCGAGCTTCCCCATTTACTGTTTTCTTCTTGGTGCCAGAAAACTTCTTCAAAAGAGCTTGCACGGGCATAGCAGTTGCTATCAGCATTTCCACACGTTTAATTGTGAAGTAAAGACCAATACCGGTCACATCAACAGAAAGGATATGTCTAGATTTGATATTCTCCTCTATAGCAGCATCTGCATCTTTCTTACCCCAGTCTACACTAACCTTGGCCACATGCAACAAAGATTCAGAATTAGTTTCAACCCCAAACAGCTTTCTTTCAAGCATTTTTGGTACTCATCGTAAAGTTGCAAACTCAATTCACCAAACTCCGCATGTACCGCTGTTCCGGAACTTGAAATATTATTTGCAAAAACATGAGAAGATTGCGAGAAGCCCTAATAAGGGAAGTTTAGGGATCTTTTTAGTAGACATCTAGCACACTTCGAAAGAACTTTATACATCATAAGTGACATCACCAAACAAGCTA
This sequence comes from Limonium bicolor, assembly GCA_023374045.1. NCBI lineage: Eukaryota > Viridiplantae > Streptophyta > Magnoliopsida > Caryophyllales > Plumbaginaceae > Limonium > Limonium bicolor. Next base: position 296,025,672 of record CM041781.1, on the reverse strand, counting down.
AGCCAACTGTTAAGTAACAGGCACTCAAATTCCCTTGACAACGCAACAACTTATGATACATCCTAGTCCTGGGTTAGAACTCAGTCTTTATATCCTTCTGTTCAAGAAAATCAATGGTGTAAAAGTATACAGTACAAGACCTAAGTTACTAGATTATTGTTGTAATGTGGAAAACTGAGGTTTGGAGCAATATGAAACTTCAACAATCAACCCGGGCTGATATCCCAAGACAAGAATTTGTATAATAATTTGAGAGGTTTCTCAGCAACATCAGTTAAGGCTGTGGTAAGCTAAGCTCACACATACACTATCAATCCCATAGGTACAATCTTCAGTCTATTAAAATTGTTATGCCACAACTCCTTTTCAAAGCAAAAGGTAGGAACCAAGATACCATCATCCTAAGACTTTATTCTGGTACATAAACTTCCTAATGTGTCCGTTTTCTCTTCTTTTATTTAATTTTGTAGGAAGGTATCATGTGACCTAATCTTTACTTTCGGTCTGTGCTTTCCAGAGCCTAGCTATCTTTACTTTCTGTTATCCTTTAATTAGCGGTAACAACTTAAATTTAGGCCAGTACGATGAAGAAATTATAATCCTTACATGAAACTGAGGCAATCCACTCAAATTATAGAGTACAATTGTCATCTCGGGGGCTGAAATCGCACATGTCCACATGATAGAAACAAAGCCAGCAGGCTTGGCCTTTTCTCTCCTAGGTCCTTCCTCTTTAAGCACCATCTTTTTCCTTTTATTCAGCTGCAAGAGCATCCATGGCTTCAATCTATCCAGTCTTAGATTACACTGAGTACCTCCGAGTCGAACATCAATCTCTGCTCGTATGGATGATTTCCCCTGTGAGCAATCAATGGGAAGCATAAAGATGATTGTATTGAGTTTTTTCAACTCGATCAAAATAAAAACATTCTATGTATAGAATCATGAAACGGACCAAAAAGAAAAAGTTATATATACGTCTTGCTACAATAAACCTAGCGAGGGGGGTTCAAGAGAGGAAGGGAGGAAGCAGGCTGGCAGATGGCCAACATCAGCTATTTAGCCGAAAAACAAAGAGGACCGTGATGGGAAAGAACACCAACAGCAACTATTAAATAGCATAGTAGGACAATTTTTCCTCTGTCAGGTGGAAGAATTATATTCTCTAGAAAAGCCATTGCAATATACAATGACCCTTCCAAAGTTGAAGGAAAAATGCATTCATATATTGTGATAAATTGCCTTAGAAAATAGATCTCGGATGGGCGAACGGTTACCTGTACCGGGATATCCACTGAAGATGCAACATTGACCTTCAGTATTTCTAAAAATGAAGCCTCAGCATCTTTAAAAAGCTGAAACAGAGGACAGAAAGCAATGATGAAAAGAGATGTGTGACAATTAAGATCAAAAGCAAGAGCTCAATGCAATCAAATCCATACATGAATCTCACTTAGTTCTAGCTGCACATCAAGCCTCGTACTCTCACCCATATCTTCAGTTGAACGAGATTTAGTACTATTCAACTGGATACCCATGATATGATTCTCCACTGAGAGCTCTAGTTCCTGATGCACAAACCTCATTTCCAATTTTGGTAGACTGAAGGAAGCCTGTTGTTGCAGGTAACATATCATCAGACTACATATCTACTGTTCAAGAATTGTCGTGAAAAGTGAAAATCTTCCAAATAAAGCAAATACAAAAACCTCCAAGAAAGAATGACAAAATGCATGCTGAATTATAACAAATGTCTAACGCTCTGGGACTTATTAAACTGTCACTGATAATCCATATAATTTATTACGTAAGTGGTTTTAGATACCTATATAAACTTGGTATCTCTACCTTTTCCTTTCAACATTGATGATGACAAAAATAAGGTAAGCAAGCTTATATTTCATTTTTTGAATTTTATACATGATGGACATGTTTGTGATTGCAAGTTCCTGATTGCCTTAGGCAAAAGACAAACAAACTTATATCCTCATGTAAATCATGTCGGCAAAATCTCAATCTAACTCGAGCACAAGAACTTTTCTGTTATGTAAGATATATCCTCGTGAAATGAAAGTCGTCTTCGTAGAATTTAATAATTTTTTATTCCTGTGAAATATGTTTTCACAAACTTTTTTGGAACATGGCAGAGTACTTTATCAGAGGTCCAGTCTTCTTCTGCAAGTCTTTATCTTCCCGAGATTGATAGTTGAATTGGTTGTTTCAGATTCCTTGGTAGATGAACTTTTCTTCTTGAGAAACAGCTTCTCATTCAGGTTCATCGTAATTATTCCACATTCAACGTCCAAATCTTTCATCACAATGCCAACTTTGCTGCCACAAAATCATCAGTAGAATGTTACTTTGTAGACTTCCTAGGGCATCCATGCTCCATAGTCAAATTTTAAAGGTGTGGTTGCGTGTGTGTGTGTGGGGAGGGGGGTATGGATCAGAAAATGAGAAAAAATTAGCATCCTTACTTCTCATGACCAAACTCGCAGGACACTGATAATTCCTCACAGCTAAAGAAACCGGGGGATCTTTCCTCCATTGCAATAGATGGCTGGCTAGCCATGTTCCCATCAACATAATCAGATGAAACATCACAACTAGCTCGTGGCTCTTCAACATAAGCAGAAATTGGAGAAAGGAAGATTTTAAAAAGAGACTTGAGTTCTTTCTAGCATCCTTTGATACATCTACACGAAAATCTTTAATCTCTAGAGTTGCTTTTGGTGTCTGCAGCATTTCAAAATGAAAATCAGATTAAACAGTGAGGAGGTCAATCCAAGAATGCACAACCAAAAGATCTAAGGAAATCGTCTAACAGATTACCTTGAACACCAAGTCTGACACCGATACAGAAAGAAATTTGGCCACATTGGCAAGTAGCATCCATTTGCCCCGGCTAGAACCAGAAGTTCGATGCTTCTTTGAGCTACTCTTTGATTTTCCTTTTGTCGACGGCCTCAAAACAACTTCTAAGTCAGTAATTATCACCTGAACCTTTGGATCCTTCGATATAAAACCAAATCCAAGACCAGCTAATGACTGACGTAAGCTCAACCTGATCTCACTGATAGATATAGATTCAACAGCACCCTGCAAATAACACTAAAGCTCTTGACCATAATATATAGATAACAATACACGTAAAGGCGCATAATATTGGTTTCCTCCATCCAAATTGCATCAGTAGAAATTAAACAAGTACTACTAACTTCTTCAGTGGTTAGGATCAAAATATGTTCATTCCCATGACATTGCATATCCATCCCATTATACGGAATTCACTTGAAAAATCAGAATTACAAGTGGACAGCTAACTAAAGTGTGGCCTGATAAAATTAGCAAAAGATGAACATCATTGCTTTGCTGTCCTAACCATTGAGTAATATACAAGAAGACAGAACCAAATCCATGGGAGTAGAAAGGGGAACCTTTCTGAACTTCACGACTACATCCCTTAGACATTTCCAACCACCAAACCGAAATCCAACTGATGCTCCAACTATGCGACTCACAATTAAAGCCACCAGCCAAGCAACAAATCTGTAAAAGGCCAACAAGGATTAAGTTCAATCAAAGAAGGAATCTAACAGATAGTTGACTAAAAGGGATATACAAAATGCCTTTCTTAGGTTGCAAAGACCAATTTTATTTGGAGATCTTTGACCCTTAATACTAACCAAGCTTAACCAAAACAATATTAAAAAGCATTAGAAGTCGGAGAAATAATGTATATTATCTTTGCTTTTCTTAGTAGTTTATAAAGCATACTTGTTAGCAAACCGATAAGTCCTAAGATGCATCTGAGTTAAAATAGACAAGTTAATGATACGCACCAAGACACTTAATAAAGCATTGAGTCAACCAGCTTGATCATAGAGATAACACCAGAAACAGTTGCTGATCATACACTATTTGACAATGAAAGGAAAGGTATAGATATATTGGAAGACATGAGAGTCAACCAATCACAGTAGATAGACAGACATCACCCTCACAAAGGGTTAATCAATGCAGGGCAGAAGCAAAGATGTCTTACAACTGATTCAACAACTTCAACTACACGATGTCTTCAATAAAGTGTCAATTCATTATATGTATTGACAGTTCTATTCCTTCCAATTCAAAATGGATTATTTTCTCTACATTTACAACACCAAATAACAGCAGGTGCAACCCTCCAAACATCAACCCAAATTTTCCTAAATCCAGTGCTTCATGACAATAGTATCCTATGAGAAGATAATTGGCAAGCATGCTTAGCTTTCGTAAGGCTGATTTTCAACGTTATATTCAGATCTTTCTCTCTCATGCCTAAAGAAACTCATTACTTGATTGTGTTATTTTACTTGTCCAGTACCTTTTTTCTCACATCTCTTACAGATCACCAAACAATGCCCAGCTGACAAAAACCAGCAGTGTTTCTCCATGAGCTCTCCCATTCTTATAAGTATTCAGTAGATGCAAAGTGTATACGAGTAGACTAGTGAAGGAGAGAAAAATGATTCAAAGAATTTGAAGATTGTTTTTTCAACAATCCTATGGTCCAACTGGGAGCAGAGATAATACTCACTTTCTTAGCACAACTTTCCAGTTCTCATGTAAGCATGGAGTAGGCCTCGTCATTGGACTAGTCAGATGAGTCATAAACTACGTTATTAAGAAGATAAAGACACAGAGGACCTTGTTGTTTCATGTTATTCGTAATGCAGTATAGTAAGAAAATTATGTATTCTGTTTTGCTGAGACTAATATCTATTGAGAACAGCTGAGACATATAAAGTGTCAATTTGTAATATTTTTATAGTCTACTTTTCTAAATCACAGAAAGGAAGTCTTTTTTGATACCAGCATCTCAATGATTAGTTGCTGCCCCTATTGGAAGAGATATGTAATAATCATACTGCACTATGGGATCATAACAGCTTTCTAACAGATTGAAGAGCAGGAACCTGTTCGACAAATTTAAGTACTTCTAAGCAAATTTTAGAGGCAACCCGTCCGAAACAATAGTTACAATTGCAGGTTCCGAGACTGACAAATTTTCTCTGAGTTTGAGGACACATGAGGTATATAATACATGACCTAATACCAGATTTCATGTCACACTTTCACAAGCACTCATCACCGACATTGTATTGCTTCTCTAACCTAACAACACTATACCATATTCCGTGTTTCAAACTAGCTATATGCAGCTCACCAAACAGTGCCGATTGCGTACTAAAACCGTGAAGTTCAGAGGACTAATATATGAAGCCTTTGACTAAAGAAATCTCCGACTGAACCATTGAAGAGCAACAGAGCATAGAAAACACTTGACGACATGAATTAGAGCACAGAATTAACATCGTGATGCATTCTATCAACAATGCGTGAACAACCACATCATGAAATGTACACACAACATTCAACTTATGGTCAAACCCCAGTGGACTACTTGATACAAAAATCAAATTTCAGCAACGCTCATGAATCACTCCAACACAAAATCGAAGCAATAAAAAAAACTGCAGAAGCAAGTTGTTATTAAGCTGCGAGGTCTCCGGTCAATTGTGAATTCACCGTTTGAGAGTATCGTCAAAGAAAGAAGAATAAACTTTTTAAAAAAATAAAAGAAAATGCTAAAGAATAATCAAAGAGGGGTTGAGCTGAAGGTGTGCTTACATGAAAACGATCCATAGGATGATCGAGACGGAGAAGAACCCAAACAAGAACTTAGCAGGCGAAGCTGCCATTGTCAACGGACAGCCACGGTCCCCAAAATATAACCCCACAACAAACTAGAGCAGCGCCGCAGTAGCCGACAAATCCGACCGAACAAGAACATCACCAGCAAAAGCACAATGTGGAGCCACAACCGAACAGTTACCAGACAATTGAAACCCGAGCGCCCAAGAAGTCCGATCATTTCCAGCAAGACGGGAAATTTAGTGTGTAATTGAGCAGACCGGGAAAGAAAAGACGGAGAATGAGTCCAAGAAAACGCGAAGATCAAAGCTGAGTAGTCATAAGAGGGAGAAAGAGAAAGGGCCGAGGAGGGGAGGGGAGAAGGATCGTTAATTTCGATCCGCGATGTGCTCTGTGTGAGGAGAGCGAGCAAGGAAAGAGAGAGAAAGTGAAGTCTTGAATCTTGAGATGACCGCGGGCAGTGGAGAGTGCGGAGCAAATATGCTGAAAGCGCAGGGAGAGAGAATATAGAGGAGAGGAGGGGTTTTATTATCAGTACTTGTTTGTTGGACTCTTATCAGAAACTTTTCTTCTTTACATCTTTTTTATTACTCTTTCCTTTCGGTTTACTTTAATTGCGGTAATTTAAATGAATCTATTCGTTACAGATTGGGAAGACGTGCGCGTCGCGTCCTCCTTGTTTAGAGTTATGAGACGAAAATAACGAACTTGCCATCGTCCTTTTCGTTGCCCTCTACTAGTAGTATTTTTTTTCTTTTTGGTTTATTGCCGGGAAGGATTTCCAGTTCGACGGTTAGAACTGGAAACAAGCGTCAAGTACCATCCCTACTGGGCCAGGGCAGTGGCAACAGCAGCAACCTTTCGCTTCAATGTACTTGCACGCCGACTAACTTCTTTGTCAACATAATTTACAGTGCTCACCGACTACAGAGTTTCAGAGGGTAAATAAAGACTGAACGTTGATCGTGATATACTGCTCCGGTGCTCCCTAAAAATTTTGTCTACATCAACTTCTCGGTATTTTTTTTTCTTTCAAATAGTATATTTTTTTATTATATAATGTTATGTATCATGATAAATGCACATTTTAATAGTCGATTGAATTTTTTTTCTTTCTAAAAATGTACTCAATACTTATAAAGCTGTATTTTTCTAATAAGGGAAAATTCACGAGATACCCCTGTTTTCTTTCGTAATTCACAATATACCCCTGTGATTTTAGTAATTTAACTTTAAACATGCTTAAATGTTGTCTAAAATTGATGAAAATTTACATAGACGATGCTAAAGTGTTATATTTTGGTCCAATATCAAATTTGAAGTTTTTTAGGGTCTGTTCATTGATCGACTTTATTTTTCTTACTAGATTAATGTAGTATTATTTGCCATGTGTCTTAGTTTTATTTGTTACTTTTTTAGTTGGGCTCCACCCTCCCTCTCACAAAGACCTCTACCCAAAAGTTGGTATATGTTGCGTTTCAAAAAACTACCAGATTAATCCTGGCATAGAACGGAGCCTTAAGCTCACATGTGACCTGTGGGACCCAATGAACAGTCACATATTCATTGGCTCCCACAAGTCACATGTGAGCTCAAAAAGCTTCAAATTTGTTATTGGACCAAAATATAACACTATAGCATCGTCCATGTAAAGTTTCATCAATTTTGGACAACATTTAAGCATGTTTAAAGTTGAATTACGAAAATCACAGGGGTATATTGTGAATTACGAAAGAAAACAGGGGTATATCGTGAATTTCCCCTTCTAATAATATGTACTTCATCTACATGTACGTAATCAAGACTGATTGTGCTACTTTAGGCTCCGTTCTATAACTACGAAAACATGATTAATCAGAATTATCGTCAATAATAAACCATACTGGCGATGTGAGAGAAGCTCCCTCCTCTCTCTAACTTTCACTCTGCATCTACCATGGGTAGAGGACGCAAGCCCAAGATTTCGGTGCCATTGCCAGTAGCTCCGGCTGTTACTCCTGTGAATCAACCTATACCAGTAGTTTCATCGGGCACTCCAAAGAAGGCGCTCAATTTTGGTAGCATACAGAAGGATGAATTGGTCACGATCGATGAAGATGTGGTGGCTGAAGATCGTGGTAAGAATGGATTCGAGGATTTGCAGAGATCCGCTAAAGAAGGGACTGCGATTGGTGTGGGTAAGATCCCGCAAGTTCGTAGAATGTGGAGTGAAGTAGTAGCGAATAACAGGGAGAAGGAACACTGTCTGCGATTAGAGGATTTCCACGAGGATGAATCCCCGATTCTTAAATTCAATCAAAGTGAAGTCAAATCGGAATATGAATACTGGCAGTTTTCGCTGATTGGAGCTTTCCTGGGGTAAGATGCTCTTTTACCGCCATGGAAAACTTTGTCCAATTGCGATGGAGCAAAATAGCTCTACCGAAGATCTATCTGAACGATGCGGGTGTTTTTATCTTCATATTTGATAGCCAAGAAGGGATGTTACAGATTCTGAAGTCTGGTCTGTGGTTCATTAGAGGTAATCATTCATTGATATTGAGGGAATGGAAGCCCAGTTTCAAACTGGATCTGGCAAATTTGGTCTCGACTCCAGTCTGGATTAAACTCCCAAACCTGGATCTACAATTCTGGTCGTCGCATATGCTGGGGAGAATAGCGAGTAGCTTGGTAAGCCTATCTTAGCTGATAAGCTCAATGCGAATAAAGAGAAGATAGGATTTGCCCGTATTCTTGTTGAGATTGATGCTCGTTCGAAACCTAAAGAGGAGATCATTCTTGAAGATGAAGATGGGAATAGATTTGTCCAGAAGATCATTTATGAGTGGAAGCCCTGGTACTGTGAGGGATGTAAGAGATTTGGGCATTCTAGTGTCCACTGTCAGAAGAAGAATACTATAGTTGATGTTTCGTGTGAGAGGTCAGGGGATAAGATAAATTGTGAGGAGATAAATTTTAGTAAAGTTACAGAGGCTGTGGATAAGGCTGCCCCTGATGTTAATCTGGTGGCTAGTAAAGATGCATCTTTGTCTGCCTCTGATCTGATGAAGGTGAATGAGGACACGGAGAGTGGATCACAGTGGAAGGTAGGAAAAACCATAGAATTTCTCCTGCTCTTCAGATTGATAAGGGGAGGTTGCTAGGTGCAAAGGGGGGTGGAGCAAGTACTTCTAAGCTACCACCGAATGGGTAAGTTTCAGTTTGCTTCTTGGAATATCAGGGGGTTGAACACCCTTAATAAGAGAGCAGTTGTGGAGAAGTTTGTTGTGGAGAATAATGTTAGTTTGTTTGCTATTTTAGAGACTCGTGTTAGGGGGAATAAATTTCATAATGTGGTGAGTTGGTTTGACAAGAGATGGTGCTGCCTATCCAATGTTGATTTGGATAAGAATTGTCGAATCCTTCTGATTAGGGACAGTATTGTCTAGGATGTGAATTGTCTGTGGAGTGTCTTCTAAGAATAAGGATGTGGCTTTTTACCTCACTGCTATTTATGCAGTGAATCAAAAAGCTGAAAGGGATGGGTTATGGGAGGATATTAGAAGGATAAAAAGATTGCATGATCTATGGGTTCTGCTAGGAGATTTCAACTGCCTCTTGAACAGTGGAGAGAAAGTTGGGTACGGGTCTGTGTCTGTGGAGGTGGATGATCAGTTCTCAAGTTGTGTAGAAGATATGTTCCATGATTTGAAAGCTTCTGGTATGTTCTTCACGTGGTCTAATAAGCATGTTACTGACCCCAAGTCTCGAATTTATTGTAAGTTGGATAGGGTGCTTGTAAATGATAAGTGGTTTTCTTCCTTTCCTGATTCTCATGTGGTATTTTGTCTCCTGACATATCTGATCATTCTTCTGCTTTAGTTATGATTGATATGGAGGAAACTATGAGGCTTAGTATCTTTAGATTCAAGAATATTTGGGTGTCTGATGAGAACTATTTTGATATGGTTAGAGAGTGTTGGAGGGTGAGGATTAGGGGCTGCCCTATGTTCAGAATCTGCCAAAAGATGAAATTGTTAAAAGCCAAGCTCAAAGGGCTTAATAAGACAAAATTTTGTAACATCAGGAAAAAAGTGGATTTGTGTAGAGAGGAATTGCACGCGGTTCAGAATTGCTTGAATCAGCCCCGTTTGATAAGAGGATTATGGAGAAGGAAAATAGTATTATTAAGGAGTATAATACTAATGTTAACCTGATGTACTCTCAGATGACCCAACATGCAAAGATTGACTGGATTCAGCTGGGTGATGAGTCCAGTGCCTATTTTTTCAGAATGATGAATGCTAGGAAACATTCCTCGAAAATACACATTATGGTGAATGAGCAGGGTCTGAATCTGTGTAAGGATGATGATATAGCTGCTCATATTGTGGAGTTCTTCAAAGATCTACTAGGTAAGAAGGTGAAGAGGAGTGAGATGTGTGATCCTAATGTGTTTCTAAAAGGGAATTTAGTCCCAACAGATGGTAACAGGAGGCTAATGTGTGCTAGTTCTGATAAGGAGATTTGGGAAGCTTTAAACTCCATTAAGAACACCAAGGCACCGGGTCTTGATGGGTTAACTCTCTTTTCTACAAGTCTGTTTGGGACATCCTTGGAGCTGATATTAGAAGGCGTTGAGATTTCTTTAAGAAAGGGAAAATGCTGAAACAGATTAATACCACGATCATCTCCTGGTGCCAAAGTCCCTAACCCATTGTGGTTAAGGATCTAAGGCCATTGTGTGTTGTAATGTTTTTACCAGAAGTATACCAGATAATCTCTAAGATTATCACAGCTAGAATTAGGAGGTGTTACCAGAAATTATAAACGATTGCCAGGGTGCATTTGTTTCAGGCAGGAGTTTAGCCCAAATGTCCTTCTCTGCCAAGAGTGATTCAGGGTTATGAAGGAAGAATGTCTCTCCCAGATGTGCTTTTAAGTGGATTCATAAAGCTTATGATAGTGTTAGTTGGGAGTTCTTAGAAGAAGTCCTCTCTGGTTTGGGTTTCATGAAAAGGTGATTAAGTGGATTATGGTATGTGGTTCTACTCCTTTTTATTCTATTCTGATCAATGGCAAATCTCATGGTTTTTTAAGGGTGAGAGAGGTCTCAGACAGGGAGATCCCCTCTCCCCTTTGTTATTTGTTATTGTATGGAATACCTCTGTAGAATGCTCTCGATGGCAAAAGAGAATCACAATTTTAATTTCCATCCTAAATGTGGGAAATTGGGCTTAATCATCTTTGTTTTGCTGATGACCTGCTGATATTCTGTAGAGGTGATGTTGGTTAAGTTCAAATTATCAAGAACACCTTGGATAGATTTTTCTGGTATGTCTAGTTTGCTCATTAGTAATCAGAATTGTCCAAGTTTTCTTTGGTGGTGTCTCTGAGGTGGAGAAAAAGAGAAATTCTGAGGGTGTTGAGTTTGAGGAGGGTTCTCTACCTGTTAAGTATCTTGGGGTGCCTTTGTCTGCCCAAAGACTTACCTGTGAGGACTATGCTCCTCTCATTAATAAGTTCACGTCCAAGATTTCCCATTGGGCAACCAGAAAGTTAAGCTATGCAGGAAGACTCCAATTGGTGCAGAGTACATTAATTGGCTTCAAAGATTCTGGTCTAATGTGTTTTTGTTTCCAAAAAACATAATTCAGATGATTGTCAAGAGATGCAGGAATTTCCTCTGGTGTGGTGGTACTTCAGGTAGAAAAGCACCAGTTGCTTGGGAGAATGTGTGCACCTAAAGGTGATGGTGGTCTGGAATCAAGGAAATCCTGGCCTGGAACAAAGCTTCCATGATTAACATTCTCCTCAGTTTGAATTATAATAGAAGTATATCCTCAGCTCTTGTTAGGTGGTGTAAAGCCTATATCTTAGAGAAAAAGGATTTTTGGAGTGTTCGAATCAAAGGAAGTCATGCATATTGGTGGAGATGTTGTATTAAGCTGAGAGATGAGATTGTGGAGAGGAATCTGACTCCTCGGTTGTTGCAATCTGCTGTGCTTGGTAAGTTCTCTGTTGGTAAATGAAATACCCCGAACTTAAATATAAGGATTAAAATTTATCTAATACGTATTTAAGGGCCTAAGGGTACCTAATTAATATTGGTAAAAAAAATAAATCCAAAAGAAATAAAGAAACGCTTAAAAGGCGAAAAACGCGAAATAAGCGTTAAATGACCATAGGAGGTATGAGACCCCGGTTAGCGTATTATATGGATTCCAAAGGTTTAATAAGACCTAAATAATATATGGGAACAACTCCCGAAGAAAACGGATCCAAATAATGTATTAAAACGCTAATAGAGCTTTAACGCACGTTTTTTAAGAAAACCCGAAAACGTGATTTTAAGTGGTCAAACGGACCCGTAAAAAAATTATAAATCATTAAATAAATATATTAAGCATTTATGTAAGCTTAATAACCAATAAAAATAAAGAAACGAGAATTTCAGAAAACGGACCCGGTTAGTGAATAGTACCTAAACGGGTAAAATAACGAGCGTTTTCTGTAAAAGACGAAAGACGCTCCAGCTAGTTTACAGTGGGGCCGGTTTTAAGGGGGTAAACAGCCTCTCTCACACACACACACACAAGTAACAAATAAGTAAATCAAAAAGCAAAAGCAAAAGTACAAAAAGTAGAAAAGATACTCTCTCACCTCACTTTTCTATTCTCTCTCCAATTCCTTTCCCTCTCTCTCACGGTGGACTCCCCCTCCTGAACCTCTCTTCTTCTCCTCTGGTGGGAACCGATTTTTGAGCTCTCCAAATAGCTCCCATGGCAACTCCACCTTCTACCTCGAGCTCTAGCTCCATTTGAGCTCCAAATGTAAAATAAAATACATATTTGAACGCCCCTCATCATCCTCTATCATTCCTCTTTTTTCAAAATTTGAAAAGGATGAGTTTCATCTCCATGGGTTTTCCCCATTTGAAGAGAAAAGCACACCATTATGGAGCTTGGAGTCTCCTCTTTCCAACAAGGTAAGAATCTCCATGAAAGACCTCACTTTTCTCCATCTCTTGGGTATAACCGATTTTTCCCCTCTCTCTCACCTTGTTTCCCTCTTGTTTTGGAGCTTTGTTTCAACCCTCCAATGGTGGTGAGAACACCTTCTTGAACCAAGGGCTAAAACCCCTCCTAAAAGCTTCAAAAGGTAAACCCTAGAAATTTGTTTAAAACATCTCAATGAGTTAGTATAAATCTAAGGGTTAGTATATTATTATACTTGTTTTGTATGCTTTGGGTGATGGGAATGGAGTTTGGCAACTCCATTCCCCACAAAATCGAATTGAACACAGGAAGAGAAGAGGAGAAGTGGAAAAGGAATGAAGGAATTGTAAGCTCAAGGTAAGAGCTCCTTCTTGAATGGTAAATTTAATGCATTAGAGTAATGGGTATGGGTAAACCAATTTAAGGAACCTAAAATATTCTGTTGGTATTGTAGTATTGGAATCTTGGGTATTTGTGAACTAGTATGTAAATTATAGGCCATAGAGCCAAGAGTATTGTATATGAGTATTAATATTGTGGATTGAGGAAGTATTGATGAATTGGTATTGTAATGATTGCTGGTAGGACCCTTGTATGGGTGTGGCTAGAATAGACATGAATTGGTGAGAAGGTGTATGTGTGGCTAAGTAAGAAAAGTAGATGATCTATGGCAAATTTTGGTAGGAATATGTACAATTATGGATGACTTGGTGAATGGGAGAACCAAGGTGTGTATTGAAGTTAGTGGAGATATTTAGTAACTATGGATTGGTACTTGTAGTATGAGTATGTGAAAGTGTAAAATCTGTAGCAAAGTAGTATAATGCATTGGAGGAACTAGGAGAAACTAGGTGTGCTTGGAGAGCCTAAAGTGTGAAGTAAACCACTTTGTAACAGATTTTGAAAGGAGCTACATAATGGGAAGGATTGAGTGGAAGGTAATGAAATGAGGATATTAGTAGTGGTATTGGTAGTAAGAGTATTGAATGATAAAGGTTAGGTTGAAAATCTGTAGCATTTGAGGAAAGAGCAAAATCTGTAACATTGGTGAAATGGGAACTAGTATAAGTGTTGAGATGAAATGAGAAAATATTGAGTAAGTTGTGTAAGAATGGAGTAGCAAGTTTGGAGAATGAATTAAGGTGATTTAGAGCATCTAAATGAGTGGTAAACATGTGGGGAGTATTGGGTATTATTGGGGAAGTAATGGGTAAATAAATTAGTTGAGAACAGATTTTAAACCTGAAGTACTGGGCCGGACCGGACTTGCGACCGGACTTGCAAGTTCGGTCGAGCCCAGATTTACAAAGACGGGAAACCTTCTGGAATCGATCGGACTTGCGACCGGACATGCAAGTTCGGTCGGACCAGAAAATTCTCCCGTCTGAAACCTTCTGGAATGGACCCAACTTGCGACCGGACTTGCAAGTTCGGTCGGCCAGAAAAATTTCCGTAACGCAAGCTACTGAATGGACCGAACTTGCGACCGGACTTGCAAGTTCGGTCGAGCCAGAAATTTCCCGTACTGATAGCTACTGGAATGGACCGGACTTGCAAGGTCGGTCGCAAATCCGGTCGAGTCAAAAAAAAAGTTTTAATTATATGATTATATAGTAATCATATATACATATATATATATATGCCTATCTACATATATGCATATATATGTAGTAATACACCATTAATGAAGTAATAATGGTAAGAAGGTAAGTAAATGGGTAAGGAAGCAAGCTTAAGAAGTAATAAGGAAAAGAATGGTTTGATAACCATGTATGAAAATAATGAAGTAGTAAGTATGCATTTAAAGTATCAATGAAGGAGTAAGTTAGATCAATAATAGATCATTGATCATACTACTTCGTGTATGTGTAGGGATCAAATAGTTGATCACCAAAGGAAACCGGTAGTGCGAAAACGACGGTGTACGGTATGATTTCTTCATGCTCTGTATCCTAACCTGGTTACCCCGATTTGTGTGCTTATGTGATCACCAACAAGATAAATGCACGAATCGGACTTATACTGCACTTAACTGTGCTTGAACTATTTTGTTCTTGTTGTATTTCTTTGAACAATTAGTTTGTATAATTCATGAAATGAATGAATAGAATTGAGAAGTATGTGTAAGTATTGTGTACTTGAGTATTGTATGTATGTATGAAAATGAAGTATTGACTTCTACTAATTCCTAACATTCTAACTCCTAACTTGAGTAATGAGTAAATGGAATGAGTAGAAGTCCGATATAGTTTCGGCCACGCGTGAGGATAAGGAAACACAAGAGGTTGGATCCGAATCCTGGCTGTAATCTTTTCCATGGACCAATTCCCTTGAACGGGTAGCATCCTGGATTAGTGGGCCACCCTAAAGCCCGGGGTGGGATGTAGTAATCCCTGCTCGGAGGTCATACCGACTTAACTGGAAGTAAAGTATGTAAGAAGTAAGTATTGTATGTGTATTGGTCTTGACTATTGTAAGTCATTGACCGGAAGTAAAAGAGTATCGAACACCCGATTAACCCGGGTGTGTAATGAAGCTAACTGGACCTTTGTATGTATTGGAGAATTGTATCTCCGTATTGCGTATTGGATATGTAATGGGTATGTAATGCGTATGTGTAACCCGAAAGATGGTAGGTAAGCATTGGTTGACTTGTATTGTCTTCCATCATGTATTGTACTGTGCGTATGTATGTATACTTGTGTAGTATTGTAGTATCGTGAATGAAAACATGTATGTATGTATGTATGAATGTATGTATTGCAAAATGAATTGCATGTATTCGACCAAATGGTCGGCGTACCCTCGCTAGTACGCGGGGTATGCGGTTATCATATTCAGCGAAAGCTGACCCCCTCGGGGAACGTTTTTAGTGTGCTGGTACCCGGAGCGAATACGGTCAAGGTAAGAGACCGGTGGCGCGCCTTGTAATTAGAAGTATCTAGTTGTGAGGAAGGGGTAGCAGATTGACTCCTAGCGAGTATGTGTGAATTTGGGAGAAGTACGGTATTGACTTTGGAACCTAGTAAACTCGGTATGTGTAGCGTATTATCTTGTACTGAATTGTGGAGTATTGTATTGAATGGAGCATTGTATCGAATGGAGTATTGTAGTATCCAGTATGTAATGAGAGTATGTATTGTATTGAGTAGTACTAGGATATTCCGGTCCATCAGACCGATGCTGTATGTAATAGTAGCCTTGTTAGTCACGTGGGTGACTAACGGCATTGTGCCACCCGCCGTTGAGTATGAATGTATCCGCTGCGTGAGAACGAATGTATAAGGAGATTGGACGGTAATGACGGTATTAGCGGCAGGGGTGTTACAAAAAGTGGTATCAGAGCGAAGTATCGCTCTGATGACTGGAAATACCGAGTTTAGGAAATACCGAGTTAGGAATTAGGAGCTTAGGGCTATGGGCTGAGTGATAGCATTAGAGAGATGCTAGTTAGGAACTTCCGGTGAGTACCGGATACCTACAACACCAGTCCCGCCCACCGCAAACCCCATTGTATAACTTGGGAAAGGACGCCAGAGAGAAGAAAAGCCTTCTCATACTCGGGGAAAACCCGATCTGGCAGTTGTGGAGCAATCACACAGTAAACAAGAACCGACGTATGGTAGATTCCAAGAAATGGAAGACCCGGATATGGATCCCGGTTGCACAACAATACCCGCACTTAACAGCGGTGGAATAAGCAACTCCAACCACTAGGAGGCTATAACTTGCAACAGCATGGGGCGACATGCTTAGCAGTCGCAGGACCTAGCTAAACAACCAGCAACAGGAGAGGAAGCACTAACCGTGCAACGGAATGGAAGCAGGAGCAGTAACAAACCCGGGACACGAGTCTACGGGTACGGGATAGTAATACCTAAATAACACCATCAACGGTACGCTAACTGACTACGGACATAGTCAGGAGTGGTTACCTCCGAAACTACAATGCCCAAAGGTTATAATACCTGGCCGACATAGCTTACACAGCTACAAGAATATCCACGGGATATGAACCGATAGGACTACAAGGGTAGTGCCTAAACAAGCTAAGGCTCAGTAACCACAACAAACGTGTGGGGACGAACACAAGGAAGAACGCAACCAAATAAAAGGGGATCTCCAAGGATTGGAGAAGTACCCCCGATCAATGACAGTCATGTCAAGATCACAGAGGAACTACTTAAAAGATTAAGTATCCCAAACACATATCAACAAGATCAAGGGAAGAGTCAACAAGACCACCAAACACGGATGGAAACCATACCGTGACCAGTAGAGGTGTACCCAAAAACCACCAGTACCACGCACTTGCCACGACAAGTGCAGTAAGAACAGGAATATGTAAAGGAACTCTAACATACCACTGGTCATAGGAATGTACCATGACCGCAGGGAAGCGACTACAGGATTACACATCCTAAAAACTGGAGGATGGAAATCTGGGGAAGGCCTAACGGCCCGACATTATACAAGGATATACCAGTCAGCAGAAGCTGTACTTGGTCAAGACCTCAAACATGGCTACGCCATGAAGAACTTCTTTTTGACACTGAACTACAATTTTAAAACCCAAATTTCTTTCAAAACCACAAACCTTTTTTTCTAAGCCTTGGATTTTTTTAAAACAAAACCAACGAAATTACGGTGGGTATCATAGGATGATACAAGAGGAGTCGACAATAGAATACTTCACTCAGGCGTGTGATGAGCACTACGAGTGTACCCAATTATGGGATGTGGGACAACCGCACTCCGAAGGAGCTTGCGGGCCTGACACATAGTTAGGTAAGTGGCAACGTATCAACACGGTACCCCCCGTATGTATACATGTAGTGTACGAAACACGGGAAGTAGTCAACTCCGTCCTACGGACCGCGGGTAAATTCTAACCAGAACAACTGGACACCACAGACAATCAGGAGAAGGAAACTCAGTTAAGGAACAAGTGTAAGGAACTCAGAGAATCTATCTGAAGATAAGGAGAAGAAGTGAAGGTGCAAAGAGCACATACTAGTAAGCAAAGACATTGGATATGTCTCAATAATTAAGCAAGCACCCCTGACAGCTGGAAGGGATACCCAGACTGAACACAGTAAGGCATAGGCCTAATGTGAACACAAAAATGCTCAACAGACGGGACAGAGTTCCCAAGAGCAATCACAAGATCACCATGAAGTATAATCCATCATTGGAGAGGATACTAAACCTAGTATAAAATACTAGGAGAAAGCATAAACAGTCTACCCAAGAACGGGAGACGTTATAACCCTAAAGGGAATAGCTTAAATACAATACCACAAGGCGGTATAGCGGACACATCATGCCATAGACATTAGCCGGATGTAACGGCATAACTAACAACACCCGGAGCAATCCTCGAAGGGTGTCTGGAACGACAACAGTCGAATGAAGTGTCATGATAAGAGCACGACAACTAGAACGAACACTCGTTAAGACACCGAAGGGATTCACTTAATAGGAAATACCCTAGTCTACAAAGGCCTGATCAGCACCAGATGGCTAAGAGTCTCCTATGAACGAAGCGTGATGTCACGACTTACCATGGAGCCCAGTAAATACCTCCAACCTATGTGGTACACAAAGAATGGAACATGTATAAGCAGCTTGCAAAGAGCATAGCTTGCAGCAATAAGGCTTAAAGCCACCAACCAACTACGTTGTGTGAACTCAAACGGTAGCAAAACCCACACCATTACTAATAGGACTTGCAAGAAATATTATCCCATATGACAAGAAATCAACAACGGGACCATCAATTCAAACCCACCTCTTGAGTGGCTTGGAGTATGGTCAACTCAGCGTCACTGTCACTAGAGCATCAGTCTAGTTTGCAGTTGACAAGCTTTAACTACTTTTCATGCCTTCTGTAGCAATGATAACACAGGGGCATAGAAACCGGGATAAATGCCAACATTGGCCTAGTCCACGTCTGGACACTACAGAAACTCGAGGAAAGTACCCCTCGTTAATCGAAGACCACCAAGGTGGTGAAGACGTGAACCCTTAGAAGGGGCTTCCATCTACTATAACAACAAAACTTGTGCGTATAGATACTGCCAAGAGACAACGAATAAGGAAATGAGATTTCCAACCCACTACGCCTACGAGAGGTTGTGGACTGTAGAAGCGCATCGCTTAAGAGCATCGAAGCTCGAAGGAGTAAGTATACTCCTTATGCACCCAATCATGTGGTGAACCATTGTATAAATACTTACATGGTAAACCTTGTCATGAGACCTATGAGTGGAAACACACCCCTCAACGAGAACTTTCACACCTACCAGTGATAGAATACTCTTTAATTAGAGAACGGGACCAGAAGACCCTTGAAGCTTCTGGGATGTCCCGGTAGTATAAGACAAAAGGAAACTGCACAGCTAGAGCCTACAACCAATGCTCAGCACTGAGGAGACAGTAATTATCAGAAACAATTAATGTGAGTGCACATTGGCACCACGAATGACCAACGCTCAAGAGAGCCGATAACCCGATGAATCACTTCATCCATAGTCAACCAAGACACTTGGTAAATTGCATTATCGATTATGAAATAATGTGAGGTAAGCCAACCCACACATGAAACCTGAATGGAAACGGAACATTCCCGCATTGGGAATATAGTAACATTGCGGTATGCTACGACAAACCGCCATACACACGAACAGAAGAAAACCCTCAGTATTCATACCATAAGGAAATGGTGCCAATGGCAATGGCAATGAGTAAGGAGGAACTACCACAGTAACGAAGACAGTAAAAACGATGTCATGTAATGAGTAAGAGTATGGTGCGCAATAAGCGACCGCTAGGAGGAGTAGTAAGATGATGACACGGAGTATAAGTATGAGAAGACAGGCAGAAATATCCATCCCTATCACATAAGTGAATTACTGTCAAGCGTTTACGCCTCTGCACTCTGTATGACTGAGTGTTTTGGTATTGCAATTGTACAGTTAATGACCTAGTGGGATAGCTAGCAATATGGAAAATGTAAACCGTAGTAAGCCCTTCTTTTCACTGACAAACATGGCATAAGCTAGTTAACCCAGCTTAGCAACAAACCGTGCGGCCTAAGGCCAAAGAAGCACGAAGAGAGTAAAACACATTAACAATCACAAGATGTGAATTCCATTGGAATAAAAAAGTGAAAGAAGTCTGAAGAAGTCACTTGGACCGACGCATTGAGAATGCAAGGTCATACAAGTACAGAACACTTGTACTGAACCAGAAGAACTAGTGTAATCCCGAAGCTATTGACAACAGAGGAAGCACTACAACTAAGTAGTGACCTAACCTCGCCGACAATAAGTCGGAGGAACTTAGTGAACAATCGTGGGAGTACGAACAGAATGTATAATAGATTGCCAAAGAGCTGGTTATAAATCTAAACTCATGGAGTTCAAGCACGGTAAAAAATACCACATTTATTAGTAAACCTTATCTCCACAATAGAGGATAAAAAGGTGATGTATAGCACATTAAGGATAACATGGAGGGTGAATAACCCAAGTTATCAGGGTCGCGCAGCAGAAGCTAGTGGGCCCTAGCTAAGAAATGTAATACACTAGTAAGTATGAAAGAATGGCTATTAATGCCTTGAAGCCTAATAGGCTAGAACTGAATTAATTATGAGTTAAATAAACTCATGTACGAATCCTCGGAGCAAAGACTAAACCATTGGTATGTTAAGACCCTTTGACCAGAGCATATGGTATAGTATATCGTAATGAAGCTAAACGCTTCAGATTGCCCAAATCGAGTAAACCAATGTTTAATTTAACATATGGTAGATTACGTGGGTGTAACCCTTTTAAAGGGGGGTAGAGCGAAAACCGCTTACTGCAAGTTTTATTATAATAAACACATAAAACTATAATGTGCATAGCACAGACGAGAATTTATTCGATGAGTGGTACTTACGTTATATAAACATACATATTCATTCATAGTGAAATTGTGGTAACTAAGCATTAGACATGCAAATACCATAGGGCGAATATACCCACCTTGTAACCCAGTGTAAGAGTATTAGTAAAGAAGAGTAATGGGTAGTGGACGGAGCTCCACAAGTATTGAAACCCTTAAAGAAGTAGTACGAATGGATTAAGAGTAGTAGAGGAATGTAACCATGAGTAGTGTATTCGTAAGTATGTTATTGGAAGTAAATCGAGGACAACCGAATTTCCTAAGTACTGTAGTCGTTAGCTAGAATATTTGAGATGAAGGAGAGTAGTGAATGGAAGTAGTAACAGACGATGAAGTGAGTATTTAGGTATTGAATCTTGAAGCAAGTATTTGGAAGTAGAGTGAGGATGATTGATGGACTGAATTCCATCCTTTGGAGATGTGTGAAATTGTAATCACGACTAGGCAGAGTAAAAAGATAGAAAATTGAAATAATCAACTATCTGTTTGTTTGGAACTGATGTGGAAGTTGAACTTGATCCTGATCAGATCGAGGGAAACCGAACACAAATTGGGGTGGAAAGATAGTTCAACACTGATGCTGATCACATCAGGGTTGAACGATTCTTGAAGCCCCTTAAGTGGTCACAAGAATCACATAGGATTAAGTAATGAATATAAATTGGAATTTGAAGTTGTTGTGTTTGTAGAAAAATTTTAATTGGTAGTAGTGAAATAATTTCCTTTAGTATGGAGAATGAGGATCTGCTAGAAGTGTGTACCGAAGAAGATAGTAAGGTAGTATGTTGTATTATTCCAAGGGCAGCGGGACATAGAGGAGTCCTGTGTCTAGATGGACCTGAGTGCCTGCAGGATTGGGTGTGTATTTTGCATTGCTTGGGGAGAGCTTTGCACTGTAATGTACGTGTAAACCTTGTAATAAGGAACCAGATAGTTGGTAGTAGTATGGATTGGAATAACTATTGTATATTGGTATGGTATGGTATGGAGAAACCTTGAGTAACGAATTTGGGAATTGTAAGGAGGAGGAAAGTATGGCTTTTGTTTAGGCAAGTATAACTGAGGAAGTATTGTAACCCTATAACCTTGAGTAACTTTGAGGACAAAGTTTCTTAAGGGGGTAGATTGAAATACCCCGAACTTAAATATAAGGATTAAAATTTATCTAATACGTATTTAAGGGCCTAAGGGTACCTAATTAATATTGGTAAAAAAATAAATCCAAAAGAAATAAAGAAACGCTTAAAAGGCGAAAAACGCGAATAAGTGTTAAATGACCATAGGAGGTATGAGACCTCGGTTAGCGTATTATATGGATTCCAAAGGTTTAATAAGACCTAAATAATATATGGGAACAACTCCCGAAGAAACGGATCCAAATAATGTATTAAAACGCATAAGCTTTAACGCACGTTTTTCGAGAAAACCCGAAACGTGATTTTAAGTGGTCAAACGGACCCTTAAAAATTATAAATCATTAAATAAATATTATAAGCATTTATGGAAGCTTAATAACCAATAAAAATAAAGAAACCAGAGAAAATTCCGAAAAACGGACCCGGTTAGTGAATAGTACCTAAACGCCGGGTAAAATAACGAGCGTTTTCTGTAAAAGACGAAAGACGCTCCAGCTAGTGTAACAGTGGGGGCCGGTTTTAAGGGGTATAACAGCCTCTCTCTCTCTCACACACACAAGTAACAAATAAGTAAATCAAAAGCAAAAGCAAAAGTACAAAAAGTAGAAAAGATACTCTCTCACCTCACTTTTCTATTCTCTCTCCAATTCCTTTCCCTCTCTCTCACGGTGGACTCCCCCTCCTGAACCTCTCTTCTCCTCCTCTGGTGGGAACCGATTTTTGAGCTCTCCAAATAGCTCACATGGCAACTCCACCTTCTACCTCGAGCTCTAGCTCCATTTGAGCTCCAAATGTAAAATAAAATACATATTTGAACTCCCCTCATCATCCTCTATCATTCCCTCTTTTCAAAATCGAAAAGGATGAGTTTCATCTCCATGGGTTTTCCCCATTTGAAGAGAAAAGCACACCATTATGGAGCTTGGAGTCTCCTCTTTCCAACAAGGTAAGAATCTTCATGAAAGACCTCACTTTTCTCCATCTCTTGGGTATAACCGATTTTCCCCCTCTCTCTCACCTTGTTTTCCCTCTTGTTTTGGAGCTTTGTTTCAACCCTCCAATGGTGGTGAGAACACCTTCTTGAACAAGGGCTAAAACCCCTCCTAAAAGCTTCAAAAGGTAAACCCTAGAAATTTGTTTAAAACATCTCAATGAGTTAGTATAAATCTAAGGGTTAGTATATTAATTATACTTGTTTTGTATGCTTTAGGTGATGGGAATGGAGTTTGGCAACTCCATTCCCCACAAAATCGAATTGAACAAGGAAGAGAAGAGGAGAAGTGGAAAAGGAATGAAGGAATTGTAAGCTCAAGGTAAGAGCTCCTTCTTGAATGGTAAATTTAATGCATTAGAGTAATGGGTATGGGTAAACCAATTTAAGGAACCCAAAATATTCTGTTGGTATTGTAGTATTGGAATCTTGGGTATTTGTGAACTAGTATGTAAATTATAGGCCATAGAGCCAAGAGTATTGTATATGAGTATTAATATTGTGGATTGAGGAAGTATTGATGAATTGGTATTGTAATGATTGCTGGTAGGACCCTTGTATGGGTGTGGCTAGAATAGGCATGAATTTGGTGAGAAGGTGTATGTGTGGCTAAGTAAGAAAAGTAGATGATCTATGGCAAAATTTTGGTAGGAATATGTACAATTATGGATGACTTGGTGAATGGGAGAACCAAGGTGTGTATTGAAGTTAGTGGAGATATTTAGTAACTATGGATTGGTACTTGTAGTATGAGTATGTGAAAGTGTAAAATCTGTAGCAAGAAGTAGTATAATGCATTGGAGGAACTAGGAGAAACTAGGTGTGCTTGGAGAGCCTAAAGTGTGAAGTAAACCACTTTGTAACAGATTTTGAAAGGAGCTAGATAATGGGAAGGATTGAGTGGAAGGTAATGAAATGAGGATATTAGTAGTGGTATTGGTAGTAAGAGTATTGAATGATAAAGGTTAGGTTGAAAATCTGTAGCATTTGAGGAAAGAGCAAAATCTGTAACATTGGTGAAATGGGAACTAGTATAAGTGTTGAGATGAAATGAGAAAATATTGAGTAAGTTGTGTAATGGAGTAGCAAGTTTGGAGAATGAATTAAGGTGATTTAGAGCATCTAAATGAGTGGTAAACATGTGGGGAAGTATTGGTAAAGATTGGGGAAGTAATGGGTAAATAAATCAGTTGAGAACAGATTTTAACCTGAAGTACTGGGCCGGACCGGACTTGCGACCGGACTTGCACTTGCAAGTTTGGTCGAGCCCAGATTTACAAAGACGGGAAACCTTCTGGAATCGACTGGACTTGCGACCGGACATGCAAGTTCGGTCGGACCAGAAAATTCTCCCGTCTGAAACCTTCTGGAATGGACCGAACTTGCGACCGGACTTGCAAGTTCGGTCGAGCCAGAAATTTCCCGTACTGATAGCTACTGGAATGGACCGGACTTGCAAGGTCCGGTCGAGTCAAAAAAAAATGTTTTAATTATATGATTATAGTAATCTTACATACATATATATATATGCCTATCTACATATATGCATATATATGTAGTAATACACCATTAATGAAGTAATAATGGTAAGAAGGTAAGTAAATGGGTAAGGAAGCAAGCTTAAGAAGTAATAAGGAAAAGAATGGTTTGATAACCATGTATGAAAATAATGAAGTAGTAAGTATGCATTTAAAGTATCAATGAAGGAGTAAGTTAGATCAATAATAGATCATTGATCATACTACTTCGTGTATGTGTAGGGATCAAATAGTTGATCACCAAAGAAAAACCGGTAGTGCGAAAACAACGGTGTACGGTATGATTTCTTCATGCTCTGTATCCTAACCTGGTTACCCCGATTTGTGTGCTTATGTGATCACCAACAAGATAAATGCACGAATCGGACTTATACTGCACTTAACTGTGCTTGAACTATTTTGTTCTTGTTGTATTTCTTTGAACAATTAGTTTGTATAATTCATGAAATGAATGAATGGAATTGAGAAGTATGTGTAAGTATTGTGTACTTGAGTATTGTATGTATGTATGGAAATGAAGTATTGAATTCTACTAATTCCTAACATTCTAACTCCTAACTTGAGTAATGAGTAAATGGAATGAGTAGAAGTCCGATATAGTTTCGGCCACGCGTGAGGATAAGGAAACACAAGAGGTTGGATCCGAATCCTGGCTGTAATCTTTTCCATGGACCAATTCCCTTGAATGGGTAGCATCCTGGATTAGTGGGCCACCCTAAAGCCCGGTGGTGGGATGTAGTAATCCCTGCCCGGAGGTCATACCGACTTAACTGGAAGTAAAGTATGTAAGAAGTAAGTATTGTATGTGTATTGGTCTTAACTATTGTAAGTCATTGACCGGAAGTAAAAGAGTATCGAACACCCGATTAACCCGGGTGTGTAATGAATCTAACTGGACCTTTGTATGTATTGGAGAATTGTATCTCCGTATTGCGTATTGGATATGTAATGGGTATGTAATGCGTATGTGTAACCCGAAAGATGGTAGTTAAGCATTGGTTGACTTGTATTGTCTTCCAATCATGTATTGTACTGTGCGTATGTATGTATACTTGTGTAGTATTGTAGTATCGTGAATGAAAGCATGTATGTATGTATGTATGAATGTATGTATTGCAAATGAATTGCATGTATTCGACCAAATGGTCGGCGTACCCTCGCTAGTACGCGGGTATGCGGTTATCATATTCAGCGAAAGCTGACCCCCTCGGGGAACGTTTTTAGTGTGCAGGTACCCGGAGCGAATACGGTCAAGGTAAGAGACCGGTGTCGCGCCTTGTAATTAGAAGTATCTAGTTTGTGAGGAAGGGGTAGCAGATTGACTCCTAGCGAGTATGTGTGAATTTGGGAGAAGTACGGTATTGACTTTGGAACCTAGTAAACTCGGTATATGTAGCGTATTATCTTGTACTGAATTGTGGAGTATTGTATTGAATGGAGCATTGTATCGAATGGAGTATTGTAGTATCCAGTATGTAATGAGAGTATGTATTGTATTGAGTAGTACTCGATATTCCGGTCCATCAGACCGATGCTGTATGTAATAGTAGCCTTGTTAGTCACGTGGGTGACTAACGGCATTGTGCCACCCGCCGTTGAGTATGAATGTATCCGCTGCGTGAGAACGAATGTATATGGAGATTGGACGGTAATGACGGTATTAGCGGTAGGGGTGTTACAGTAAAATTTTTGAGATCATCCATCCTGGCATTGTGAATGGGGATTGGGATAAAATCATTTGGAATAATTTTTGTACTCCACATGCCTCTTTCATTTGGTGGTTGGCCTGTCATAATAGGCTAGCTACAAAGGATATAATCAGTAAGTGGATACAAAATACAGATGGTAAATGTGTGTTGTGTGGTATGACTTAAACCAGAAATCACCTTTTCTTTGAATGTGCCCAAAGTCGAAGCATATTCACTGCTGATTTACATGACTGGTTGCGATGCAATCTATCCTATGTGTTCTCTGATTGCATGTTATGCCTCTGGAATTCAAAGTGCAAAACCAATGTGATCTACAAGATGAGAGCTTCGGCAGTTGGGATGATGGTTTACCATATCTAGAAGATGAGGAATGAAGTAGTTTTCTCGGGGGCTCAGTGATAAGTGGTGAAATGATGTATTTATAAGGTCTTTATTTACCTTTATTTTGTGCAACTATTGACTTATTTCACCACTTGATAGAGCATTTCGTTAATATAGTTGAACTCATGCAGTTTTAATTTAAATTTAGGTAAAAGCTCACTTGAGCAATGGTTTTTGGGAGACTCTCAAGACTTAGTAGCTGAGCTTTAATGCCCCGAGGAGTGTGTCAAAGACGAGGGGTCAAACGAGTCAATTTCGGTGCAGAAGAGTCATCTCTGGTGTGGACCGCCCCTGTGGGGGTGGTCCAGTCGATTTCGAAACACGGGAATCGCCTCTGGTGTGGACCACCCCTGTGAACCGCCCCTGTGGGGCGGTCCCGACGGAAATTTGCCCAGAACAATCGTTTAAAGACGGGAAAAAAGAGGGGGTTTGGCTCATTCTTTGCAATTTACACTTCCACACACACAAGAGAAGAGAAAGAACGTGAAGAAGGAGAAAGAAGAGGAGAAAGAAGAGGAAGAAGAGACGAAGGAAGAACTCACCTTCTCCAAAGCTTCCAAGCTCCAACAATGGCTTCTTCTTACTCTTTTCTAGTTTTTCTTTCCTCTATGCTTGAGTAGTACTCTATTGTGCTTTGGGATGGGTCTTTGAACCCAAACCCTAGAATGTGCTTGTGAATCTTGATTATGCTTTAATATAGTTGTTTCTCTCTTAATTATCATTCAATGTTCTCAAATTGATCTCTTGAGTGCATTTGTGGTGAACCCTAACTACAAATTGGTTTTGAGTTAGGTTTGTGACCAAATTGAGAGAGAACTCTTGATTTATGCTCCTAGGATTAGTGAGTATAATTTGGGGCTTTGTTCTAGAACTTGCTTATGCTACTTAGTGAGTTTAGTCCTAATTGATTTTGAAGGCTAAAATTAACTAAGTAAGAATTAACTCATCTTTGGTTTAGAGGGTTATTATTATTGTTCTAAAAAGACAACTATGGCATAAGAAGAGTTGCTAGCATGTCTAGGTAGTTTGGGTGATTACCAAATTCCCAAAGTACTTTTCCATCCAATCCATTAAACTATCACCTTTAGTTTATTTGTTGTTCTTGCAATTACTCAACCAACACAATCAAGCTTGCCACCGGCTAAACCCCATTTACTGTTTTTCTTGCAATTACTAAGTACCGAGACTAGGAAGTTAGGACCAATTTCCTTGTGGATACGACACTTGTTGTACTACACCGATTAGGTGCACTTGCCTACTCCTTGCATTTATTTATATACCTTGTTTATAGTTTTTGCACAACAAGTTTTTGGCGCCGTTGCCGGGGAAATTGATTCCATCAATTTCCCTAGTTTCGGTATTGTTAGTTTTTGCTTTTGTTTAAAGTTTAGTGTTTTTTTTCTTTGATTGTGTTTTCGTTTTTGTTGTTTTATCCTATCCTTGTTTATATTTTCTATTGCTAAGTTGTAGTGCTGGTTTTTCTTGTGATTGATTAGGTACCTTGTGTTTCTTCTGTGTATGCCAAACACTCGGTCTAGTAGCTCCCCGCTAGCTAGTTCGAGATCCGAACTCGAGCGCACTCTTAGAAGACGCATAAGAAATTTAACATGGCGGATGGAGATCAGCCAGAAATTGAGAATAATGGACAGCAGCAACACCGAGTCCTTTCTGATTACCACCAGCCGGATACCGAAGGGAGGCCTTCGGCTATAGTCCTCCCAGTGTTGACACCGGAGGAAGCGAGACAATGGGTATTCAAGACTCATTTCATTACCGCAGTCCGGGACTTAGGAAAGTTCAGTGGAGCAAATCCAGATGACGCTCCGAACCACCTAAGTCTCTTCCTTGATTTTTGCAATTCCTTCGGGAAAGACGGTACGGTAAAGGAGAGAATCCGGTTACAGCTTTTCCCCCATTCCTTATCCGACTCCGCATCAAGATGGTTTAGAAGCTTACCGCCCCAATCAATCCAAACATGGGTACAAGTGGCTCAAAAGTTCCTTGCCAAATACTACCCGACTAGTAGGACGAGGCAACTAATTGGAGAGATTAATACATTCTACCAGAGCCCGGAGAAACCTTGTACGATGCATGGGATCGGTTCAAGGAGATGTTAATGAATTGCTCCCACCATGGGTTGGATGATCAATCGTTATGCCTATCTTTCTTTAATGGGCTTGACGATGCGAACCGTTTGCTTGTGAATTCATCCGCGGGAGGTAGCTTCGTGACTAAGTCCCCTCAAGAAGGAATGGCACTTCTTGAGACAATGACTAGCAACACGAGGCAATGGGCTAGAAATAAGGGAAGAACTCCAAGAGCGGCCGGTCTACTTCATGTCGAACAGCCGATCATCTTTCCGCCCAAATATCCTCACTCACAAAGATGGTGGAGAAGCTTGCTACATCCCAAAAAGAGAATGCAAAATCTGTAGCTTCATCATCTTCTACTTCAGCAGCCACAGAGGGGTGTGCTATATGTGCGGGTCCCCATGAGACCCATTTTTGTAAAGGAAAAAGTTACATCGAGGGACAAGAAGATGTCAACTTCGTTAGCAACCGCCTCAGCTACAACTATAACAACAACAATGCCCCATGGAGAAACCATCCTAATTTCTCATGGAGGAACAACGATTCCACCCAAGGAGGACCGAGTAATATTTCCAACAACTCGATGGGTTATAAACCTCAAGGGCCACACCAAGCAAACAATTCTCAAATGGGGTATAGACCTCAAGGTGGCCCGCCGGGATTCAGACCACAACAACAACAACAACAACAACCATCCCCCTCCTCCTCTTCTGATGGTAACTTGGCTAGAATGGAAGCCATGATGCAAAACATGCAAAATATGACGATGAACTTCATGACTACCGCCCAAACTAAGTTCACCGAGCAGGAGGCCTGCAATGCCAACCAGATGACATTTAATCAGAGCCTTAAAACTCAAGTTGATCAAATCTCAGAACAACTTGCTCAGAGATAGCCTGGGACTCTCCCAAGTCAACCGAAGCCTAACCCAAGGGACCAAGCTAAGGCGGTTACTTTGAGAAGCGGTAGGCTCCTAGAAGAACCCTGTCCCCAAGATGAAGTTGATGACCAAGAGAAGCAAAGTCAAGAAAATCAAGAGGAAGACCGAGAGATACCCGAGGAAGTTCAATCTCCACAGGAAAATATTTCCAAGGAGAAGAAGTCTCCTGAATTACCTATCTCTCCCACTCTTGCTAAACATCTCCCTCCACTTCCTTTCCCGAATAGGCTCAAAGAAAAGAATCTAGATGAGCAATTTGGGAAGTTTTTAAGTATTTTCAAGAAATTGACAATTAACATTTCTTTTGCTGATGCTTTGAAACAGATGCCCATCTATGCAAAGTTCATGAAAGACATTCTCACCAACAAGATATCTTTGCTAGAATCTGAAACGGTGCATCTCATTGATGAAATTTCAGCGGTCCTACTAAGGCACCCTCCTCCAAAACTTGGAGACCCTGGTTTGCCTATCATCCCTTGTTCCATTGGTGATTTTAATTGCGGTAGTGGTCTATGTGATTTAGGAGCTAGTATAATATCATGCCACTTTCAACTTTTAATAAACTTGGGATTGGTGAGTGCATTCCTACTACTGTGCAATTACAACTTGCTGACAGGTCTCTAGTGCTTCCAAAAGGAAAAGTTGAGGATTTGGTAGTGACTGTGGGAACCTTTGTTTTCCCCGCTGATTTCATAGTGATTGATATGGAAGAAGATGTCAAGGTCCCTTTGATTTTGGGCCGTCCATTTTTAAGAACTGCCAGGACCTTGATAGATGTGGAAAAAAGGAAGATTATTTTGCGTCTTCATGATGAAAAGCTTGAGTTTGACATGTCTAAGATAGTGAAAAGACCTGCGCATGCGGAAGCTATTTTTGCAATAGATGTTGTCGACTCCATTTTGCAAAATAATCCACCCCCTCACTCTAATTATGATGCATTGAGTTTTGCTTTGCTTGAGTCTGATGATGAACAGGAGATGGATCCGGAGGTGAATGAAATGGTAGCTGCTTTGGATAGAGCCCCAAGATACTTCAGAACGTATTACCCACCACCGGAACCACTAGAGAGAAGCGAGCAAAGAATACCTCCTTCGGTCGAGAAGCCTCCCACTGTGGAGATGAAACTTCTACCTTCTCATTTAAAATATGTTTATCTGACTGAACCTTGTGATCTACCTGTCATTATCTCCTCCTCCCTCACAGGTGAACAAGAGGACAGTTTGTTGAAGGTGCTTCGAAACCACAAGGGGGCAATTTGTTGGTCAATCTCCGATATAAAGGCTATAAATCCCCATTTCTGTACTCATCGAATCTTCATGGAGGATAACTACAGGCCACTCGTTCAACCTCAAAGGCGGCTCAACCCGAATATGAAGGAGGTAGTTAAAAAGGAGGTCCTAAAGCTACTCGACTCCGGGATCATCTACCCCATATCCGATAGTCCATGGGTGAGCCCGACCCGGTGGTACCAAAAAGGAGGAATCACGGTGGTGTCGAATGAAAAGGGGGAGCTGATTCCCCAAAGAACAACAACCGGTTGGAGAGTGTGCATCGACTACCGGAAGTTGAACATGGCTACAAGAAAAGATCACTTCCCCTTGCCCTTCATCGACCAAATGCTAGAGAGGTTAGCCGGGCAAGACTTTTATTGCTTTCTTGATGGCTACTCGGGGTACTTCCAAATCCCATAGCCCCTGAAGATCAAGAGAAGACCACCTTCACATGCCCTTATGGAACGTTCGCATATAGAAGAATGCCCTTCGGGTTATGCAATGCTCCCGCAACGTTCCAAAGGTGTATGATGGCCATCTTCTCCAACTTTATTGAAAAAAGCATGGAAGTTTTCATGGAAGATTTCTCGGTCTTTGGGCTCAACTTCGACTCTTGCCTAGAGAACTTAGACACCATTCTCTCCCGATGTGAGGAAACCAATCTAGTACTCAATTGGGAGAAATGCCACTTCATGGTGAGAGAAGGGATCGTCCTCGGGCACCAGATCTCCTCCAATGGGATTGAAGTTGACCGGGCCAAGGTCAAAGTCATCGAGAAGCTGCCACCAACCACTTCAGTTAGAGACATTAGAAGCTTTCTTGGCCATGTCGGGTTCTACAGAAGGTTCATCAAGGACTTTTCCAAAATCTCTAAACCTCTGTGTGACCTTTTAGCCAAAGAGGCAAAATTTGAATTCACTGAAGACTGTCTGAAATCCTTCAACACTCTCAAGGAGTGCCTCATCTCAGCACCGATAGTTGTGTCACCAGATTGGAGCCTTCCATTTGAAATAATGTGTGATGCGAGCGACTATGCAGTGGGGGCAGCCCTATGTCAGAAAAGGGAGAAGATTCTAAGAACTATCTACTATGCGAGCAAGACACTCAACGATGCTCAGAAAAACTATGCCACAACCGAGAAGGAGCTTCTAGCGGTTGTCTTTGCATTATATAAGTTCCGCTCTTACCTCTTGGAAAGTAAGGTGATTGTGCATACGGACCACTCCGCCTTGAAATATTTGTTTACCAAGGAGGACGCCAAGCCAAGGTTGTTGAGATGGATTTTGTTGCTGCAAGAGTTTGAGATCGAAATCCGAGATAAACCGGGTGTGCAGAATGTGGTGGCCGACCACCTCTCCTGCATGGAAGTGCCCGATGAAGGTGTACCTATAAACGAGTTCTTTCCGGATGAGACTGTTTTCGTGATCAAGGAAGCTGATGATCCTTGGTATGCTGATCTTGCAAACTACTTAGCAAGGGGGTGGTGCCCCACAACTTGACCTACCAGCAGAGGAAGAAATTCTTCACTGACTCGAAGCACTACTTCTGGGATGATCCTCACCTCTTCAAGACTTGTGCTGATGGGGTGATAAGGAGATGTGTGCCCCTGAATGAAGTGAAAGACATTCTCACCCATTGCCACTCTCTTGAAGTGGGAGGGCATCATGGGCCGCAAGGACCGCAGCAAAAGTTCTACAAGCCGGTTTCTTCTGGAAATCCTTACACAAAGATTGCCATGCTTTTGTTGCTTCCTGTGACCGCTGTCAAATGATGGGCAACATCTCCCGCAAACAAGAAATGTCTCTTAATGTGATGCTAGAGGTTGAACCATTTGACTTGTGGGGCATAGACTTCATGGGACCCTTCCTATCCTCCTGCTCAAATCTCTTTATCCTTGTAGCTGTGGACTACGTGACCAAGTGGGTGGAAGTGAAATACCCCGAACTTAAATATAGGGATTAAAATTAATCTCATAAGTATTTAAGGGCCTAATGGTACCCAATTAATACTAGTAAGGAAAAATAAATCCAAAAGAAATAAAGAAACGCTTTAAAAGCGGAAAACGCTAAATAAGCGTTAAATAACCATAGGAGGTATGAGACCTCGTTAGAGTATTATATGGATTTTGAAGGTTTAACAAGACCTAAATAATATATGGGAACAAATCCCGAAGAAAACGGATCCTTAAAACGGATTAAAATCACTAACGAACCTTAAAGCACGTTTTTCGAGGTAACCGAGAAAACGTGACTTTAAGCGGGTCAAATAGACTCGTAACAATTTTGGTCAACTAAATAATCATTAATGAATATTAGTGAAGCTTTAGAACCAATAAAATCAATAAAACGAGAAATTAGTAAAAACCGTCAAAAACGGGAAGTTATGGGGTAGAAACATAAATAATCAAAACTTATGTGTCCAATATTGCAAATAAAATTTCAAAACCCACAAGTGGGCTGTGTGTGGTCCGATTTTTGAGGCCCCTCACACTCTCTCACACACTCTATTAATTTCCCCTTACTCACAAACCACAAAAGTAATAAAACTACTACTTTCTACTTTATTACTCTCACACTCTCACACTCTATCTCCTCTACCATTCTCTTCTCTCACGTAATACCCATCCCCCTTACTCTCTCTTTCTCCTTTCTCCTTCCCAAACCGATGGCCATGGAGAATTAGCAAAACTCACACAAAACCCCTATTCTCTCCTCCTGTAACTCCCTCAAATCTCCTCCAAAAATTACAAAACTTGTGCCATTGGAATCCCCTCCTCAAGAGCTACATTCCTATCTTTTCAAAAATCGTAAACAAAAACTTTCATCTCCATGGGTATGGAGCATTTGGAGCTTCAAGACTACCACTAGAACCACCTTGTTCTCCTTGTTCTAATGAGGTAAAAATATTCTTAAAACTTCATCTTTTTTTTAGCCTTATGGGCAAAACGAAAATTTAGCTAAACCTTGTTTGGTTCCTTTTGTACCAGCCGATTTTGGCTTCTTTGAAGGAGTAGAAACATTGTTCTTAAGCTCCTCTAAGCTTCATCTACACCCTTGGGAGGTAACATGTTTCTAAACCCTAGAAATTACTTCAAAACATTAATGTAATCTAAGGGTTAGTCTTGGTATTGAAATGTGTATGTGAATGGGTTATAATGTTAGATTTGTGAAGTACTATAACCGGTAGAGAGAGAGAAGGAAGAGGCAAGAGGAAGAAAGGAAACTAGAAGGAGAAAGAAGGTAATTGCACTCTTTCCTTGTGTAGCTTGGTAATGAGTAATGTAACAGCTTTTTAGAAGTTAAAATTGGTATTGTAAATTGGTAGTGCAGTGGTAGTGTAATGTGTAGGAGAAAACAAGTGTTTTAAACCTTAAAAGGCATTTTAAAACTTGTTAAAACCTAAATGGGAATTAAGGCTTGAGTGCAGGAAATTAAGGTTGTTTAGTGTGGTATTTTGTATACGAGAATGGGTATATTGGTATTGGTTGTGAACAGGTGGTATGGATCAATAATGTGAGTGAAACCATGTGGAGAATTTTAATAATATAGGGGAGACTATGTCAAATTTTATCTAGGAATTTGAGGACTTAAGTGTTCAAGATGAGAAAACAACCTAGGTAGTGACTAGGTGTATGTGGAGAGTATAATGGGAGCGTTTAGTAGCTTGTAACAGATTTGGGTATGATTTGTTAATGGGATGTAACTAGGAAGTGAATGGATGTATTTTGGGATACTAGGAGTAGCATTAGTTGAGGAAGTAATGGAGGAAATAAGAACCCAAAATCTGTAACAAAGTGTATAGAGATACATTGGAGAAGTTAGGAAGAATTAGTGTGGAAGATTGGTGACAAGAGTGTTGAACTTGGGTATAGGTATTGTAGTGGCTTGGGAATGAATTGGAGGGTAAGATAATACAATGTAGGTTTTGGAAATGGCATTAGGAGATGAGAATATGCATGGGGGAAGTAGGAACGAAAATCTGTAGCATTGGAGGATGAAAAACTGTTGTAAGTGTGGAAGGGAAGTGATGGAATTGTGTAAGTTGAATTATGGATTGGTAAGGAGTTTGGTGGATGAACTAAGGCAATTTGGAGGGCCTAGGTAGTGTTTAAACATGTGGGATTACATGTAGAAAGATTGGAGTAACAATGGCAAAGTATAGAACTAGAACTGAAAACAGAAATAAAAATGCAAATACTGGGCCGGACCGACCTTGGGACCGAACTTGCAAGGTCGGTCGAGCCCAGATTTACAAAGACGGGAAAGCTTCTGGAATGGACCGAACTTGCGACCGGACTCGCAAGTTCGGTCGGACCAGAGAAATTCTCCCGTCTGTAACCTACTGGAATGGACCGAACTTGCGACCGGACTCGCAAGTTCGGTCGACCAGAGAAATTCTCCCGTCTGTAACCTTCTGGAATGGACCGACCTTGCGACCGGACTTGCAAGTCGGTCGAGCTAAAATTTTCCGTCTTGTAAGCTACTAGAATGGACCGACCTTGCGACCGGACTTGCAAGGTCGGTCGGGCTAAAATTTTCCGTTGAGTAACTCACTGGAATGGACCGACCTTGGGACCGTAACTTGCAAGGGGCGGACTTGCAAGGTCGGTCGGCCCTGGAATTTTCACCCGATGTAGCCTACTGACTTGGACCGAACTTGCAAGGTCGGTCGTAAGTTCGGTCGGGTCAAAACTTAAAAAAAAAAAAAACTATAAGACTATGGTAGTATATGTATGTATGTATATGTATACCCCACCTATACATATGTGCATATATAGGTAAGTAAACCATTGTTAAGTAATTAGGAGTAAGTAAATAAAAATGTAAGTATTGTAATGCAAGACTTAGTAAGTATGGATTAGTAAACGTAAGAGTATCGGATTAAGTTAAGGATAGATAGATTAATCATTCCACTGTATGTATATATAATAGGATTTGATTTGTGAACACCGGAGGAACGTTGGGATACAAGTACAACGGTGAAAGGTATGATTTCTTCATGCCCTGTATCCTAATCTGGTTACCCCGATTTGTGTGCTTATTTGATCACCTAATAAGATAAATGCATGAATCGGACTATATTGCACCTACTTGTGCTTGTTTACATTGTTCTTGATATTGTCTTGAACAATAGTTTGTATAATTCATGAAACATATGAATGATGATGAAGTGTATTGTATTTTGTAGTGTACTTGTATATTGTAATGTATTTGTATGTAAGGGTATATGGTATTGTATTATTGTGGCTTGAATGTTGACTTCTGCTAATTCCTAACTACCTAACTCCTAACTTAAGTGAGTAAAACGGAATGAGTAGAAGTCCGATATAGCTTCGGTCACGCGTGAGGATGCGGAGTCACAAGAGGTTGGCTGCAATTCCTGACTCTTAAATGGTCCGCGGCCCAAATCCCTTAAATGGGTAGCATCCCGGATTGGTGAGTCAGTAATCCCGGAGGTGGGACGGAGTAGTCCCAGGGCTGGAGGTCCCGACGACTTAACTTGAGTAAGAGTAAGAGTAAGTAAGTATGGATCCGTAAGTATGTATGATTATGAGTATGTATGCGTATGTATGAAGTACGAGTAAAAGAATAATCTCCACCCGATTAACCCGGGTGGACCAATGAAGCTAACAAGAACTGTATCCTGTGTATGTGTAATTCGGAAAAAGGTAAGTATGTATTGAATGGTATGTTGGACTTCGTGTATGTATGTGTGTATGTCTTGCGTAGTGTATTGTAACATTGTGTATAAGAGCATGTATGCATGTATGTTTGTATGAAAATGAAACGCATGTGTTCGACCAAGTGGTCGGCGTACCCTCACTAGTACGCGGGGTATGCGGTTATCATGCTCGGCGAAAGCTGACCCTTCGGGGGCATTTTTTTAGTGTGTGCAGGTACCCGAAGCGAATATGGTCAAGAAGAGACCGGAGGCACACCCTTGTACTTAGAAAGTAAGTAGTTGTGAGAAAATGGGTAGATGTAGACTCCTAGAGAGTATGTATGAACTTGGAAGTGACATTATAAATGTATAAGGATCCTAGTAGACTCGATGAAGTATATTGATTGTATGGATTGAAGAGGAGTAAGTATTGAATGGAGCATTGTTGTAATTGATTGATGAATGGAGTATGTATTATAGATGTGTAGTACTCGGGATTCCGGTCCATCAGACCGATGCTGTAAGCAGTAGTAGTAGCCTTGTTAGCCACGTGCGTGGTTAACGGCATTGTATCACCCATGTATGTAAGTAAGTAACCGCTGCGTGTATCTGATGTGTAAGGAGATTGGACGGTAAGCATGTATTAATGGTAGGGGTGTTACAAAAAGTGGTATCAGAGCTTCGCCCTGATGACTGGAAATACCGAGCTAGGAAATACCGAGTTAGGAATTAGAAGCTTAGGGTAAGGGCGTTTAGAAGCTAGGGGTAGGGCGGTTAAGGCTGCGTTGGGTTTAGTTAGATGAGATATGTAGTTAGGAACTACGGTGAGTACGGATACCTACAAACCAGTTCCGCCCGCCGCAAACCCCACTGTATAACTTGGGAACGGACGCCAGAGAGAAGAAAAGTCTTTCATACTCGGGGAAACCCGATCTGGAGTTGTGAAGCAATCACACGGTAAACAAGAACGACACATGGTAGATTCCAAGAAATGGAAAGTCCGAAGATGGATCCGGTTGAACCACAACACCGCACGTAATAGTGGTAGGATGGACACTCCAACCACGAGGAGGCTACAACAGGCAACAACATGGGCGGCGGTGCTTAGCAGTCGTTGAAACTAGCTAGTCACCAACCAGAGGAAGACGAAGCCACTAACTGTGCAATGGGAATGAAAAAGGAAAAAAGGCGGCAGTAACGGAACCGGAACAAGTCTACGGGATAGTAATACTGGAATAATACACTAACGGTTATGCTAGCGACTAAGATATAGTCGGGAGCAGTTACCCCAGAATTACAACGCCACTAAGGTTACAATACCTGGCCAATATAGCTCAGACAACACAATAACAACCATGAGATATAATCCATAGGACTACAAGAGTAGTGCCTAAACAAGGAGAAGACTCAGTGACCACCACAGATGTGGGAACGAGCCACAAGGAACGACATAAACCAAATAGAGCGGGAATCTCCAAGGATTGGAGGAGTACCCAGATCTACGACAGCCATGTCTAGACCACCAAGAAGCTACCTAAAGGGGCGAGTATACCAATTGTAGATCAATAAGATCAGGGAAAGTTAACAAGACTATTAAATACAAGCAGAAAGCCATACCAAGATTGGTATAGGATTATCCAAAAACCATCGATACCACGCACTTGCCAAGGCAAGTGCAGTAAAGACAGGATATGTCAAAGGAACACTAACACATCACAAGTACATAGTAATGTACGTGACCGTAACGAAACAACCACAGGAATAAACATCCTAAAACTGAAGGAATGGAACCTTGGAAAGGCCTAACGGCCCGACCACTGTATTTAGAACCTACCAGTCAGCGAGAGATAGACTTGGTCAAGACCTCAAACATGGCTATGCCATGAGAGATTCTATTAAACCGAACCATTGTTTAAAAAACCAAAATTTTCCTTTCAAAACCAAACTTCTTTATAAACCTTGGATTTTAAAACCGAACCAACATGATATGGTGAGTATCATAGAATGATACAAGAGGAGTTGGCAATAGAATACTTCACCTAGGCGTGTGGCAAACACTACGAGTGTACCCGTTACGGATGTGGGACAACCGCACTCCGAAGGAGCTTGCGGGCCCGACATATAGTTGGGTAAGTGGTAACGTGTCAATATGGTACCCCACGTATGTAACATGTAGTGGTGCGATGACACGCGCGAAGTAGTCAACTCCGTTCTACGGACCATGAGTGAGTTCAAACCAGGACAGCTGGACACCTCAGACGATCAAGTATCAAGGAACTCAGAGAATCCATCTGGAGATGAGGAATAAGAACTAGGAAGTGCAAAGAGCGCATACTAGTAAGTATAGACATTGGATATGTCTCAAATAATCCAAGCAATTACCTGGCAGCTGGATGGGATGGCCAGCCTAAACACATTAAGGCGAATGACTAACACGAACCTAATAATACTCAACAAACGGGGCAGAATTCCCAAGAGCAATCACAAGATTACTACGAAGCACAACCCATCATCGGAGAGGATATTTAAACCTAGTCTCAAGCACTGGGAGCAAGTATAAACGGTCTACCCAACGACAGGAGACGTCATAACCCGAAAGGAGATAGCTTAATGCAATGCCATAAGACGGTATAGAGGACAACACATGTTATAAACATTAGCCGGATGTAACGGCACAACTACCAACACCCAGGAGCGATCCTTGAAGGGTGTCTGCATTAACAACAGTGGAACAAGTGTAATGATATGAGCGGGAGCTAAAACGAACTCGGTTAGGACACCGAAGGGATTTCACTTAACAGGAAATGCCCTAAGATACTGAGAGGCACCTATTAATACCATTTGCCTTAAAAAGGCCTCCTATGAACGGAAGCGTGATACCACGACTTACCATGGAGCCCAATAATACCTCCAACCTATGACGGTATACATGGAGTGGAACATGTATAAGCAGCTTGCAAAGAGCATAGCTTGCAGCAATATGGCTCTAAAGCCATAAACCCGATGCGTTGTGTAACCTTAAACGGTTGCAAAACCCACACCATTACTAACAAGACTTGCAAGAAATACTGCCTCATACGACAAGAAATCAACAACTGGACCATAAATTCAAACCCAACATCCTGAGTGGCTTGGAGTAATGGCCAACTCAATGTCACTGTCACTAGAGCATCAGCCTAGTATACAGTAGACGGAGTTCTTAATTACCGCCATGCCTTCTGTAGCAATGGTAGCACAGGGGCATAAGAATCATGATAATGCCAACATGGCCTAGTCCACACTTGAACACTACGGGAAACCCAAGGGAAGGTACCCCTCGTTAACCAAAGACCACTAATGCGGTGATGATGTGAACCCTTAGAAAAGGCTTCCATCTACTATAACAATTAAGCCCACGCAATAGATATTGCCAAGGGGCGATGGAATAAGGAAATGAGATTTCCAAACCATTACGACTTAAGGGAGTAAGCATACTCCATATACACCCAAAAACATATAGGGACCATTGTGTAAACACCAACATAGCAACCTTGTCATTGGACTATGAGTGGAGACAAACCCCTCAACAAGAACTTTCATTCATCAATGACAGAGTACTCTTCAATTGGAGAACGGGACCAGAAAACCCTTGAAGTTTCGTGGGATGTCCTGGTAATATACATACAAGCAAAACTGCACAGCCAGAGCCTAAACCAATGCTCAGCTTTGGGAGGATAGTAATTGTCAAAAACAATCGATGTGAGTGCACATTGCACACCACGAATGACCAACGCTCAAGAGAGCTTGTAAACCGGTAAATTGCCTTATCCTTGGTCAACCAAGATACTTGGTAAATTGTATCACAAATGATGATAGAATGTGGGGTAAGTTAACCTACACATAAAACCTAAGTGGAATAAGACATCTCCACATGGGAAGATAATAAGATTGCCGTATGCTACGACAACCGTCATACACACAAACACAGGAAACTTCTAGTGTATTCACACCATAAGGAAATGGTGCCAACGACAATGGCAATGAGTAAAGGTGCTACCACAGTAACAGAGACGGTAAGAACAATGTTGTACAATGAGTAAGAATACGGTGCGCAACAAGCGACCACTATGAGGAAGTGACAGATAATGACACAGAGTATAAGTATGAGATGACACACAGAAATATTCTTTCCTATCACATAAGTGACTTACTGTCAAGCGTTTACGCCTCTGCACTCTGTATGACTGAGTGTTTTGGTATTGCACTTGTGCAACTAATGATCTAATGGGATGGCTAGGGATATGGAGAATGTAAACCGGTAGTAAACCCTTCTTTTCACCAACAAACATGGCACAAGCCAATTAAGCAAGCTTAGCAACAAACCGTGCGGCCTAAGGCCAAAGAAGCACGAAGAGTGCGAAACACACTAACAATCACAGAGGTGAATTCCAATGGAATAAAAGGTGAAAGGAGACTTAAGAAAGTCACTAGAACCGACGCATATCAATGCAAGGTCATACAAGTAAAGGACACTTGTACCGAACCAGGAGAACTGGTATGATTTAGAAGCTAGTGACAACAGAGGAAGCACTACAACTAAGTAGTGACTTAACCTCGCCCGACAATAGGTCGGAGGAGCTTAATGAATAATCGTGGAAGCATAAATAGCATGTGCAGTAGATTACCAGAAAGCGGTTATAAATCTTAAACTCGTTAGTTCAAACGTGGTAAAAGAATACCGCAGTTGTTTAGTAAACCTCATTCCCATA
The DNA here is from genome assembly GCA_023374045.1 of Limonium bicolor. Taxonomy (NCBI): domain Eukaryota; kingdom Viridiplantae; phylum Streptophyta; class Magnoliopsida; order Caryophyllales; family Plumbaginaceae; genus Limonium; species Limonium bicolor. The sequence goes on along the minus strand of CM041781.1, from coordinate 295,984,583 downwards.
ATAGACGGATGAGAAGGTGATGTATACACATAAGGATAACAAGAAGGGTGAATAACCCAAGTTATCAGGGTCGCGCAGCAGAAGCTAGTGGGCCCTAGCTAGGAGATCAATGTACCTAGAGAGCATAATACAATGGCTAGTAATGCCTTGAAGCCGATTAGGCTAGAATCGAATTACATATGAGTTAAATAAACTCATATAGGAACTCTTGGTGCAAAGACTAAACCATTGGTATGGTTAAGACCCTTGACCAGAGCATATTATATAGTATACCGTAGTGAAGCTAAACGCTTCAGTTACCCAAACTGATTAAACCAGTGTTTAACAATAATAACATATGGTAGATTACGTGGGCATAATCCCTTTTAGGGGGGTTAGGGGGTGGAGTAGAGCGAAAACGTTAATGTAAGTTTGGAATTAAAACACATATACATAATGTGCATAGCACAAATGAGAACCAAATTGATGATTGATACTATGTAAATAAACAGAGTACTCATTCACCTGTAATTATGGAATTAGGCATTAGACATGCACATACCAGGGAGGAGTATCCCAATCGTGTAGCCCAGTAAGATAGTAGTAAAAGAAAGGTAATGAGTAGTGGACGGAGCTCCACAAGTATTGTAACTTTGAAGGAAGTAGTACGGAATGAATGAGAGTAGTAGATGAACGAAGTTTATGAGTAGTGGAATCGCAAGTAAAATATTTGAAACAATTGAAGTCAACTAAATCTTATAAGTGTAGTATTCCTTAGTTAGAATATAGGAGATGATGGTGAGTAATGGATGGAAGTAGTGGAGGTTGATGAAATGAGCATTTAGGTATTGAACCACAGAGTAAAGCATTTGGGAAGTAGAGTGAGGATGATTGATGGACTGATTCCATCCTTTGGAGATGTATGAATTCGTAATTACGACTAGAAAGGGTAAAAAGATAGAAAATGAAAACAATTAAATTATTTGTTTGATTGAATCTGATGTGGGAAGTCGAACTTGATCCTGATCAGATCAAGGGAAACCGAACACAAATTGGGGTGGAAAGATAGTTCAACACTGATGCTGATCACATCAGGGTCGAATGATTCTTGAAGCTCCCCTCAAGTGGTCACAAGAATCACACATAGGATAGAAGTAATGAGTATAAATTGGAATATGGAGTTGTATGTTTTAGAAATTTTTAAGTGGTAGTGGTGGAAGAATTTCTTTTAGTATGGAGAATGAGGAGGTGTTAGAAGTGAGTACCGAAGAAGATAGTAAGGTAGTATGTGGTACTATTCCAAGGGCGGCGGGACATAGAGGAGTCCCGTGTCTAGATGACCTGAGCGCCTACGGGATTGGAATGTGTATTGCATTGCTTTGGGAATAGCCTTGCATTGTATGTATATATAAATTTGGTAATGAGGAACCGGATGGTCGGCAGTAATGCGGATTAGAGTAATTATTGTACATTGGTATGGTATGGAAAGGAGAAACCTTGAGTAACTGATTTGGGATTAGTAAGGAGGAAGAACGTATGGCTTTGGTATTAGACACGTAAGAATGAGTAAGCATTGTAAACCTATAACCTCGAACAACTTTGAGGACAAAGTTCCTAAGGGGGGTAGATTGAAATACTCCAAACTTAAATATAGGGATTAAAATTAATCTCATAAGTATTTAAGGGCCTAATGGTACCCAATTAATACTAGTAAGGAAAAATAAATCCAAAAGAAATAAAGAAACGCTTTAAAAGCGGAAAACGCTAAATAAGCGTTAAATAACCATAGGAGGTATGAGACCTCGTTAGAGTATTATATGGATTTTGAAGGTTTAACAAGACCTAAATAATATATGGGAACAAATCCCGAAGAAAACGGATCCTTAAAACGGATTAAAATCACTAACGAACCTTAAAGCACGTTTTTCGAGGTAACCGAGAAAACGTGACTTTAAGCGGGTCAAATAGACTCGTAACAATTTTGGTCAACTAAATAATCATTAATGAATATTAGTGAAGCTTTAGAACCAATAAAATCAATAAACGAGAAATTAGTAAAAACCGTCAAAAACGGGAAGTTGTGGGGTAGAAACATAAATAATCAAACTTATGTGTCCAATATTGCAAATAAAATTTCAAAACCCACAAGTGGGCTGTGTGTGGTCCGATTTTTGAGGCCCCTCACACTCTCTCACACACTCTATTAATTTCCCCTTACTCACAAAACAACAAAAGTAATAAAACTACTACTTCTACTTTATTACTCTCACACTCTCACACTCACACTCTCTCTCTCTCTACCTCTACCATTCTCTTCTCTCACGTAATACCCATCCCCCTCACTCTCTCTTTCTCCTTTCTCCTTCCCAAACCGATGGCCATGGAGAATTAGCAAAACTCACACAAAACCCCTCTTCTCTCCTCTGTAACTCCCTCAAATCTCCTCCAAAATTACAAAACTTGTGCCATTGGAATCCCCTCCTCAAGAGCTACATTCCTATCTTTTCAAAAATCGAAAACAACAACTTTCATCTCCATGGGTATGGAGCATTTGGAGCTTCAAGACTACCACTAGAACCACCTTGTTCTCCTTGTTCTAATGAGGTAAAAATATTCTTAAAAACTTCATCTTTTTCTAGCCTTATGGGCAAAACGAAAATTTAGCTAAACCCTTGTTTGGTTCCTTTTGTACCCAGCCGATTTTGGCTTCTTTGAAGGAGTAGAAACATTGTTCTTAAGCTCCTCTAAGCTTCATCTACACCCTTGGAGGTAACATGTTTCTAAACCCTAGAAATTACTTCAAAACATTAATGTAATCTAAGGGTTAGTCTTGGTATTGAAATGTGTATGTGAATGGGTTATAATGTTAGATTTGTGAAGTACTATAACCGGTAGAGAGAGAGAAGGAAGGCAAGAGGAAGAAAGGAAACTAGAAGGAGAAAGAAGGTAATTGCACTCTTTCCTTGTGTAGCTTGGTAATGAGTAATGTAACAGATTTTTAGAAGTTAAAATTGGTATTGTAAATTGGTAGTGCAGTGGTAGTGTAATGTGTAGAGAAAACAAGTGTTTTAAACCTTAAAAGGCATTTTAAACTTGTTAAAACCTAAATGGGAATTAAGGCTTGAGTGCAGGAAATTAAGGTTGTTTAGTGTGGTATTTTGTATACGAGAATGGGTATATTGGTATTGGTTGTGAACAGGTGGTATGGATCAATAATGTGAGTGAAACCATGTGGAGAATGTTAATAATATAGGGAGACTATGTCAAATTTTATCTAGGAATTTGAGGACTTAAGTGTTCAAGATGAGAAAACAACCTAGGTAGTGACTAGGTGTATGTGGAGAGTATAATGGGAGCGTTTAGTAGCTTGTAACAGATTTGGGTATGATTTGTTAATGGGATGTAACTAGGAAGTGAATGGATGTATTTTGGGATACTAGAAGTAGCATTAGTTGAGGAAGTAATGGAGGAAATAAGAACCCAAAATCTGTAACAAAGTGTATAGAGATACATTGGAGAAGTTAGGAAGAATTAGTGTGGAAGAATTGGTGACAAGAGTGTTGAACTTGGGTATAGGTATTGTAGTGGCTTGGGAATGAATTGGAGGGTAAGATAATACATTGTAGGTTTTGGAAATGGCATTAGGAGATGAGAATATGCGTGGGGGAAGTAGGAACGAAAATCTGTAGCATTGGAGGATGAAAAACTGTTGTAAGTGTGGAAGGGAAGTGATGGAATTGTGTAAGTTGAATTATGGACTGGTAAGGAGTTTGGTGGATGAACTAAGGCAATTTGGAGGGCCTAGGTAGTGTTTAAACATGTGGGATTACATGTAGAAAGATTGGAGAAACAATGGGCAAAGTATAGAACTGAAAACAGAAATAAAAATGTAAATACTGGGCCGGACCGACCTTGGGACCGAACTTGCAAGGTCGGTCGAGCCCAGATTTACAAAGGCGGGAAAGCTTCTGGAATGGACCGAACTTGCGACCGGACTCGCAAGTTCGGTCGGACCAGAGAAATTCTCCCGTCTGTAACCTACTGGAATGGACCGACCTTGCGACCGGACTTGCAAGGTCGGTCGAGCTAAATTTTCCGTCTTGTAAGCTACTAGAATGGACCGACCTTGCGACCGGACTTGCAAGGTCGGTCGGGCTAAAATTTTCCGTGAGTAACTCACTGGAATGGACCGACCTTGGGACCGGACTTGCAAGGTCGGTCGGCCCTGGAATTTTCACCCGATGTAGCCTACTGACTTGGACCGAACTTGCAAGGTCGGTCGCAAGTTCGGTCGGGTCAAAACTTAAAAAAAAAAACTATAAGACTATGGTTAGTATATGTATGTATGTATATGTATACCCACCTATACATATGTGCATATATAGGTAAGTAAACCATTGTTAAGTAATTAGGAGTAAGTAAATAAAATGTAAGTATTGTAATGCAAGACTTAGTAAGTATGGATTAGTAAACGTAAGAGTAATCGGATTAAGTTAAGGATAGATAGATTAATCATTCCACTGTATGTATATATAATAGGATTTGATTTGTGAACACCGGAGGAACGTTGGGATACAAGTACAACGGTGAAAGGTATGATTTCTTCATGCCCTGTATCCTAATCTGGTTACCCCGATTTGTGTGCTTATTTGATCACCTAATAAGATAAATGCATGAATCGGACTATATTGCACCTACTTGTGCTTGTTTACATTGTTCTTGATATTTGTCTTGAACAATAGTTTGTATAATTCATGAAACATATGAATGATGATGAAGTGTATTGTATTTTGTAGTGTACTTGTATATTGTAATGTATTTGTATGTAAGGGTATATGGGTATTGTATTATTGTGGCTTGAATGTTGACTTCTGCTAATTCCTAACTACCTAACTCCTAACTTAAGTGAGTAAACCGGAATGAGTAGAAGTCCGATATAGCTTCGGCCACGCGTGAGGATGCGGAGTCACAAGAGGTTGGCTGCAATTCCTGACTCTTAAACTGGTCCGCGGCCCAAATCCCTTAAATGGGTAGCATCCCGGATTGGTGAGTCAAGTAAATCCCGGAGGTGGGACGGAGTAGTCCCCAGGGCCGGAGGTCCCGACGACTTAACTTAACTTGAGTAAGAGTAAGAGTAAGTAAGTATGGATCCGTAAGTATGTATGAGTATGAGTATGTATGCGTATGTATGAAGTAACGAGTAAAAGAATAATCTCCACCCGATTAACCCGGGTGGACCAATGAAGCTAACAAGAACTGTATCCTGTGTATGTGTAATTCGGAAAAAGGTAAGTATGTATTGAATGGTATGTTGGACTTCGTGTATGTATGTGTGTAATGTCTTGCGTAGTGTATTGTAACATTGTGTATAAGAGCATGTATGCATGTATGTTTGTATGAAAATGAACCGCATGTATTCGACCAAGTGGTCGGCGTACCCTCACTAGTACGCGGGGTATGCGGTTATCATGCTCGGCGAAAGCTGACCCCTTTCGGGGGACATTTTTTAGTGTGCAGGTACCCGAAGCGAATATGGTCAAGGAAGAGACCGGAGGCACACCCTTGTACTTAGAAAGTAAGTAGTTGTGAGAAAATGGGTAGATGTAGACTCCTAGAGAGTATGTATGAACTTGGAAGTGACATTATAAATGTATAAGGATCCTAGTAGACTCGGTGAAGTATATTGTATTGTATGGATTGAAGAGGAGTAAGTATTGAATGAGCATTGTTGTAATTGATTGATGAATGGAGTATGTATTATAGATGTGTAGTACTCGGGATTCCGGTCCATCAGACCGATGCTGTAAGCAGTAGTAGTAGCCTTGTTAGCCACGTGGGTGGTTAACGGCATTGTATCACCCATTGTATGTAAGTAAGTAACCGCTGCGTGTATCTGATGTGTAAGGAGATTGGACGGTAAGCATGTATTAATGGTAGGGGTGTTACAGGAAGCCATTGCCTCTCCCACAAATGATGCTAAGGTGGTGACCAAGTTCCTAAGAAAAATATCTTTACACGGTTTGGAGTCCCTAGAGCATTCTTAGTGACGGGGGTTCTCACTTCTGCAACAAGCAATTTGAAGCTTTGATGGAGAAGTATGGAGTGAGACATAAGGTCGCTCTACCTTACCACCCCCAAACTAATGGACAAGCCGAGGTCACCATATAGAGTTGAAATGGATCTTGCAGAAAAACGGCAAATTCTTCAAGAAAGGATTGGTCTCTTAAGCTCGACGATGCTCTATGGGCATACCGAACATCCTACAAGACTCCCATTGGTATGTCCCCTTACCGTCTTGTCTACGGGAAAGCTTGTCACCTACCGGTTGAACTTGCACATAAATCGTATTGGGCTGTCAAAGCGCTCAATTACGACCTCAAGAGTGCTGGAGAAAAGAGAAAGTTTCAGTTGACAGAGTTAGAAGAGATCCGGGAAGACGCTTATGAGAACAACCGGATCTACAAGGAGAAGACAAAGAGATGGCACGATAAATTGATCCTCAAGAGAGAATTCCATGAGGGAGATCGAGTCTTACTCTACAACTCTCGGTTAAAGCTCTTCCCGGGTAAGCTCAAATCTCATTGGGCCGGGCCTTTCTCTATCACTAAGGTGACCCCGTATGGTGCTGTGGAGTTAAACAACACAAAAGGTGGAACCTTCATGGTTAATGGTTCGAGGCTCAAGCATTACATAGGAGGTGACATTAAACGGGTAGAAGCTCGTCCTATCTTCCTTCGGGAACCAGGTTTCATCTAAACCTTACTATGGTCTAGCCAAAGACCCTAAAAGAAGGGTGGCTTTTCGGGAGGCAACCCGGATTTCTTTCCTTGCCCGTTTAAGTGTTTTAACTTGTTAGTTTTCCTTATTGCTTTTGCTTGTGTTTTTGGTGCTCATGTTTGGTTATTACTGCTGTTTTGTGATTTTGGGACTTGGAGTGTGAAATTGGATGAATTGGGGTGCAAGAAAAATGAAAATTTGGGTCTCTGTTGCGGACCGCCCCTATGGACCGCCCCTGAGGGGCGGTCCCACTGATTTTCAATGAAGAAAAACGCTCTCTGTTACGGACCGCCCCTATGGACCGCCCTGAGGGGCGGTCCCACTGATTTTCACTGAAATTTTGGTCTCTGTCGTGGACCGCCACAGGGGCGGTCCAATCGAAATTTTTTTTCAAAAAAAAAAATAGAAACGCTCTCAGATGGGGACCGCCCCTATTAACCGCCCCTGTGGGGTGGTCCCATCGAAAATTTTGAAAAAAATTTAGCCAAAACGCCGCATTTCCCCCTTCTTCCTTCTCCCTTCCTTTCTTTCTTTCTTTCCTTTCTTCCTCACCCGACCCCGACTCCGACTCCCTCTTCTCCTCTCCCTCTGTCGAACTCCCCAGTGCAGCACAACTTCAGCCACCGCACCAGCCCACCTCCGTGCCACCCGCCAACCGCGCCGCCCTGCTCCCGCCGCGACCGCGACCCGACCGCGCCCTGCTCCGACGCCAGCCGCGACCAGCACAGACACCCACACTCCCTCTCCCACTCAAAATCCCTAAATCCCTAAATCGACTTTACTCCCGATTTTAGCCCGTTTTTGTAACTTTTTTGCCTCATTTTCACCATCTAAACACTTAGGTATGTGAATCTAACTCTATTTTGTCAATTTTTAAATTTTTTGAGCAAGTTACACTTTGGGCTGAATTTAGGTCGAACCAAACGGGGCCTTAGGTGGGAAATTGTGATTTTTGCAAATTTGTGGATTTGGATTGTGTTGACTAATTATTTAGGGAAGTTGTGTGGGTTTGGAGATTGAAAATGTTGCAATTTGGTGGTTTTAGCATGATTTTGGTCTTAATGCTTTAAATTTAATAATGCCTTGTTTGGCATTGTTTACTAAAAAAAAAATTATGTTACGACTTTGTTGGCCTATTGGGATAATGCGTGAGCACAATTAACTTTCTATGCCTAGGGTACTGCACTAATGTTGAGAATTGGAGTGGGCGTATATGTGAAAATGGGTAAAGTGTGGATTTGGTTCGTAATTTTGGACCATATTGGATGCATTGGGTTATTGGTGTGCTTCAATACTTGAATGACAACCTTTTGGTTGATTTGTGGAGGTTTTTAGAACCGGGAAATTAGGAAAACGGGGGAGATCATGCCGATTTTTTTTGAGAATTGTTGTGTTTTTTTTATTCTTTCTTTTTCCCATGCACTTCATGAATATGTTTACAACAACCTTTACATTTCTCTTTCCCTTATCAATCATTAACTCTCTTTTGTTGTTTTGTTTTTTTTGTTTTTTCTTTCCTTGTTTTTCTTTTCTTGTCTTTTGTTTTAGAAAATGCAACCACTCGACCGAGCCACCATCCGCCAGCGCATGGCCGCCCGCCTTCCATTTGGCACCAGATTGATCGACGGCCTCTTCATCACTGAAGAGGCCAAGACTTGGTACCATCATGGGCCCCGCCGGGAGTTCATCCAGGAGTGTGACGTGGACCCAAAATCGTCGAGGACCTCGACCTCCAGTCACTATTCGATTTCTACGGATGGGGTCGATTCTTGACGATGGGTGGGGGGTTCTGCCCAAACCTCGTCTCTTCCAGTTCTATACAATGCGGCTCGGGAGGTGTTTCAAAGCTTATCTCATATGTCGGAGGTCGACGTATAGAGATCACACACAGCTGTTCATTGAGGCTTTGGACATCCCTTTGGAGGATTACGGGAGCGACAACTACCTTCTAGACAGTTACCTCCAGAGCCACCGCCGCCAGTACCTAGCCACCCTCCCGACCACGCGCCGAAAGAAGAATCAGTCGGGCACTGTTTCCCGGGTCACCATGACCCCGAATATGGTCCAGGATACCGCTCAGCGCGTCATCCTTGCGCTGATCCGTTATAACATGCTGCCCCGGGACAGTAAGGACATGAATGCCATGGATTGCTTCCTCATGAACAGCCTCACCTCCCCAGATCCGAACCGGCCATTCTCTATCTCCGGGCTGATGTTCTACCACCTCTGCCACATGGTCGAGAAGCGGGATACCCAGCATCTCGGCTACCCTCACTTCCTCCACACTCAGTTCTTTGAGTGCGGAGTCGACGTTGGAGAGACGGTCCTTGAGCCTCCCATGGCTCTCATCGACCATGCTGCCCTCCGGTGGATGGGGTTTCGCCGTGCTCCTGGAGGTTGGAGAAGATACGACCCACTTCCAGCACCGAGTCCTCCTCCAGTTCATCTATCACTCCCTCTACTGTCGCTGCCCCAGCCCTACCACCTCCCACGGTTACCCGGGAGGAGTTCGAGGCCCACCAGCGGCGCGTGGAGGAGTTGGCAGCCCAGTATGAGGAGCTGCGCCGCATGATCGAGCATGGTGGACCATCGGCCCAGTAGTCTACTCAGGGATTTGGCTGCCTGGAGGCTCATGTTTTGAAACTTGTTATGTATTTCTGGAGATTGTTGTTATTATTGTCTTTTATCTTTTCTTTCGCTATGCTTTACCGTACTCTATCTCTGCTTTCCGCTTCAGTTATAACATTGTGAACCAGTTAATGTAGGACTCGCTTATGAGTCTCCTTTTGATTTCTAACGATGGGCTTTAAGCGTATTCCTCGGAATCATGTTGCGCCTAGTTTATTTTTGTCTCTGCTTTGTAGCTACATACACACTGCATGCAAGCACCCTTCAACGCTGAATAGGACACATGCAAGAGGAACTCTTGCACAATTTTCCTAGGTCTCACGCTTCAACGACCCCGGACACTCTCCAGTGTGGGGGAACCCTTTGCCCAATACACGTCTTATCAGGGGAGTACCAGTTCGCTAAATTATTACACAATGCTTTACAACTTTATGTACTATATGTTTCAGGGCATCGAAAAGGTCTTCTGTTTATTTCCCTTTGGGTTTCGCTTTGACAAATGAGGACATTGTCCTACTCAAGTGTGGGGGAAACGACCTTTTCTTTTGATGCACTTCTTTATCTCCTTATACATGTCTATTGCTGCCATGAAGAAGTTCCATTTGTATTAAGCAAGTCTTTCCATGAATGCTTAGAACTTTCCACCAATTTTTCATATTTTCTCTCTTGAGGAGCAATTAATTGCGGTGTTTCCATAAATCCCTTTCTTGGTGAAATTTTATTGCTTAGGGGTCCTTTCTAATCTTCTCATCTAGGGATTGCTAAGGGTGTTTTCCCTCGTGGAATTTTTTTAAAAAGGACTTGAGAGGCACCATCGGTAACCAACAAATGAGAGTTGAGTGTTCCGTGGAGCCAAAGGCAAAATTCCAAATTATTTCCTCTCATCTCTTGTTGCAAAAGAAAATCAAATGCAAATCTCTATTTTTCCTTTTGTTTTTCCTCAATGCCCATTCTTGAGAGAAGTTGGCCATGGTAAAAGTTCTCCAAGTCCAAAGATCTTTAAGCAATTGGAAACACTCTAGATCATACCCCGAAGCTCTATATTTTATTTACCCTAAGCACACCCATGTCACCATGAGAAGGTTGGTTGCACTCCTCTTGAGATTTTTCACAATTTTGTTCACCAAAGTTCAAGAATTCATCTAAATACTTGCTTGCTATAAATGTTCCTTCTTGCTATGGGTTCCTAGAAATTTTGCTTGAGGACAAGCAAATAGATAAGTATGGGGGAGTTGATAAATGGTGAAATGATGTATTTATAAGGTCTTTATTTACCTTTATTTCGTGCAACTATTAACTTATTTCACCACTTGATATAGCATTTCGTTAATATAGTTGAACTCATGCAGTTTTAATTTAAATTTAGGTAAAAGCTCACTTGAGCAATGGTTTTTGGGAGACTCTCAAGACTTAGTAGTTGAGCTTTAATGCCCTGAGGAGTGTGTCAAAGACGAGGGGTCAAACGAGTCAATTTCGGTGCAGAAGAGTCGTCTCTGGTGTGGACCGCCCCTGTGGGGCGGTCCAGTCGATTTCGAAACACGAGAATCGCCTCTAGTGTGGACCGCCCCTGTGGACCGCCCCTGTGGGGCGGTCCCGACGGAAATTTGCCCAGAACAATAGTTTAAAGACGGGAAAAAAAGGGGGGTTTGGCTTATTCTTTGTAATTTACACTTTCACACACACAAGAGAAGAGAAAGAACGTGAAGAAGGAGAGAAGAGGAGAAAAGAAGAGGAAGAAGAGAAGAAGAGAAGAAGGAAGAACTCACCTTCTCTAAAGCTTCTAAGCTTCAATAATGCCTTCTTCTTACTCTTTTCTAGTTTTTCTTTCCTCTATGCTTGAGTAGTACTCTATTGTGCTTTGGGATGGGTCTTTGAACCCAAACCCTAGAATATGCTTGTGAATCTTGATTATTCTTTAATATAGTTGTTTCTCTCTTAATTATCATTCAATGTTCTCAAATTGATCTCTTGAGTGCATTTGTGGTGAACCCTAACTACAAATTGGTTTTGAGTTAGGGTTTGTGACCAAATTGAGAGAGAACTCTTGATTTAAGCTCCTAGGATTAGTGAGTATAATTTGGGGCTTTGTTCTAGAACTTGCTTAATGCTACTTAGTGAGTTTAGTCCTAATTGATTTTGAAGGCTAAAATTAACTAAGTAAGAATTAACTCATCTTTGGTTTAGAGGGTTATTATATTGTTCTAAAAAGACAACTATGGCATAAGAAGAGTTGCTAGCATGTCTAGGTAGTTTGGGTGATTACCAAATTCCCAAAGTACTTTTCCATCCAATCCATTAAACTATCACCTTTAGTTTATTTGTTGTTCTTGCAATTACTCAACCAACACAATCAAGCTTGCCACCGGCTAAACCCCATTTACTGTTTTTCTTGCAATTACTAAGTACCGAGACTAGGAAGTTAGGACCAATTTCCTTGTGGATACGACACTTGTTGTACTACACACGATTAGGTGCACTTGCCTACTCCTTGCATTTATTTATATACCTTGTTATATAGTTTTTGCACACACTCAGCCTAGTTGTAATGCTTGTATTGTGAATATCATAAGGGAACTAAAGATTAGATGGGGTAAATTTCATTTCCCTGTAACTAGGAAGAATTTTAGAATTCTTAGTTGCTTTAGTTTGCTTGAGCTCCTTGGAAAGTAATGGAGGTGTCTCGACAGTTTTGATGTAATTAGTTTAGAATCGTTACTCAGGTTGTATTTCATTTAATCTCTCATCAATGAAGCTTACTTTACCCTTAAAAATACATGATTAATCTACTTTTAGAAAAAGGTATATAACAAGTGTCAAATTCTTATTGGATATATGATTTACTATAGTACAGATGGCTGATCAGTATTTGTTAACCACGATGATGATATGTAGCTCTAAGAAATCGCAGAAATATCCGCGTTCGGCGAATGGACCATTAGCCTCTTGTTAGCTTATTGTAGTAGCTATGAATTTTTTGAGGACATTTTTTATTTTTGTCAGTTTTTTTATCAATTTTTGTGCTGATTACACAAGTTCTCATATGTTTATTCAAACAGTTGTTTTTGAAAGTTATTATGATAGCTAACATCAATTTTGAGTGTCGCTCCCAATTTTCTTCTCGGCTTTATTTTGACAGCTGCACTTGAAAGATGACACAAACGGACCATTGTCTTTCTCCAACCTTATCATATGTGTTTTTCTTTTGGATTCTATATCTATTTTTTCATACTCCCTTTGTTCAAAAATATAAGTCGTTTTTAAACAATGATTTACATTGAATAGTAGGGTCAAATATGAAAAATAGTATGCCAAAAACTAAAACAACTTATATGGAAAATAGTATACCTTTCACTTCATTAGGATACAATTAGTGTTAAATTTACCAGTCATTTCTTTTGTATTTTTATGTTGTACTTAGAATCCCACTCACTAACATGGTTGTGACAACGTAACAGATGACTATAAGCTCCATTCTTTTGTGCTTATGGAGATGAATGTTTATCTCATCATCTTTATAAGTATATTTAGTAGGTTATATGGATCTTGTTATTAGGTTGGTGATGGGGTAAAACCTAATACGAAATGTGTACCGGTCTTTTGTAGCAAGTTTTCCTAAGGTATTCCCATAGGTTTTCGAACCAAGGAGCTAGTGTCTAGTTTAATCAATATCTAAATCTAACTAATAAGCTGATAAAATCAAATAACAATAAATTTCCGAGTTTTTGATTTATTATTTTCTGAATTCTACAAACAAATAACATAAACAAGAATACTGCAAAAAGGGAAATATTGATTTTCTTGATAATTATGGGAGAAATCTCGGTAAACTATTCCTCCTAGATCCTCGGTTCCCTTCTCAATGTGTTCACCAAATTCTAGATTAAAAACCCAGATTAAAGCCAATCCACGTTCGGTCTCCCGCTCGGTGGAATCTAATTAACAATTATCAAACCCTAACTCTCGTTATAAATTTCCTAATTGCCTACAACTTTAAGAACAATATAGTTTGATAATCAGTTAATATTTTAGAGGAATTACCATCTCTAAACTAATTTTGTTCTTGTAGTCTAATGAATACAGCAGTTCTCACTAATAAGCAAACAAACTAATAAACACTAGTAATTGGCCAGATCAAAAGGGAATAAATATGAACAAAAAACAGGTACTTTAATCTTATTAAAACTGGTAAAATCACAAAGATAATAGAACCTTGAGTTCATATTACATAGCAAACCAGAATTTATAAGTACTACGTACTCAGCCATAGACATAATCACAATGTAAAAGTCTATAAAAAAATAGTATTAAAGAGGAAGAACAAGATGAAACTCTGATTGAGAACTCTATGGTGAAGCCTCTGTCTCGGATTCGCAATTTGCTCTACTCAATCTCCCATAAGAATGTCAAAATCTTCATTCTCTCTCTCAGAAAGACAAAGTTGTTTCAAGAATCCCGAATTTGCTCTCTAACTAATACGGCGGTCAAAGCATAATGATGAAAATTGATTACTTTTCTTTTTATCTCACAAACTAAGTTTCGGCCCTTTCCGATAACGGTATAGGAAAACAACTAGGATACATTCCCGGACCATGTCGAAAATATATCAGAATGATTCTTAAGTGTGGTCCAGGTTTACAACCATAGACACATACCCAGACCACCTCTAAAAGTTGGCATAATGTTCTCCACAATATGGTCCGGGTTTATAGCCACATACACATACCTGGACCATCCCTAAAACTTGACAGAATGCTTCGAAGGGTTGGTCTGGGTTATATCCATGGACAAGATCGTACCACTTGTAATTTAGCTTCTCGTTGTTCAAAAATCATCATTTGACTCACGGGTTGACTTCTAATGTTTGACTCAAGTTCCAAAGACCTCATTTAAGCACTTTTTTAGTGTTTTATCCTGAAAAATCACTAAACCAAACATAGGAGACAAATATAACAATAAAGCATAATCAAGACAATAAGGAAGGAATTTAAAGCCAAAATGTATATAATTAATCATGAATTAGCCCCGTGAACTTAGGCAAATTCCTGACTTATCAACTTCCCCAACTTGATCCTCGCTTGCCCTCAAGCAAACACTACAACACAACAAACAACTGAAATGTTACATCGGGGAGCTATCAGCTTAGAACCATGCACAAGGAGATCTAATAATGAAAAACAGTCATAGAAAATAATGATCCTGAAATACCCCAAAATTTTATTTATGTGCTTTAAAACCTTAAATCACAATTTTGGTCATTTTTTAGGGGAAAATGGGAATAGACCCATAAGGAAGTTTTTTTAAAGGGTTGGGGTGTGTTCCATTGAGTTTAAAATGTAATTTTCCTTAAGTTGAGCCCAAAAGGTATTTTGGTCATTTTGACCTAGAGTTGACTTTAACCACAAAAGGGCAATTTGGTAATTTGACCCTTTGACCCAAAGCTGAAATTTCACTTTTTGTTGAGTTCTAAACATTCTTAAGGGTCATGGGGGTCACTTCGTAAAATTCTGGATAACTCCGAGTTTAACTCTAGTCAAAATCACAAATTTACCCTTAGTGCATGAAAACTTCATTTTAACCTTAACATCATGTTTTAATCTCTAGTCTTCAATTTAATGATGATGCACGACCTTTACTATTAATAAGTCATGAAATTCAAAATTTAAAATTACCTACACCTTTTATTAAATTGGACCTTCCAACTTCCTTAAGTCACATAAAACTCTTCTAAATCACTTACTGCCTTAATTTCTTCCTCACTCCTCTCTTATTGATAAGTGCGGAATCTATCTATGTTTCTATGCTTAATTTGATTAATATTGTATTGGTTTATGTGGTAAATTCCCCACTTACATGTTAATTTATATAATATGCAAAGAACTCCCCTTACTTATGGTTTTATGATTTAAACAGACAAAAATACTGATGAAAAGGGTCTAGAAACGCATGACACAAGCTTAACGATCAAGATAGGGTCAAACCGATACAGAAACAAGCTTTCTGGTATAATTTAGGGTGGTACGGGTCTTTGTCCGGATTTGTAGACTCAGACCAATTCGAGACAAAAGCTACTGCCTTAATTTGGGAGTGGTCCGGGTTTGTGTCCTGACTTACAAACCCGGACCACAAAAAGAACAGTACCTACTGCCTAAATTTAAGTGTGGTCCGGGTATGTCTGCTAGACAATAAAACCGGACCAATATTCTCGGTCGATCTACGTACATAGAGCATAGAGAAGGTGCAGGTACATGACATGGAGCTGGGCTCCTATTGACTTATCCTCAGGTGGGGTACAAGCAGCAACCCTCATAACAACCTGGGCCCACCACATTCAGAGCCGCAGACATTTGAGAGGGTGCAGCCTTTTTGACCTTGTGACCACGACACTCATTCGGCAGCACGCTGGACAAATGGGAACAGAGGCGCATACACGTGAACAGTAGCATGCTCGAGAGAGGAGAATTCGTCCCATGTAGAGACAGATAGAGGTGCAGACTTTTACGAGAAGAGTATATATTCGACATTATACAACGAGTATGAAGAGACTAGGCCTAGCAAATCGTATTTTCGTATCGTGTAAATGATATAAACGATACACGACACGAAATTTACATGAAGATACACGATACACGACACGAAAAATTTTTCGTGTATGGAATTCTCTATACAAATATGAAATTCAAAATACCTATAAACGAAATGAAATATACGAAAATTATACGTGTATACACGAATTACGTGTGTACACGTATCACATGTGTACACGAATTAATGAAATAAATAATTAACACGTATAAAAGAAATACCAAAACATTATATTTACATGAATTAATGAAATAAATAAGTAACACGAAATTTATTCGTCTATACACGACTTACATGTGTACATGAATTATACATCTACATGAATTATTTACAGGTATTTCGTGTATACACGATATGTATACAATTGGATACGGTACACGACATGTTAATAATCATGTATATATGATACACGACACGAAAATTAGTTTCACGTATAAAATTAAATACCTATACATGCTAATATCGTGTCGTGTTTCGGGTCGTATATTCGTTTTCGTTACTTTTTTGCTAAGCCTAGAAGAGACAAAAAAGATAATTTTCCGCTAACCCTAGCCACTAGACAATATACAGAGAGAGGGAGACACCAGCTCATGGTAGACCGGAGATAGCAAAGCAGATCGGGATTTCGACATCAGTTCTTCATCACCGATTTGATGGCATTCTTCCTTTCTATTATTGTTATTTCTGTGTTTATGATGTCTGAGTAGTCGTTAGAATTCTGTTTTGCTATGGACAACTAGTTTATTATTTAGCTTCATGGGTTGTTAAATATAAATTCTATACGGTTTATAGTTTTAATCCTAGTTTATTATTGAATTCTCTTGTGATTAATTATTGCTTGAGTTTATTTGGTATGAACTGCTTATAAGTGAGAACTGTGGCGTTCATCAGACCATAGGATATTACCAGTGAAACAAGAGATGAAAATTCCTCAGGATTAGCTATCTAGAAACGAGATAAATCTTTCACACTACTAGTTAGTTTGTAAGTTGTTATGAGAGTTATGATTTAGGAATTGCTAGTAACGATCTATCTTGTGGGAGATTGGTTTTATATTAATTTAGATCCGAGGTTGCAATCTAGAATTTAAAAAACACTCAGGAAGGGAATTGATAAACCATGGAGAAGTAGTAATCCACGATTCGCCCTTTTAGAATTGTTAGAGAATCACTTTTAATTGTTTTTGTTTTGATTAATTGTTTAGTTTCTGCATTCAAACCCCCAATTTATTATTTTTATTTTTCTATAGTTTATTAGTTAGTTAGATCAAAGAAATTAAACTAGACAACCTTCTTTGGTTCAATAACTTAGGGAATACTACCTAGGAAAACTTGCTACGACAGACCAGTACACTTGCTGATATACGCTGTCACCCGTACACTTATCATGACTGAAAGGCTGGAAATTGACGTAGTTCTCTCCTTATCCCTTCTCTTTTCGGCTCCATTGCATCATCTACACGGGTAAAATTTCATTCTTCTTCCTTCATCGAGACTTGTCAATTTGTGCTCTAAACTAGTCTTGTGTTTTCTAGCTGGGCTTGCAACTACTATCCCCTCTCTTTGGGCACAAAAAAATCTAGCATTTTATTGATTTCTGCAATGTTTTCGGGTAAGTTTCCACTCTATTCTCTGGGTTTAATCCTTGCTATCTCTTAGATATCTTCTTAGAGTGGTTGTGGGCAAATGGAGGACGAACTTGTGAAATGTTGAAGGGTTTTGGTGGGTAATGAATTGGTTAGAAGCTTCTTCTTGATTTTTATAGATTCCTTTGAGGATTTTAACTTGAGTATTGATATGTTGTTGGTTGTTATGATCAAATCTTGAAGGGTGGTTGACCGATTTTTTGTTGAAAGTGCTCGATGTGCCGTTGTTTTTTAAAAGAAGGTAACCTAGTCATTTAGTTGTCCTTAGGGGATGACTATACTTGTTGTATATGATGGATTATGTGTTATACTGTTGTTATATCTTAATACATGATTGTTAAGGCATTGGTCATAATTGCTTGGAAGGTGTGACACATGGTAAGTGATGGATTGATATGATATTGAGTTTAAGGTAATTTACAATAAAGGTAAAGTTTTATATTAGATATGGATTTTGACATGGTAAAAAAATCATGGTAATTGGTGGATTGGTGTGGTGTGAAACTTGTGGTATTGGATTTTTATTATGTGCTGAGATGAAGATGAATCGGTTTAATTGGCTTGGACTTCGGTCCATTGTGATGGATTGGTTGAATTGGCTTGGACTTCGGTCCTAGATGATGGATTGATTTAATTGGCTCGGACTTTGGTTTCATGTGATGGAATGGTTACCCAGGGGGTCGTGGACCTCAAAGTTCTTTGACATACGACCAGTGTGCCCACAGGTATTTATGGATATTTGTTGACTCAATAGAGTCTTCTACTTTAGTTTTCTGTAGTTAACGAACTCTTGAGGGGTTTGCACATTAAAGGGCTAGAGCAGGATAGCACTCTCGTGAAGAGGGTGTGGCTTGGGATCCGGGAAGCTCCCATTGGTTGAACTTGTATTGTTTATGGACTGTCTTGGTGTGATTTCTAATTTTTTTGATTTTCTTGATACTGATTTATGGATTGAACATTGATACCATATATGGTTACTAAGTGTGGAAAGGTGTTAGCAACTGTAAGCCATATCTTTCATATAGACAGTTCGTATATATTGTCTCCTAATGCTAGTGTTACTCAGCTTTGCTGATGGTTGCTTCCTATGTGTTTTCTAAAATGTGGTGTTGAACAGGTGAACTATCAAGATTGAAATCGTGGGATTGAGGAGTGGTCATCTAGTATCTTAGATGTTCATTAGGGATTAATACTTTTATCGATTTAGAATATAAGTTTGGTTTGGAACTGAATTTCAAAACACTATTGGTTTACAATAGAGCTGTCAAAATTTGACACAACCCGAAGACTTGCCCGTTTGACCCGAACTTGAAAACTTGCCCTTTTGACCCGAACCCGAAACCTGAAAATATTTAAATATAATAAAGCTGAAACCTGATTGGGTAAAATCCAAAATGATCTAAACCCGAAATGACCTAAAAAATTTATAACCCAAAACTGACCCGAAATAATAGTAATTAAAATTAGCCAAACTCGAATAACATGGAATAATAGTGACAATAAATTGTCCCAAACGTGAATGACCTGAATAAATATGAAAAACATATTTATTTAACCTTATTATATACGAATAAAATTCAGAATATACAATGTATTGACTTTTTTATAATCTTTGTGTAGCGTATTCTTGTAGAAATTCAGTATATATTTATTTAATAAATTTTTTAAAAAATATTAACCATGGCCCGAAATAATCAAAATTTGTTTCTACTTGACGTTGTTACAACCCGAACCCGACCCGATAGAAATGACCCGAAAGTTTAATGACCCGAAACCCGAACGAATAACCTATTTGACAGGTCTAGTTTACATATATTATTAGTTTGGGTTGTCTTGGATTAATATGTTGAGAACAAGTTTGATTAGTTCCTAAGATGGTCATAATTAATTCCTTTTAAAAGGGAGATTTATCCTTGGATAAGTTTGTTAATAAGACGGTTTTCCTCAACTTCTAGCCTTAGCGCTCTTTTGAGCGTGGTGGTAACACCCAAGTTAATAATGTCTTCCACTGTCATAATTGGAATATGAATTTTGGGGTGTTATAGATCCACATTGCAGGTTTTCATAAATAGTGAATTGAGAAATACTTTTAAAAGGCCTAAGACTATATCACAACCACTTATTTCATAATTCACTCAGGGGCTAACTCTCCAATTAACTTTCCATAATTCATGGACGACAAGGGAACAAATTAATATCATATTCCATATTACCTTTAATCCCATACACTCATGATCAAGAAAGAATTTGTAATTTGCATTTGAAATGAAGAACTTTCTTTACTCTAATATATCTTATCATTCACACTTTCAACTATTCATTTTTCTTTTCAATACTTTGACTTCACAAACTTTTCCATATTATCCCCCGACTTTCATAATGATTTCATACTGTACTATAATAATTTCTCTCAATTCAAATATTTTATATATTCACTTAAACTCTAATTTATAACACTCATTACTCAGTAAAACTCAAGAAATTAACTTTGATAATATCATCTATTCCTAATAATATTAATAACTATACTATCATAACATTAATACTAGAGATATGAACAGGATGAGAATCACCCTCACTTAATTCATCACTTCATCTATGAACGGTAATCAGGGACCTTAGTATATGGGTGATTAGGTACCCATGGACTTAATTACCAAATGTACAATGCCTGTTTCAGGCTAAAATTTGATCCAGGACTTGTCTATGTCTTTTCCCTTTCATTCCAAAATAATTTCCAAAGTCTCAAGCAATCCAAGAAACCATTCACCTAATAGTCTCATCTTTTTAATGAGAAACAGAAAACATTTACCAAACTGTACGTACAAGTAGTGTAACCGGAATTCCCATACTATCTCTAGGTTCGATCTCAAAGAGTTAATTGAAGAGGAAAAATGAGACCAGCCATGAAAGACTAGGGAAAGGCCGAGAGGACGGCCGACTGGCTACGCCCGGTCGCCTACATCCAGCAGGAAACGAAGGATAGGGGTAAAGCAATGACCGGTCGTCTGGACCGCCGAAAGGTTCAGTGTAATAGCGACCGGTCGCATATGACCGGTGGGAAATCAAAAAGTAAGATATAAAGTAACGACTTGTCGCCTGTGACCGGTCGATGATAAAGGAGTGAAGTACAAGTAGCGGCTGGGCGCCTACGCCCGTCAACTAGATAGAGACAGAATTGTAGATATTAAGTGTTACGCCAATAGAGCGACTTAGGTGACAGCCTGGCAGTTAGGCATGTTAACAGGCTGGCAGCCCCGAAAACTGTGGGAAAGTACTATAAAAAGGGACTCACCCCCATGTAATATGACACGCTATCGATACTTACTAAATCTCTTTCTGTCTAACTGCTTCCCCTGTTGCAAAGTTCTCTCTAAGTGCGATTCCACCGGTAGCAAGGTAATTCGATGAGTATTTTGGCCTGAATCATAGATCAAAGAGAGATTAGTGACTTAGATTGTTAGGGAAAGGAAATCGACCTTTTCAAATGCTACTTGTACGGTGTTCCAAACTGACTTATCCAACCACTGAACAAGATCAAAGTATGTTATGGAACAAAAAATTTTAAGGGCCAACAAGAATCAGTGAGAATTAAGTCAATTGATATTTAAATTCTTCAAAATTAGAATAATTGAGTGTTGTTGAACACGAACATGTGCAATTCCCTTCCCTACACTAAAATTAAGCAATGTTCTCATTGCTCCATGGTAATACCCAGGAAAAGGATAATACACAAGTCGATAAAACCCAACGTTTCAAAGAAAAATAAAAGAATATTACACCCATGCGTTTTGGTGAGAACTACATCCCCACACTTAGTCATGCGCATTGGAGCCTGGAGGTTGTCGAATTCTAGAGAAATTTTGGCAGAGTGTCCATTGTGTTTCTCAGAAGCTCACACATTAGATTTAGACATGTACCTTAAACAATCAAACCAAAAGCCAACAAAGGCTTACAACAGCATTAAAGGTACACTGAACTAAATCCAGAATAGTTATGAAGCACAACCAAAGTAGCAATACATAATCCATTCCCAAAAGGAAATACAAAAAAAAAAAAACTGAAAATGAAACTACAAACAAACTACTTAAGAAAATAAAAGAAAAGAAACAAAAGTAAAAACTCAACGATGATGCGACACTATGGAGGTGGAAGCTGTGGACGAGAACCATGAGGAAGATACCACACCTCCATGGTGCAAACCGAGCATCATAAGCGTCCAACAGAGCATCCTGTGCAGCTTGACGAGCCTCATATGCAGTATGGCGCTCCTCCAAAGAAGTAATGCGTGCCCCGTAGTCGTGGACATGCGTAGTCAACTCATCCAAGCGTGAGTCCACCCACGCCATATAATGATCAAAGTCGTTGAATTGAGTGGTACACAACCCCTACCATCAGTGAACCGGGCCATCATATCCTCACAACCCGGGGTCGGGTCAGCTGCAGGCATAGGAGCCTCAGGATCAGTAGGAGTAGTAGCATCTCGAACCTTAGAGGGCCCGGCCCCGTCGGCACCAGAAGACCTAGCAACTCTTTCTCTAGGTCGGGCACGATGACGCTTCACCCATTTGTCTTCGTTCTTCTCCTACTAAAAGTAATGCATCATTGTCATGTCGATGGGGGAATAGGGATACAGAGGTTGCTCGTCAGTGAAATCCACTCTAGCCTCCTTAAAAAGGTGTTGTAGAAGACTCGGATATTCAAGAGATGTCGTACTATCTCTGTCCATAATCCGAGTAATGTGCTCAAATATCACATCCGACAAATAGATAGGAAAAGTAGTACGAAAGAACTCATCATCCATCAGAGTGCGCAAAAAGTAACAGTCCATCGTATTAAGATTAACACACTCTCAAGGATGGACATTGTGCATCACAACAATAAGAATTAATCGCTCAATCGAGGTTTGAAGCTTATCACCCGTAACTACCTGCTTGTCACTAGCAGACATTCTCTAACGGTTATGTACATCCGGATTATTGACTACTTGATTCATATAAAACTTTTTTGCCCTCTTCTAATCAATCACCTTATTTTTAATAATCTCTTTCAAAGGACGGGGCTTAAAAGCGGGTAGTCCAAAGTAAGTGGAAATTGTTGAATAATCTAAAAAATGTGTTTCCCCTTTACTTTGGAGTGTACCACAAGGTAGTTGGCATCCCTTTTTTGCATTTTCATAGATTAGCTTAACCAAACGTGGATAATAACAACCCCCACGATTCATCAATCGTAACCAACCCCTTGATTCAAACAAAGTTTCCAAACCAAACTCAGCAATCAAATTTGGGCAAACTGACCTTTCTGGAATGATTTTCCGGTCTTTCGCAATCAATCTGATGCAGACGCATTGACAAACTCAAACCACTGCGTCTCATGCACTTGCAATGCTGGACTCGTTGTAGAAGAGGACGCTTCAATGGTACTTCGTTGAGCACGCTTGGGATCCATTTTTTTCAAACTGAAGTTGTATGCAAAACAAACGTACACAAAGCACCACACTCAGAAATCTAAACAGACCAGCAACACGAACAAAAAAGTCTTTAGGGCTTGTTTGGAAGTTGATGGCGGTGTAGAATTTTGGAAAACACTAGAGCAAAAGGCAGTTAGAGTGGGAGCTGGAACGATTAGGGTTTGGTGAACGATTCGAGGAGCAGAACGGATGCGGTTGGATGCAGATTGTGAAGGTGTAGCTGGGCAAAGAAAGACACAGTGAAGGTGGGCGGCCGACAACAGAAGCGGTGGTGGGACGTGTTGAACGGAGACGGTGCTGGTTATTGAACAGAGGCAACGGTGGCTGTTGGTCGATGAACGGAGTAGAGGGCGGTGGCAAAGTGGCCGACAAACGGAGCAAAGGGCGGTGGTAGGGTGAAAGGATGAGAAGGCGATAAAGAGGAGGTTGGTGATGCTCGAAGTTAGAGTTAGGAAAGAGGATGACTGAATGTTAGGGATGATGGGGTTTTCTTTTCTAGAACTTTCTTGGTTCAGGTTTTGTTTCAGTACGCATACCCGAAACAACCCTAAATTAAGGCAGAAAGGCGCTCCCATACGGGGTGGCAGTTTCAACACGACCCTTTTGACCAACACGAACCCGACACGAAGTTAGCGGATTTGGGTTTAAAATTTGACACGATTAAATAAACGGGTCAACCCGAACACGACTCATTTAATAACCATGTCGGATTTGGGTTTAACATATGTAACCCGCTAACCCGTTTAAGTAATTTATATTAAATAAATATATATTATAGATTAATTATTTTTTACAAAATTTAATATAAACCAGATATACAAATATTAAAAATTAAGTATTTTAATTTAAAGTAAAATTAATAATATCATATAATGACAAACCTAATGTTAATTAGTCAAATTATTTTCTTATATATAACTAAACAGGTTCGGTTTGAGTTTCAAATTTGGACACGATTAATTATTGGGTTGGACGGGTCAACCCGTTTAATAAACGTGTTGGGTTTGGGTTTCATATTTGGACACGATTAATTAAATGGGTTGGGTTGGGTCAACCCGTTTAATAAACGAATCAGGTTTTGGTTTAGCCTAACAGAACCCGCGAACCCGTTTTGCCACCCCTATTCGTGGTCCGGGTTTTTAAATCCTGACATAAACCTGGACCACCCCTAAAACTTGGCAGTAAGCTCACCAGATTTGTGGTCCAGGATTTCCTTCTCGCATGCAGACCCGGACCACCCCTGAAACTTGGCAGAACGCTGCCCTCTTTTGGTCCGGGTTTTCTTTCTTGTATACATACCCAGACCACCCTAAAAAATGGCCAGTAAGCTCTTTAGATGGATGGTCCGGGTATGTTTCCAGTACATATACCCAGACCATTACTAAAATACTCAAGAACCTTAGTTTTCCTGTAGATTTGCACCTAAACTCCCCATACCACCTTCAAAACAGTAAAGATACTAGATAAAAATCATCTAAACATAACATGTGCAATGAATGAATACGCAAATAATGAAAATTAGTAGAAAACAAAAAACAATTTGAAATATTTATGATCAAATCTAAAGGCTTAATCCTCTTCGGATTCTTTGATCTTATGAGTTTTTGTTTCATCAAATACCACATGTACACTTTCCTCCACTCTCAAAGTTCTTTTGTTGTAGACTTTGTATGCCTTGCTTCTTTCTGAGTACCCAATGAATGTTGCCAAATCACTTCTGGCATCAAACTTTCCCAGAGAATTCTTTCCATTATTGTGAAAATAGCATTTACAACCAAGTATTCTGAGATGGCTTATGCTTGGTTTTCTACCCTTGAGAAGTTCATAGGGCGTTTTGTTAAGAATTGGTCGAATAAGCGTTCTGTTTGTGATATAACACGAAGTTGCCACAGCTTCTGCCTAAAAGACTTGAGGTAGACTGCTCCCCAAC
Source organism: Limonium bicolor (assembly GCA_023374045.1). Classification (NCBI taxonomy): domain Eukaryota; kingdom Viridiplantae; phylum Streptophyta; class Magnoliopsida; order Caryophyllales; family Plumbaginaceae; genus Limonium; species Limonium bicolor. The sequence goes on along the minus strand of CM041781.1, from coordinate 295,959,572 downwards.
AGCATGGCTCTAGCTACTTCTTGTAATGTTCTATTTTTGCGCTCAACTACCCCATTTTGTTGAGGGGTTCTAGGTGCTGAAAAGTGTGATTGATTCCATGTTTATCACACATTTCCATGAATTGTTGATTTTCAAACTCTGACCCATGATCAGACCGTAGGGCCCTGATTCTAAGATCGAGTTGTGCTTGGACTTGTCCCGTGAATACTTGGAATTTCTCAAAGACTTCATCTTTGGAGGCAATAAATATTGTCCATACAAATCGTGAGTAACCATCAACAATAACGAACACAAACCAATTTCCTCTAAAACTTCTAATTCTCATTGGTCCACATAAGTCCATATGAAGTAGTTCAAGTGGCAGAGAGGTACTCACCATGTTCTTTGATTTAAAAGAAGTTTTCGTTTGTTTACTTTTTACACAGGCATCACAAAGATTGGTCACAGATTTCTTACTCTCAGGGAGACCTCTAACCAACTGATTTTAACTAGTTTTCTTAGCAATGATATGCTGACATGCCCTAGTCTTTTGTGCCACAATGTGGAGTCATCTATTGAAGCAGTTAAGCATGGAAGGTTTAAACTGTCAATATCCTCAAAACTTGTAACATACACATTTCCCATCTTTTACCCCTTAACAGCTCTTTTCCATCACTCAGACTTACTATGCTACAATGTGTAAAATAGAAGTGAGCTGAATTACCTTTTTCACAAATTTGAGATACGTTAAGCAAGTTGAATTTTAAACCATTCACTAAATTGACATTATCAATGACATAATTTGAAGTAAACCAACCTTGTCTACACCAATGATTTCTCCCTTTTTGTTGTCGCCAAAGGAAAAGGATCCTTTGCCTCCTGATTCGAGTGAGAGGAATTTCCACTTGTATCTTGTCATATGTTTAGAGCACCCGCTGTCAATGTACCAGCAGGGGTCCCTTCCCACTCAATTCTTAGTTTGCTCTTCTTCCCCATCTAATTTCGACCTTTCCTTGTCTTGAGCCATCATGCACATTTCCTCGAGACAGAGATAAGCCTTTTCACCTCCTGAATGATCACTATCTGTGGTTTGATTGTCACCACCGAGTTCCGAGTCTCCCCATGCGGCAACGAAGGCTTCTTTCTTTAGTTTCTTATTGAACGTCTTTCTGACAGGTCTCTTGACCCTTTCGTTATCCTCTCGGGGTCGTTGGGGGCAATCCTTGATGTGATCTCCATGTTTCGAACACCCAAAACATTTGTCATTGCTCTTTCTTTGGTGATCATCAGATTCCTTGGAGTCTTTTCCTTTTCTCATGTTGTTTTTGAGAAATGTTTGAAAGTACCTCTTGGCATAAAGGATCATCTCATCATTGTCCTTTTCTGACTCAGACCCTTCATTTTTCGGCTACTTGAAGGGCTTATATCTTCCCTTTATTTTTTTTTGGAACTTTGATGAACTTCTTTGTTATAATTTTAGTTCAAATGCAATCAAGGACCCCAGCATGTCTGCCAGAGACATTTTTGAGAGATCATGAACTTCTTGCATCGCATTAACTTGCTGTCAAAGGAAAAAGTGATATGAGAAATTTTCTAATTTGATCCTCATTCGAGAGGTTGTTTTCCAAGTACAAGCATCCCATTGATCAGCTTGGTGAACCTATAGTGCATTTCTGAAATATTCTCTTTCTCTTCCTTCTTGAACAACTCCCAATGTGTAAGTAGTAGTTCGATGCGAGTCTTCTTGATCTCATCATTTCCTTCATAGGTAACTTCCAGTGTTTCCTAAATCTCTTTGGCTGTTTTAGCAAAGGCTACTTTGGAAAATTGTTCAGGTAGTAATGCACAATGTAGGATTCTTACCACTCATGCATTGAATATTAATTTCTTGATTTGATCGTCGGTCATGTTATCGACAAATATGTTATTTCCTTTACCATCCTGGAAGGTGTATTCACCTCGTGATACTACCCTCCACATCCTTGGATCATCAGACTTGATGTGGAACTCTATCTTGTTCTTCTAGCGAGTGTAGTTATCTCCATTGAAGAGTGGTGGTCGATTTGGTGTAAAAACCTTCTTCTGATGCTAGTAGGCTTGAGTGATACATTTTGATCATCTTCCAAAGCAGTTAGCTTTCTAGAAGAGACCTGCTCTGATACCAATTGAAACTAGTGACCTCTCCAGATGCGTCCTGGACTTGTCGTGGACGTGTCGTTTGTGCAGAATAAACAACTTGATAGTTTGAGGGAAGCGTAATAAACTCGAACTGGAAACTCCTTTTCGATTGAGAATTTACTCTAGAAATTCACTCAATCTCCCTCCGCCCAACCTATGGACTCCGGGACAGTTCTGAACTTATCACCAAAGTCCTATACCCTTCCTGACAGCAGGCCTACGGTTCCCCAACTGTTCCCCAACTGGTCAGTCTACCAAATACACAACGTATTAACTCAATGGCCGACCTACTTAGCTCACCAACTTCCTAGTACTTACACACACTTAGTCTGACTTACACTTGCTCTTTTGTTATCTCTCTCTCCTAGTATGTGTGTCCAAAAAGGTATTAGCATGTGACGTTATACATCGTATTTATACACATAAGTTTGTTTAGACATAACGAACAATCTATACTTCCCAGACTCTTAGGGTTGTTTGCCCCTCATCCTCAACAGAGTAGCCATACTCGAATATAGGTTGATCTTCAACTTGTTACTGGTGTAGTCAGACACGTGTCATGCTGTGGTTGGGCACGTTGGAGGCGAGTGCTCAGGTGGTCGGTCACCACTTGCACTCTCCACTTTCCTTATCTTGACGGCTTCATTAATGCTCTCTAAGGCTTCATTAATGCTGCGTAATGAGTGTCTCTTAATAGCCCTGGCCTTGTCTCGTTATCTTGTTCATTAATGAGCAAGATTTTGTTGTGACCTAGTTGCTTGTGTGGATGCTTGAGTCGGCATGAGTTTGTTGGTACACTGATGTATTTCGTCCTTATTCTTCGTCTGATGCATGAGAGATATGGTTGTGTGGTGCGCGACTTCTTGTGGATACTAGAAGTTCTAACTGAGCTTCTTAGACAGATGCCCGATTGGATGGGCACGTGTCGTGGTCTGAGTGTGCTTGCAACCTTGCGTGCTAAGCCACTCTTCTACTTATTTATCTGAATTATAAGCTCAAGAAACATGTTAGATAAACAACACAGGTTTGCTATCATCAAAACTGAAGGATCTTGAATTAACACATGGAACTAAGTTCCTTTAAATAACACTCACCCATTTCCTAGAGGGTTTAAATTCCACTAGGTTACATATCGGTTTCATAATGATTCACATGTTAACATTTTACCATACAGGGTTTCATACCGAGTCACAAATCATGATATTACTGGAGTTTCCACTCCCCTTACTAGTATTCTCACATCGGAGCTAACAAGGTTGACATTATCTATGTCTAGTACTCGCATTCTATTGTGCGAAAGCACCATGATTAAGGTAAGAACATTCTCTTTGTTCTCTCTTCCTATTCGCATTCTGTGGTACGAACTAATACAATACATATATTTATGTGAATATACATACAGAACATCACAATATTACTTCAAGTAATATTCAACAATCATTTGATTTGTACTATACATACAATAATCAATTGTACTATGCATACCATGTGTACTATAAAACTTGATACGTATGATATACGTAAGCGCGTGAAAAAACGCTCTACTCCCCTTAAAGGGATTACGCCCACGTAATCTACAACTATGTCATCCTTGAAGCAACAAGCTCAAGTTGTATGACTCGTATTGAGTATTCTAACTTCCATGTGGTCTTTACCATCATGTGTTTTGACTAGAGGGTCCTAGTCCTGTCGTGAGCTCTTATCAGAGTCTACACATGTCTCCTATTTGGATTCAGTTATAGCCTCTAAGGCCATAGTACCACTAATAGGTAGGGTATATATGTTCGGTTGGGAGATGTGAAGAACATCATTCTTTACCCAATTTGTTAGATATATAGACCTATAATGCGTGGACCTACTCGCTCCGTAAAGCAGTACGACCCAACGATTTTAGGGTTCAGTTTTCCTTTATCGTTCTTCTTAATGCCTTGCCATTATTTAGTATTCTCATGTGTTAGCAGCAAGTTTCTTGCTGACCTCATTTCAATGTGACAGTGTTTTACACGGTCTTTCCATACCAGAAGTAAGGTATCTTAATCGGCGCGGTATCTTTATTGTACGTGCACTCGATTAGCTCTAAATTGTTTATCCAGATATTCTAGAGTTCTGGCGCACATGCGCGTAATACACTTTGAAGTGTTCCCTTGTCCTTTCTGGCTGACTTCCAGTCTAGGTGAAATGTAACATTGAGTTACAGGTTGTACTTAGTGCTTCTTGCACTTGCCTTTGAAATCTTAAGCCATACTAGTTTATGCATCCATGGAGATAATCTCTGTCATCCCATGGCTCCATATTGTTCCATTCTGGAGTAACTTCATTAGTTTCGGTACTTTCTTGGTACCCCTTTTTGATATGAACCTTGCATCCTTCGTGTGTCGGTTTATCGATGATATTTGTATGGTTCACCCTGCTTTTAGTCAGGGGAATCCATTCATAGTGCTCATAAATGTATTCTACATTTTCCAGCATTTACTATGGACCTGCTCTCTTGGCAGTTGAGGCATTTAACCCCAAGGTCTACTATATCATTTTTCCAATGTTGATCCACCCGGAATGTACTTGTACATTTTATATGTCCCTGCACCAGGAATGTACTTGTACATTTTATATGTCCCTGCACCATGAATGTACTTGTACATTTTATATGTCCCTGCACCAGGAATGTACTTGTACATTTTATATGTCCCTGAGTGGTGTACAACGATGATCACTGTATTCTTGTGAGGTCTAAACTATTGTACAGTCTGTCTTCAATCTTTTGATCTTCATTTTTGAGTTTTACTTAAACCCTACTCATTTATTTTATAGTCCAGATTCTTGGTTTCTTTAACCTTATTGGTTTGACTGATATCCTTCTCGTCAATGTATTCGAGGTAAATAGCTTACGTTTGTCAGAATTTGCATCACTGACTTGGCACGGAGTTGACTACTTTTCATGTTCTCTATACTACTGGTTTATTTATATGAGGCATCTTAACGATACATTACTACTTACCTGACTAACTTATACTTATGTTTCGTCAAGCCCACAAGCTCCGTCGGAGTGCGGTCGTCCCATATCTAATTCTGCATACTCATAGCCTATGTTTCTAACGGCTATCGCACGCTTAGTTTCCGGTAATTTTTGTTGAAGTATTTGGATGTCAACTCCTTAACAAATAGTATTGGGATGTCCCTAAAGAATTATCTAGGTTCCATGGGTCCCTTGCCCTATAGGCATGATATGTACCTTCTCTTCGATAGGTGTTTGTGACATAGCGCCTTAATGGTGGGGTTTATTAGTAGTGGTACGAGGTGAGTTCCTCCTTCACCATTGGTGTTATTTTTACAACTACCCCATAATATTTAGGGAGTTTACAACCACTGTATTCACAGGTTTACAGTTGGTCTATGGATTAACAAGCCCTTGATGGAGTTGCTCGTATTTTGAGTTACACATTCGTTATCTGGTTTTCATGAGTGAGGCTTAGCGTTCCGTTTGCTGTCTCAGGCTCTTGCTCATTGTAGGTTATTTATGTCGTTTACGACATGTGTTTATAGTTCTTCAAACTTTACCCGATCAACTAGGTTACATCCTTTGGTGTAATTAGACCCCATGATAAAGGTGATACATTATGTTTCCCTTTTATTGAAGTCCTTTTGTAGTCTGATATTAATCAGTGCTCGTTTTTTGTCATCTTCGGGGTAGGTAATGCTGCCTTAATGGCATCTATTGGAAAGGTTGTCGGAGGTGATACCTTCGCTCTCCTAGACTTGTGTCCTTTTTGGGGTATGGCGAATACCTTCTCTTAGGCCTATGCCTTACGGTGTTTAGACTCAGTGTCTACCCTGATAGTCATGCACTTTTCTTACCAATGACTAATTCTATCCTAGTTGACTCTAGCGCTCCTCTCTAAGGGTTATATGGGTGTTAACGAATTAAGTGGGTACGTCGACTAACGTTTGTGTTTGTAGTCAGTTTAAATAATACCATCTTCATGGTATACATTTGCAATCTTTTCTTGTCATAGTCATAATGTTTCCTGACATTAAGGTGAGTTATCGTTCAAGCTCCTTATCTTCCGCTCTCCTTACTGGAGTTTAGTGGCATCGGTGATCTTTATATCGATCCTACCGAGGACTAATGTGTCCTTTCTTTTACAAGAGTTCACAACACCATCGGTGTGTGATGTTATGGGCATAACATCGGCCCTCATCGTTACATGATCGTGCTTTACCTACGATTTTCTTTAAGGTTTGGAAAAGAGTTATTACATTGAGCACTCATGTCTGATCCCTCATCCATTTACTTGGATGTATTCTAGCTTGTTTACAGCTTGTGCATCTCGGTTCTTGCTCCCCTACCATCATTAACGACGGCGGTGCATCTATGGAGTGTTATGAAACTTATACATAAGGTCGTGTTTGTCCTACGGACCCAACACTTTTGACTGGTAGTAGTTGGCATTCAATGCCAGCATAAGTTTATGAGGTTTGGCTCATAAACCACAGTTAAAGATTTGCTAGCATTTAAACTGGTCCAGTTTGCTATGGCTGGTGTATTCCTTTTAGTTCACAATGGTCAGACCTATCGGGTCTTTCCTGGGTTTCATATCCCTCTAGTCTTAAGGTTTTATGACCTTATTCTATAATAGGTTTTAGTCTTTATCTCTTTATGTTACAGACTCATGCGGTAATTCAATACTCACTTATTGCCATGGTAGTATAACCTTCGGTCTACATGGTCTTTCACAATCAATTCGTGTTGTTGCAGCACTTGCTGTAGCAAGTGCGCAATGCAGGTGGATGTATCGGTACGTTGATTAGCATAGCGCTTGCTGTGGCAAGCGCACCATGCAGGCTGAGACACCACTACGGTGTATGTCATCTGTAGTACTCCTTCTCATCCTTGCACTCATTGGTCTCACTGACTCTTCTGTTGCCCTATCGGGTCTTGTAGTTTAATTTTCTCGGGCCTCTTTCTTGCTGTCCTTTGTACGACATTCCTTACCGGGTGTTGCCCCTATCAAGGAGCTCTTATTCTCTTCAATCCATCTTATTTCCGTACTCGTTCCCACAAGTTTTATTGTGGTATAGAGTATTAACTCCCTTTCAAGGTACTGCGTTGTAGCAACCTAGGCGAGTTTTGCTTCTCAAGCTCTTGCAATTGTAGCATCATGCAGGTCAGGCTTCCTTTAACCTTCGAATTTGCATATACTCGAAGTTATCCCTTTCAGGCGAGACTTCTAAGCGGTCATTTAGTTCGCAAGGTATGTATTTCGTAGTTGATTAGACTCGTTTCTCCATCCTTTATTCTTCAGGGGCTCTTATCAGTGCTTTCCTCTAGTTAGCTGGACAGGGTTACGTTGCCTGATTAGCAGGTCAACCCCAATGGTCCTATGGATTTCTATCCCTATACAAATCAGGGTTTAATGTCTACTTGCTACTGCGTATAAGCAGCGTCTTTTAGATAGTATGCAACTATCAGGACCCCCACTCCTTAGTGATTCATCGTATCACAGTGTCTTTTTCCATTCTTGTTGTCACAACATCCATAGCAGCCACATCGGGTCTTCCCGAATAAGAGGAATTTTCCATCTCCTTGGCGCTTTTCATTCCATTGCCTCTACAGGCGGCACTCGAGGTACGGACAACGGTGGGTGGGGTACTATTGCTATTTTCCGGGATATACTTCTAACAAGTGAGAGCGGTTATTTCCATCTCAGCGTTACTTAGGGTTGCAAGACCTTCATCACCATCCGACATGCCTTGCCCTTCATTAGTACTTCTACCCGGACCCCTCCCTGACGTCTATCAGAAGGGCGGGTTAGACCTTTACTCGGTAATATACCGTATTACTGTCATGCCTTCCCGGTGAATATTAGTAAGAATTTAGCATTGCTACGACCTACTTAGGTTACAAACATCATAGACGTTTTCCGCATACCCAAAATTCTATGCTCACTGTTCCTATCCTACTATCTCTTGTCATCAGAGCGGTACTCCGCTCTGATACCACTTTTGTAACACCCCTACTCGTAAACTCGTCATAATTACAAACTCGGTATAATATTTCCAATCTTGATACAATAGTATAGCGAAAGGATACAATCAAACACTAACTCAAGTGCTACCGCTAATACTCACCCATGTAAGTAATGAAGCGTCCAAATTCACAACATAACTGACCACTGTGATGACAGAGATAAAAAACTATATGCATAACACTTTCTTCCAATCAAATCTGTGCAAGTGAGCAATCTAAGTAATTCCCAAAGTATACAAACATAATGTATAACTTAATGCAATTCCAAATGTGCGATGACAAGATAAACGTTAGCTACCCAGCGTCCCACACTCCAGCTTCACTCTCGATCGAGCACCTGTAATATGTTGCCATATAGGCTTAGCAAAACATTGAATATGCTAAAACATGATCCTAGAACCCTTTAGATGCCTTAAGTCATTTGGTCATCTTAACATGCGGTTCATTTTCATGTTACAAGTATATAATAAAACTGTAAATACTGGAATTCAAACACACAACAATCCATCCAATATATTAACAACAATTCACAAACAAATCATCCACATAACAATAAACGAATGATACAATAATGAACGAGAGTCGTTTTCCTATGAATGGTTCTCATTACACGGCCTTCAAGGCCCATTGTTCGTTAACCATAATCACGAGAATTTATTGAGTCTCGTATAATTGATTAAACTGTGTCTATTTGTTTAACTCATTTATTTCTTATCCACTGACAGTCGTCATGTTAGTAGACCACATGTCCTCAACACTTACCCCTACAATGGCGGGTCACCAACGACAGTAGCCATCCCCTTAACGCGGGGACTCCGATTCCTCCTTATGTCACCTATTATATGACAGGACACCAACGGCCGAAGCCATTTCCTTTACGTGGGAACTCCATCCAAATGATCAGTCTGATCAAAAGGAATAACGTACGAGTGGATCTGTAATAGTCATCCAACTCTATTGTGATCACTATTCGCAACCAGTTAGTCCGAGACTACCCTGGGTTTTTCGCCTCATATACCAGTCCTCCACTATATGATAAGTAAATCAATCAACTCGCCTAAGGTCTATGCTTAGGTTAGAGTGAATATATTGATGAAGCTGCCGTTTAGGTCTTACACTATACCTAGAAGTCGTCTAGGTCATATTCATGTTCGAGTCCACGCTCTAGAGATGGTAAGTACCGAATCTCTTTCCTAAGTCTTTTACTTAGGTCGATTAGGAATATTATGTTGTTCATTGAACTCTAATAAGTAATGATCCTTCCTAATCTTGCTCGTAACTTAGAGTCGGTTTACAATCGGTATTAATAGTCCAAAAGACTCACACATAATAACACGAGGCGTCAAGCAATACGATCAAGATAATCACATGCATATACATATAGCGCACATATCACTCTTAAATATAAAAACACAACATCTGAACCCAAGGAAACCCTCAGGATGTTCAGACCACACAGTAACATACCGTACACCCGACGGTGAGAAAAGAGAGACGCCCGACTATTAAGTCAAGATCCTTTAGTTTTGATGATAGCAAACCTGTTTGTTTACCTAATGTGTTTGTTGAGTTTATAATTCAGATAAACAGGTAGAGGAGTGGCTTAGCACGCAAGGTTGCAAGCACACTCCATTCATGACAGATGCCCATCCAGTCGGGCACCTGTCTGTGAGAGCTCTGACAGAACTTCTAGTACACACAAGAAGTCAAGCACTACACAACCATGTCTCTCATGCATCAGACGCAATAGTAGGACAAATACATCAAGTGTGCCGACAAACTCATGCAGACTCATGCATCCACACAAGCAACTAGTTCACGTCAAAGTCTTGCTCATTAATGAACATATAATAAGCCAAGGCCAAGGCTATTAAAAGGCACTAATTACTCAACATTAAATGAAGCCTTGAAGAGCATTAAATGAGGCAAACAAGATCAGGCAAGTGGAGAGTGCAAATGGTGACCGACCACCTGAGTACTCACCTCCAACATGTCCAACCACAGGGCAACACGTGTCCTGACGGTTACAGAGCAAGTTGAAGATCAGCCTATATTCAAGCTTGGCTATTCTACTGAGGATAAAGAAGCAAACGACTCCTAGAGTCTAGGAGATCATAGGTCATTTGTTACAAGTCTAAACATGCATGTATAAATACGATGTATAACGTCTTATGTAAGAACTTGGTCATATACGAAGAAAAAACAATAACCAGAGTAAAGTGTTAGTCGGACTGAGTGTGTGTAAACATTAGGAAGTTGGTGAGCTGGATAGGACTGGGTTGGTGAATTAATACTTGGTGTATTTGGTAGACTGACCAGTCGGGGAACGGTTGGGGAACCGTAGGCCGGCTGTCAGGAGAGGGTAGAGGACTTAGGGACCTAAACTGTCCCGGAGTCCGTAGGTAGAACGAAGGGAGATTGAGTGAATTTTTGTGTGTAAATTCTCAATCGAAAAGGCGTTTCCAGTTTGAGTTTATCAAGTACTTCCCTAAATCATCAAGTAGTTCACCTAGGACAACGACACGTCCACGACCGGTCGAGAATGCATCAGGAACACTAGCTAGTTTCAATTGGTATCAGAGCAAGTTTCTTCTAGAAAGCTAACTGCTTTGGAAGACAATCAAAATGTATCACTTAAACCTACTGGCGTCAGAAGAAGGTTACACACCAAATCGACCACCACTCTTTAATGGAGACAACTACACTCACCGGAAGAACAAGATGGAGTTCCATATAAGTATGATGATCCAAGGATATGGAGGGTAGTATCACGTGGTGAATACACCTTCCAAGATGCTCAAGGACAAGACATATCAGTTGACAACATGACTGATGATCAAATTAAGAAGTTGATATTCAATGCACGAGTAGTAAGAATCCTACACTGTGCATTACTACCTGAGCAATACTCCAAGGTAGCCTCAGCTAAAATAACCAAAGAAATCTGGGAAACACTTGAAGTCACCTATGAAGGAAATGACAAGATCAAGAAGACTCGCATTGAACTATTACTTACTCATTAGGAGTTATTCAAGAAGGAAGAAAAAGAGAGCATTTCTGAAATGCACACTAGGTTCACCAAGCTGATCACTTCCTGCATCCTTTAATAAAAAGTCAATGTCATTCAAGAAGTTCATAATCTCTCAAAGATGTCTCTGGCAGACATGTTGGATCATTAATGGCATTTGAGCTAAAATTACAACAAAGAAATTCAGAAAGCTCAATAAGGGAGAAAAGAAAGGCATAGCCCTTCAGGTAGCTAAAAATGAAAAATATGAGTGAGGAGAAGACAACGGTTAGATGGTCCTCTATGCCAAGAGGTATTTTCAATTTTTTTAAAAAATAATATGAGAAGAGGAAATGACTCCAAGAAATCTGAAGATCTTTAAAGAAAGAGCAATGACAAGTGTTTTGGGTGTTCAAAACGTGGGCACCACATCAAAGACTGCCCACAACGACCCCGAGAGGACAACGACAGGATCAGGAAGCCTGTCCGGAGATTGTTCAACACAAAGCCAAAGAAAGAAGCCTTTGTTGCTGCATGGGGAGACTCAGAACTCAGTGATGATGATCAAACCATAGACAACGATCTCTCAGGGGGAAAAGGCTCACTTTTTCCTTGAGGAAGTTTGCTTGATGGCTCAAGACAGGGAAACGTTAGAATCAGAGAAGAAAGAGGAACAAACCGAGGTAGACTACTCTCGACTTAGAAGAAAAGTTCAAAAAGCTGAACTTCTAGGACTTAGAAATTTTTCCCTTATATTGGTTGATCAACTAGAGGCACTAGAAAATGAAAATAAGGAGCTCTTGGAAGAAAATGAAAAACTAGAGAAAAGCTCAGATAAGGATAAGGTAGTGAAACTTACGAATGCACTCAAGAATTACAAACTGACTATTGTGAAATTCTTGCTGTTCATGAGAAAATGAAGCTAGGAAAACAACCTGAAATTGATGAACTAATTGCTGCACTTGACAAGAAAGAAAAAGAACTAGCATTGACTAAAGAAAAACATGCAAAACTAGAAAATGATGCTAGGACACCCATGTGGAAGAATACACGACCGGTCGGGTACCCATCAGGAACCCATCGAAGGAGTGTCTGTTACCTATGCAGACAACCTAGTCATCACGAAGCCAAATGTTATAGAACACGATTTATGAGGAATTGGCAACTAAAGAAAATTGGGCTGAGATGGGTAGTCAAGGATGATCATAGAACAATATCACTTGATGGAGATGGGTCCAAACATTCTTAGGACCCTAACCCCACACTACTAACGTGTTAAGTGCATAATCGAGTGGAAGGGATCCCTGCTGGTACATCAACAGTGGGTGCTCTAAACATATGACAGGAGACAAGTGGAAATTCTTCTCACTCGAACCAAGAAGCCAAGGAACCGTCTCCTTTGGCGACAACAAGAAGGGAAAAATCATCGGTATAGGTAAGGTTGGTCTTACTTCAAATTATGTCATTGATAATGTTAATTTAGTTAATGGATTAAAATTCAATTTGCTCAGTGTATCTCAAATTTGTGACAAACGTAACTTAGCCAACTTCTATTCTACACATTGTAGCATAGTAAGTTGTGTGATGAAAATGTTGTTAAGGGGTAAAAGATGGAAAAATGTATACGTAACCAATCTGGAGGATATTGACAATCTAAACCTTTCATGCTTGACTGCTTCAATAGATGACTCCACATTGTGGCACAAAAGACTAGGGCATGTCAATATATCCTTACTAAGAAAGCTAGTAAAAAATGAGTTGGTGAGAGGTCTCCCTGAGACTAAGAAATCTGAGACCAATCTTTGTGATGCCTGTGTGAGAAGTAAACAAACTAAAACTTCTTTTAAATCAAAGAACTTAGTGAGTACATCTAAGCCACTTGAACTACTTCATATGGACTTATGTGGACCAACGAGAGTTAGAAGTTTTAGAGGAAATTGGTTGCATTTGTTATTGTTGATGATTACTCACGATTTGTATGGACAATCTTTATTGCTTCCAAAGATGAGGTCTTTGAGAAATTTCAAGCTTTTGCAGGACAAATCAAAGTACAACTCAACCTCAATATCAAGACCTTATGGTCTGATCATGGGTCAGAGTTTGAGAATCAACAATTCATGGAAATGTGTGGCAAACATGGAATCAACCACACATATTCAGCACCAAGACACCTCAGCAAAATGGTGTGCTTGAGCGCAAGAACAGAACATTACAGGAAGTATCTAGAGCCATGCTATTGGGGAGTAATCTTCCTCAAGTCTTTTGGGCTGAAGCTATAGCAACTGCCTGCTACATCACTAACAGAACACTCATTCGACCGATCCTCAACAAAACACCCCTTGAGCTGCTCAAGGGTAGAAAACCAAGCATAAGCCATCTCAGAATCTTTGGTTGTAAGTGTTATGTCCATGACAATGGAAAGAATTCCCTAGGAAAGTTCGATGCCAGGAGTGATCTGGCTATATTCCTTGGTATTCAGAAAGGAGCAGGGCATACAAAATCTACAATAAAAGGACTCTGAAAGTAGAAGAGAGTGTACATGTGGTCTTGATGAGGCTGAAATCCATAAGATCAAAGAAACTGAAGAGGATGAAGCTCTTGGATTTGATCTAGCCAGACAAGATCACACAGAAAATACCAAAGATGAGTCCCCGACAAAGGAATCCCGTACTTGCCCGACAGGTCAGGACTGGTCAGCAACATGACAACGAAGGAAACTATGACGTCGAAGATCCTCTATCACACCATCAACTATCCATCAGTCTCGAGTTCTGTATAAGAATCATCCTCTGGAGAACATCATATCTGATATCTTCAAAGGAATTCAAACAAGAGCACAAACTCGTGATCTCTTGGTCTTCACAACAGTTTCACCCATCAAACCCAAGAGCATCAAAGAAGCCTTACAAGACTCAGACTGGATTAAAGCATGCAAGAGGAATTAAACCAGTTTGAAAGATGCAAAGTTTGGCATCTTGTGCCCTCGCCCCCACACACCAAGGGGTACTTGGTACAAAGTGGGTCTTTAGGAACAAACTGAATGAAACGGGAGAAGTCATTAGAAACAAAGCTCGCTTGGTAGCACAAGGATATCGTCAACAAGAAGGTATAGATTTCCAAGAAACCTTTGCCCCAGTAGCAGGGATGGAATCTATTCAACTACTTATTACATTTCCCCGCACATAAAGGAATCAAACTCTTTTAACTTGACATCAAAAGTGCCTTCTCAACGGGTATGTCAAGGAAGAAGTGTATGTAGAACAACCTCTAGGCTTTGAAACACAAGAAGGGAAAAACAGGTACTTAAGCTCAAAAAAGCTCTCTCTGGGCTCAAACAAGATCCAAGATCATGGTATGGACGCCTCTCCTATCTATTGGAAAACACAACAGAGGTAAAGTTGAACAAAACCCTGTTTGTGTGTACAACAACTAAAGAGATTTCTGATAGTGCAGAGATATGATGACATAGTTTATGGGACGACATAATCTTTAGGGCTAAAGAATGAAAGTATTGCAAGAAATTTGAAGTGGTTGATGAAAAGAGAATTTGAAATGAGTGATTTAGGAGCATTGAAGTTCTTTCTAGAACTTCAAGTCAAGCAGATATGAAAGGGACTATATCCCAAAAAAGTACGTAAAGGATTACTAAAGAGATGGGATGGAGACATGTAAGCCTTTTGATACACCAATGGCGGTTACCACACAAGATGAGTATCACGACTGGTGACCAACCGGTCGACCAGTGATCATACAGAGATGATTGATTCTCTACTATATCTAACTACTAGTACCTGAACTGTACTGATCAATTATGTTCTACTTATTATACTATGTTTGCTTGTGCCAGGTTTCAAGCAAATTCAAGAGAGAGTCATCTCATAGTCATTAAAATAATCCTATGTTATCTTAAAGGATCCATGAATCTTGGACTTTTTTATCCAAAATTCACTAACTACGACATTGTAGGATATTCAGATGCAGACTATGGTGGTTCTATAACTGATCGAAAGAGCACTTCATGGACAACAATTTTTGTTGGATCATGTTTGATCACATGGGGATCAAATAAACAACAAAGTGTGGCAATCTTAACTGCTGAATCAGAATACATAGTTGTGGTAAGCTGTTGTGCTCAACTTTTGTGGCTCAAACAACAAATTGCTGATTATGGTGTTAAAACAGGTACGCTACCTATTATGTGTGATAGCGATATATCTATTTCAAAAATCCATAAGTATCATCATACATCTCGTACAAATCACATTGACATTAGACATCATTTTCTTAGAGATTGTTGTGAAAAGGAACTAGGTCGGTTAAAATACATTTCAACTCAAAACCAGCTAGCAGACATCTTTACCAAGCCATTAAGTAGAGAAAGATTCAACAAGATTATTCATGATCTTGGAATGATATTCATTAATCACGATTTGGCTATCTTTCAACCCTCACGATCAGTCATCGACAGATCAGTAACACTTCAAGTATGTCGTTCAAAGGTCTTTGTACAGTTTAATGCATGAACATTGAATCAAACGGCCACTTGAAATAGATATGTCAATCAATTCACAAAAGAGAGGCTAGGATAGGAGAGGTGTAGCGGATATAAACGTACAACTTGTAACGGATCGATGACGAATCATCATGACCGGTTCCTGCTGTGAATAGTAACGTTACGACCTGTCAGTGAGTGGACGGGGAACGGTACCCACCGACCGTTACCCGATAATCTATAAAAAGGCAATGAGAGTCTCACTCTTGTCACACATTGCCTTCAATATCTCTAAACTCTCAAAGCACAAAATCAGCTTTCTCTTCTCTCTTACAAATACTCTCGTGAGTTTAGTGTGAAAAATCCCTAAAGTATTCATCTCACAGCCTCGCTAAAAGAAATTTCGATCTAGAGTACTAAACTCTAGTAAATTCTCCATCTGAAATGGCACCTAAGACTGCTCACCACTCTAATGGTCTCAAAACCACGTTCAAGGATCTTAGTCCCAAAAGATCACCGACATACAGCCAACAAGTCCTGTCACAACACCGCCGCCCACTCGCCTATCGAAAATAGAAGAAAGTCTACTAACACTCAGAGTAATGGACGAAGGTGAACTCTAAGCAGAGGAGGTAATCTCTACAAACACCTATCTCCTAAACTTCAAAGCATTCACTCAGGATTCCTCAAACCCACCATACTCCCTGCTATCAGCCCATTAGAAGCCATGGCACCCACCGATCAACCATCAAAATCCGCCAAAATTCCCATAAAACAATAGCCACAAACAAACCCAAAACTTCTAAAAGCAAAAGCTTCACACACGCTTCCACCAGCCACACCACTCGCGCTTCAAAACCTCTCCAAGACAAACAAAAGACACCTGACCAAGCACACTCTACACCCGACCCTGCATCTCGCAAACTTCACTTCACCGATGTAGATGAAGCGACTCCTTCAAATCTCATCAAGCAAATAGCTCAAGATGTGGAGGAAGAAGAAGTCCAAAGTGATGAGAAGTCACAAAAAAGATCAATCAGCAGAATAAGAACCTCAGGAAGAAGGTTTGACCGCACTAGACTCCGACAAAAAAGAAGCACCTACTGCTCAAGCTGATCAACACATCGACGACCGCTCCCTGACACCGATTTCATCAGCGTGTGAGAGTGACTCTTACAGCTGTTCAGGCTGTCTTCGAAGAACCAAGTCTTCAACACATGGTTCAAGGAGCCATAGATTACATAGACAAATATATATAGCCTGAGAGTTCTACGCCTTCTAGAGGCTTGAGCGAAGCCGTGAGCTACTTTTAAAAATTTGTTAGATTTGTGTGTCTTTTATTTTTGGGAAATTACATCGACATCGCCCACCCATGACATTTGGCGAAATTACACAGCCCACCCACAAGGTTTCAAAAATTACTTTGCCCACCCATGTGGTTTCCACAATTTTACATCCAACAACTTTTCTAATATTTGATCAACTTAAAAGATGGTTAAATGATATCCAAATTTGATGAAACTTTACATGGACGATGCTAAGGTGTTATATTTTTGTTCAATGCCAAATCCAAAGTTTTTTAAGGTCATATATGACCTGTGGGACCCAACGAAACATGAGACATGTTCATCGGGTCCCACAGATCATATATAAGCCTAAAAAACGTTGGATTTCATATTTTACCAAAATATAACACTTTAATATCGTCCATGTAAAGTTTCATCAAATTTGGATATCATTTAACCATCTTTTAAGTTGATCAAATATTATAAAAGTTGCTGGATGTAAAATTGTGGAAACCACATGGGTGGGCAAAGTAATTTTTGAAACCACGTGGGTGGGCTGTGTAATTTCGCCAAACGTCATGTATTTACGAATGACGTTATTGCATTGGCTGCTTCTTTCTTGATTAAAATTGCAAAATGTTGAGAGACATTCCATCACATCATTATACTAATCCAACTCCATTACTTGACACCTACAAACCTACTATCAAGACTGCATAACATGACGGCGACTCATTTATTACACCTCTCTGATCAATCGGTTTGCCTATTCTTCAGCCATGTATAAATCACTTGACCAGTCCTCGCATTCTTCATCACCTCTCTTCATAATCATCAACACTTCTCTTCCAATTCATACACATTCACCTCACTCTTTCCATGGAACCACAAAGTTCATCAAGCTCAAATGAGCAAACAGTCTACTCAACCATTCGAAAATTTATGTACACAAAACACCCAAGGATGTATACTACCCAAACATATATACATCCCGATTCCAAATCATTCACAGCCTGGTCTACCAACGTAAGCCCCAGTCAGTCTGCCGAAACCTGCTCGATAAACTCCACACTTTCAGACACTTCAACCATAGTTGAGTCTCCAGAGTTCTAGTGATACTCCGATGGTGAAGTCTATGGTTTAGATGTCTCAACCTCCGCCACACCCAACTGCCACGGCATCTAAAAATGTCTCCTTCATCATGTAGTTTATAATCTATGAAATATTATGGTCTTTTCAATAACTTCAGTCGTGTCGTTGCTCCCTGTTTTGCTAGATGGCAAAGGGGGAAAATATATGTACTTGTGACTTATGACTATCGTCCTTGTATTACACGTAACCTTAATGAAAGACTCATTTCTAATATCTTAACAAACTTAGGGGGAATCCTTCTTAGGGGGAATTCTCACTTCCATAGTTAATACAAGAATGTCAAGTGCATATGTCCAAAATCAATTTCGTATCGGTTGTCATCATCAAAAAGGGGGAAATTGTTAAGTCAAGATCTTTTAGTTTTGATGATAGCAAACCTGTGTTGTTTATCTAATGTGTTTGTCGAGTTTATAATTCAGATAAATAGGTAGAGGAGTGGCTTAGCACACAAGGTTGCAAGCGCACTCCATTCATGACAAATGCCCATCCAGTCGGGCATCTGTCTGTAAGAGCTTCGACAGATTTTCTAGTACACACAAGAAGTCAAGCACTACACAACCATGTCTCTCATTCATCAGACGTAGTAGTAGGACAAAATACATCAAGTGTGTCGATAAAATCATGCAGACTCATGCATCCACATAAGCAACTAGTTCACGTCAAAGTTTTGCTCATTAATGAACAACATAACAAGACAAGGCCAGGGCTATTAAGAGGCACTCATTACGCAACATTAAATGAAGCCTTGAAGATCATTAATGAGCATTAAATGAGGCATACAAGATCAGGCAAGTGAAGAGTGCAAGTGGTGCCCGACCACCTGAGTACTCACCTCCAACGTGTCCAACCACAGGGTGACACATGTCCTGACGGTTCTAGAGCAAGTTGAAGATCAGCCTATATTCAAGCTTGGCTATTCTACTGAGGATAAAGAAGCAAACGACTCCTAGATTCTAGGTCGTTTGTTACAAGTATAAACACACATGTATAAATACGATGTATAACGTCTTATGTAAGAACTTTGTCATATACGAAGAAAAGAGATAACCAGAGTAAAGTGTGAGTTAGACTAAGTGTGTGTAAACACTAGGAAGTTGGTGAGCTGGATAGGACTGGTTGGTGAATTAATACTTGGTGTATTTAGTAGACTGACCAGTCGAGGAACGGTTGGGGAACCATAGGCCGACTGTCAGGAGAGGGTAGAGGACTTAGGGATAAAGTCCTAAACTGTCTCGGAGTCCGTAGGTAGGGCGGAGGGAGATTGAGTGAATTTATGTGTGTAAATTCTCAATCAAAAAGGATTTTCCAGTTTGAGTTTATCAAGTACTTCCCTCAATCATCAAGTAGTTCACCTAGGACAACGACACGTCCATGACCAGTCGAGAATGCATTAGGAGCACTAGCCAGTTTCACCGACCCCACGACCGTCCTCAGCAATCTGTCCTCTACGTACTATGATTTGATTAAGGCTCCAAAATCAAAACCAAGCCCAAATCCCTCTCGGCCCTAATTTACACATAGGCTTAGGTTAGATTTTAGCTCAAAACTTAACCTTAAACTTGATGATAAAGTCATTAAGACTTAGTTAAATTACTTACCCTTCAAAGATTAACTTTTCAAGCTTGTTTCCACCTCCTTGGTCAAGATCAAAACTGAGGTTGAAGAGACCCATTCGGTCAAGGTTTTGACATGGAAAGAAATGATCAAATTTGGATCTTTTTAAGAGCTTAACAATATAAGGGATGTTAAGGCACAAAATGGACTTAAGAGTTCTAGCTTTACCTTTGTGTTAAAAGGTGATATTTAGCTCTAAAATCTTGGCCAACTAAAGAGAAATAAGCTAGGAGTCAGATCTCTCATGGATCTATGGATACAAGGCACTTTAAGTACTTAAAAGCTTTAAGAAATGACTTACTCTTGAATCCTTTTGGAAGATGATTCCTTGGTGGGTTTTTGCTCAACAAAAGGAGCTAGAAAATCCTTCATTTCATGTGTGAAAGGTGGAGAAAATGGGTATTAGAACTTGTCACTCTCGGCTACAAATATTCAAAAGGGAAAATATGAACTTTTAAGGCATTTTTATACCTTAAGCTTTGAAAGAATCTTCCTTGCCCCAAGTATTGATGGCTGCCAAATTATTTCTCAAAATAACTCTTGATTTTGAGCTTAGTTGATGAAGGAAAGATTTTGGAATGATCTCTTGGTTGATTTAAAGTAGAAAGGAGAAGATTTGGAAGGAAAAGAAGGTATGGGTCTAAATCACCATTGTTGTGTTCTTGGTGTTCTTCAAGCTCAAGAACAGCTCAAGGAAGAAGATGAAGGTGAGGAAGAAGGATTTTGGCTGCTAGGATAGAGGTGAGAGCAAAGTGAAGATGAAGTCTTAAGTGATAAGTAATGAAATGAATACTTTATCTCACTTTTGGCTTTTATACTAAGGAATGAGATCAGCACTTGGCATGGTGAGTCATGCCCCTTCCTGCCACCTCATTAGGATATTTTTAGGCTGAAGTTTGACCATTGACCAAGCTAGAAAAATTAAGGCCTTGTTTGGCACTATTTGGGTACTATTCACAAATGAATGCCATATTTCTGATTTTTTTTAAACTCTTTGAATTGGGCTTCCTAATGTGAAACCATATAGTATAAAATTTATATGTGATGTATACAAGACTAATTAACCACCCAATTCAATTTCTTGACACATTTACTTAAGGAGTTTTTAAAGCCTTCTTTTGTGTTTTAACTCATTTTATAGTTTGGTTTTCTTTGGTAATGGTTTTTTATTGTTCTTAATTTAGATATAAGGTTTATGAATCCACTTTGGACCCTAATTGAGGTTACACAATCCTTAAGGCTTCTTAGAGCACATTTTTGCCCTAAGTGATTTTTAAGCATAGTTTTGATTATTAGTGATCCTGGATTGTTCCTGAATAATGTTAAGGCATACTTTGGACTTATTATGTATTATTAGATGTTTTAATCATGATTTATTAGTTAGGGATATTTCAGGTGGACTACTTGGCATGTTCTCTTGTGAATTTCACGACCGTTGCAACTGTCATCTTCAGATCGACTCCAAATGGAAGATGGACTCTGTCAAGGTAATGGACTCGATCTGCAGCAAAATCTAAGTTCTAGAATTTTTTTCATTGACTAAATTTGCACGTGGATTAAGTTATCATCGGCAAAACCCAAAAGTTCCAACAATTTCCCCTTTTGCCGATGATGACAAAACCCTTGCATCGTTTGATGTTAATGTTGAGGTAGTTCTGTAAACACTTAAACCAATTGAGAAAGGGGACAATGGATTACCATTGTGATTCCCCCTTAGTCCATGCATTAACTTGTCTCTCTACATAATTTCTCCACAACGGATGAAAACATAAAAATTAACTCAAAAATATATATATTTCCCTTTTTTCACCATTATCGGGGAAGTGCTAAAGTTTCAAGGTGCATTGTCTATATACTAGCCAAGAAAAGAAACTTTGAAATAATGTAATTTAATATACTTAACGTTACTAACTCACTAACTTGGTATGGAACTTGGCTAAGTAATAGAAATGCACAGTAGAACCTCAACTATAACACCCCCCATCTCCAAATACAGTGATCGTCGCCCTAAGTCCATCTCGTTCATTAACAACGCAGCGGAAAAGTCTACTAAATTGGTTTACCGCCGTTAGTCACCCACATGACTAATTAGGCCTATTCTCTTACAAGTCACAGTCTGACTAACCGGATAATTACTCGAGCATCTATACAATACAAATCATAAACCACAACTTATACCGAGTATCTCATATCCTAATACATTATACTAACATCTCATCATCATTTACTAAACGAGTGTACATGCACAACTCGTGTAACAAATGTAAAAGCAACCCGAATACTCTACCCGCTCCTACTCTCAGGTTGAGTCCTCGTCTGACACCTACCTGCAAAGTTTAAATCACAGGCCCCAAGGGGCTCAGCACATTGCTGGTACAGAAAATGTGCAGCCCACAAGCTAACAGGGCTACACACGACTACTTTGTCATATACATGCAGCTGATTATTCATATAAATAATAATAAGAAGTACGATAACAAACAACACACCCATGTGAAACATTCACAGCTCCAATAAATCGAACGCCATAATGGACGCCCATTAATGAGTAAGTTAGATTCCTAACTCCTGAGGCCTGAGAATTGTTTAGTTCTCGTGTTCGACCATACCTTATAAGTGTCAACCGTTCTCTTAAAAGAACTGGTTGTTCTTTAACTGAATTGTTTATTTTTGTCGGGTCAAAGTAACCCTAGCCAATGAGTTACTAGCTCCATTGGGTTAATAAACATAAATTCTTAAGTTATGAGGGATGTAGGCTTGACCCTCCCGTGCCTCCTGAATTTGCCTCCCACCTCGAACTGTTCACTCGAGATGGTCGGGTCTGTTTGTCGACCCTAGGCGACAAGTCATAGACGAGCCATATGCGGAAGACGGATCTGATACAGATGCCGACCTCCTAACCTAAACATGCATGACCGGAGTCAGTCCCGGATTCCTCTTCCCCCAAGTTCCAGTTAGTTGAAGTCTCAATGACAATTTGTTAGTTAAACCTCTCTCGGTATTAACCAACTAACAATGGGGAGTATTTATAACCTTATACAATTGTAACTAAACATAGTTAATGAACAAGCTCTAAATCAAGTCGTGTAGTGTGCAATGGACACACAATAACAATACAGTAGATCGGTTTCATGCTTAATCTTGTTTGGTCGTATCACAATAACACATAGCACACAAACCGAGGTAGACCCCGTTAGCAAACAAGCTACAAGAATCCCATACCGTACACCGGAGATCGGCTAGCTCTTAATCCCACGTTCGCCTAATCCGCCGAACGCCTCAGACTATCTAGATCTGTAACCAGAACTAGTATTAGTATCCTGTGTCTTAGAACTAGTTTGGTTCTCTTTTCAACTTAAACCTCTTTCTAGGTTAACCCGAGTATAATAGTTTACTGTTAAACGGGTTCGTTCATCTAGGAGCGTTTTCAAGCTCAATTCTAATTCATTAACATACTAACGTCGTTAGCAGTTACTTAGTTGCACAGTTAGCAACTTTAGACTTATACGGACCTTGTGTTAGTTTTTCGTATTTTTCACTATTCATCCGTATTTCACTATTCATTTATACGATCTTGTATTCTACTATTCATTTATACGGCCTCGTATTTTACTGTTCACGTATACGTCTCATATTTTACTGTTCACGTATACATATTTCCTATTCATGTATACGGATACTATTCACGTATACAGTACTATTCACATACGTACTATTCATGTATATGATATTATTCAAGTACTATTCATGTATATGGATATTATTCACGTATACGAGTACTATTCATGTATACCAAAATTTTTCATATACATCCGTATGATACTCCGTATCATACGTATTTATTTCTTTTTTCCAATATAACTTGTATTCTCTTTAAAATACTTGAAGTATTGATTTCTCCTGTATTTATTAAATTACGGGTATACCCCTCGTATACCTTAAGTTATATACGGGTCTCGTTTAACCCCGTCTTAACTCTGTTTCTTTTACAACTTGTTTCTAAATTCTTTATTTGATTTCCTTAACCTTCTAAACACATAAAAATGTGTTATTTACGTTCCTTACCCATAGTTTTCTCTTAATTTCTATTTTACTCATAATAAGTTCTAATCTGGTTATTTTTATTTCTAATTTCTTCCAAAGTCTTTCTTAATTAATTTCTTCTATACTTTTGGTCATTACCAAAACATACCCAAGTTTGACCAGACTTTTATGGTCAAACCCCCTAACTTTCCAGAATTTATTATATTACCCCTAAAGTTTATTTTTCTTAACTTTTTATTCCTTAAACATTTTATTACCTAATCTTTTGCTATAATTTTTATTCTAACTCATCTAAATATTTTATAAACTGTCATTGACCATGTTTGACCACGTTTGATCAGTAAAATTACCATTTTACCCTTGTGGTCTATTCTTTCATTTATTAACCAATTTAACTCCAATTAATTTCTAATTTTCGTAATTAATTTACCTATAGATTTTTGAACTTCAAAAATCATTTTAAACATCTCTAAATCACCAGATTTAATTATCTAATGTTATAGTATATATATACCATCCTTTATTAACCTTAAATATACCAAAAACCTTATAAATTCCTTATAACACTTATAAACTCTTTATAAATTGTAAACCTAATTCTACAATTATTTTCTCATCATCTAAACTCTCAAAAATTCTATACTAACCTCATTTATTTTCGGCAATCACAATATGATACCAAAACTTCTTAAATTTTACATTTTACTCTTAATTACTCTAATTCCTTTAATTTCACTAAGTTAGATAATTTTCCTAACTTAATTACAACCCTTTAATTTTCGGCCATAATCAAAATCATAGTATATGAATTTTTCTTGCATATTATGATAGCTTATATTGTAGCTTATATCATAAGGAGTATAAATCTAATTTAACATTTACAAAATATTAACATTTAATGTGTCAAAAATTAAATCTAACACACTTATCTTTTCGGCAATAATAAACAAGATGAACAATATGTTAGATCATATATAGATCAACAATTTAGACCCTTGAAATAGGTAGTTGTAGGATTTACCTTGTATATTAACCATTAGCTTAATATTTAAGCTTGATTTCCTTAGAAATTTTGACAGCAATTTGCTAGAGAAATTGGCTCCAAAATCATAGAATAAGATGAAGAATAAGGAGGGTTAGTAACCCTAGGCACTCGGCCTTGATGAAAATCAAAGAACAAAGAGTTTCCAAGAAGGCAATGTTTTACCTCGAGAATCAAAGGCACTTCTTCGTGGTTTTTCCTCAGAGTTTGGGGACACATGAGCTATGGATATAAAGATATTCAAAAGAGGATTCCAACGAGCTATCAAGCTTGGAATTTGGACTTAAGATGAGAAAGTTATGATTTCTACAAGATAATGTGTTCTTTAAGCTCCTAAATGGCAACAATGAAGGAAAACCAATGTAGGAGAAGGGAGGGATCTTCTAATGTTGAAGACTCACGGTTTGGGACAGGAGCTAATGAAAGGGATTTGTGGAAAGCAAAGAAGAAGAAGAGAAAAGTAGTTAATTAAGATATGTTAAAGTAATATAAAGTAATGATTTGAATAGTAATCTAACAACTCATCAATATGCTTTACGTAACTTGATTGAGCAGCTGGCCTTCTCCTTTGTCCTTGCCGACATCAATAGCCAAGGATGGTCAATTTTGACCATTAACCATTCTTGGTCAATATTTGACTAAATGGGCACTATTTGAGGTTACTATTCACATTAAATATTATATTTGTAAAAGTTTTGGTAAAATCTTCAAATTAAATTCCTAATATGATATTAGGTAGTATACATGTATTTTAGTATGTATACAAGGCCAACTAGCCACTCAAAACCAATTTCGAAGAAAATTCGCAAAACACGTTTTAAGGAGTTTTCGGGCTTCTTTTTGTGTCTTAACTCTTTTTAGAGTTTGGTTTGCTTTGAAAATAATTTTATTATTTTATTTTAGTACATTTTCATATAATCAAGCCTTTAAAACCATCCAAGACTCATTCTTAAGACAATATATCCAAAATATGCTTTAAGGGGTTTTTATGGCATATTTTTGTCTTAAGTTGTTTCTGAGCTTGGTTTTCTTTGGTAATGGTTTCATAATGTTCTTAGATTGATTATAAGACTTATGAATTCACTTTGGTTTCTTAAAACACATTTTTGGCTTTAAGTGATCTTTAAGCATCTTTTGTGTTTTGTTGTTTAACTCTCCTTCTAATGTTTCTAAGGCATGTTCTAGCCTTAGTATATCCTAATTATATAGTTCATTAATATATTAAGGTTTGGGTTATTTCAATCTACCCCCTTAAAAGAACTTTGTCCCCAAAGTTCCTATGTATCTACATTTCTTAGAATACACAGGTAACTTCACACTAAAAGGTCATATAGATCACTCAATATCTGTATAGGGATTCTGACTCATAAGGTCTGCCATATATATACATTTACCACACTTACCACACAACATATCTTTTATATGTTTTAGTAATCGAAATACTCTTTGTGTATTCTTTGCTGCATACTCCTCATGTAACCGGTCCGAAGACAAGGGCACATACGTCCTCGGTTCCATGAGTGAGATTTAGTAAAGGAAATACATGTCAACTCCAATTCCACTTTATGCTACTGCATCTACTCTTAACGTGGTTAATTGTGACCACTTGTAGGGAGTTTCAGGAATCATCCGGCCCTGATGTGATCAGCATCAGTGTTGAACAATCCTTTCACCCCAATTTGTTTTTAGTTTTCCTTGATCTGGCCAGGATCAAGTTCTACCTCCCACGTCAACTTCAAACAACCAAATAATTATTCATGTAGCATTTTATATCTTTTAGTCCTTCTAGTCATAATCATAAATCAATACATCTCCAAATATGAAACTCGGTTCATAAGTCATTCTTAATTCACCTCTCAGCAATTACTTAGAGAATTTAATTCCTACCAGGTTCTGCATCGGTCTCATACCGATTCATACCTCATAACATTACCATATTTGGTCTCATATCAATACATATTGTAGGGATTTTAATTCCCCTAGAGTTTCTACTCCTCTTTTCCTGAATTCTCGCACCGAAGTTAACGAGGTAAGCCTCTAATACATCTGATATTAGCATCTAATTGTGCGTAATAACCACAACCACATAAGAATGAATACATGTGTTTATATAACATACGTATCAAACATCACAACTACTTGTATTGTGCTATGCACACTGTAGGTTACGTACTCAATACGTGAAACATACGCTAAGCGATTGTGCGCTCTACCCCCCTTAAAATGGATTACACCCACGTAATCAACGTTATATCATCCTTGAACATAGGTTCAAGATGTTTAGGTGTTCTGGAGCATTCTAGCTTCCATGTAATCTATCCCACATTATGATTGGGTCAGAGGGTCTTCACCATGGTAATGGCTTAGTCTTTGTATCAAGGATTTTTATTGGTGTTCATACCAATCTTACAACTGTGTTCCAATGTAGCCTCTAAGGCTCCAAAGTATTTGATAGATAAGTCGTATATTTTATTCGACTGGAAGATGTGAGACACATCCTTCCTTCTTCTCTTTTGCTAGGTATATCAAACCTTTAAGATATGGTCCACTAGCTTCTGCTGCGCGACTCTGATAATTTTGGGGCTTAGTTTGCCCTTCCTATCCTCTTCAATATGTTTTACAGCTCCTTTGTATCCTTATATCTTAGGAATAAAGGTCTCTTAATGGACGTGTGGTATCTTTATGTATACACGGTCTCAATGAGTTATAGCTTGTCTATCCAGTTCTCTGGGGATCTGATGTTCATGCTCTTATTACGCCTTTCAGCGTCTGAATTGTTTCCTACTAACTGACCCTCAGTCTGAGATTTCTGTATTATCTGGACTTACTGTTTAGTGCTCATTGCTCTTTACAGTTTCCTCGAAAGTCTTGAGACATATAAACTGTTTATACTTACTAATCAGTGCTTCTCGCACTTCATAACTCTTAATTGTTTCCTCCTGGAATGAGTTCTCTGACTCTTTTAATCTCATTGGTTTAACTGAGTCCTTTCTCCTCCATTGTTCACGGTAACTTGCTGTTCTGGTGTGAGTTTGCATCGCTGACTGTCGTACGGAGTCGACTACTTCTCGTGTTTCTTACACTACTCGTTTACATATATGGGGTACCTTACTGATATATTGCTACTTACTAGTCTAACTTATAAATAAGTCCATCAGGCCCACAAGCTCCTTTGGAGTGTGGTCGTCCCACATCTCGTTTAAGTATACTCGTAGTGTTCGTCACACGCTTAGTTACAGCTAATTTGTGAAGTACTCTGTTGTCGATCTCCTCTTTCATCATTCCATGATAACGCACATGTCGTTCTTCTTGAACTTAATCGAGGAATATCCATTTACTGGGTTCATAACTGCATTATACCTTCTGTATTTAGTACGGACTCGATCCTTTAGTAATTTGAGGTTTCTTTCCTTAGAGCTTCTTATCTTATTTCTCATGTCGATCCACTAGGAATGCATTTATAGTCCCTTACGGAATGGACAGTGTGCTTCTTGTGAAATCTTTCATCACATGGTCCAGACTACTGGCGTTACTGCACACTCTGTCTCCCATTTCATCCCCTTACTTACATCGGGTTTTAATTCATAAATCTGATTGCTTTCATGTCAGTATTTGATGGCTTATATATAGTGGTTGCTTTGCTGTGCACCGTAACCTAATCTACCTGACAGATATTATTCTCATGGCCTCCACTACCGAAGTAGCTTTAGCTGTCTTATATTGCCCATTGATGGCACAATTCTTCAATCGTTTTACTTCAACGTCTCGTCTTACATTCAATCCCCTTCATGGTGTAAACACACTGGGAGTTCCCCAGGTTTAATGTAAGGCGGTTGTCGCATCATACTGTAAGATTGTTATCATTCAGCTCAAAGATAATTGCTTCAAATTTCAGGTTTATTTGTAGGTTGTATTCTACCTCTAATAAGTGAAAGCCCATTTCGAGGGGTTTATTCCCACTCAAGGCCTCACAACAAGGAGAGGTATCCCCACCCTAAAAGGAGTGGTTCGTTCTCCACCTCTGTCATCGTATCTTCTCTCTATTCTCATTGGTGCCCTTTTCTGGCAATTCCTCCTCAACTTAGTCTAGGTTTTTATAACCACTCGTATGTACGAGTTGTAGTTCATCATGGCCTAGATAAGCCTTTTTATGCTTTCCTGCACCTCGAGCCCTGATGTATTTAACATCCTGGCTCGTAGGCCCTTAATGCTTGATTAGTCTCAAGTGGTAGCCGGTGTTCGGCTCACTGTTGTATTCTTAATCATCTGTAGGTTATCCACGTAATTCTCTTGTTCTCTGAACTCTGTCAATGTTAGGTCACATCATTGGATGTACTATTGGGTTTAACAATAAGTTGTTGTAACTCGCTTCCTGCTGTGGAAGTTCGCTTAGGTAATCCGATGTTAGTCAGTGTCTGTGACAATACCTTCGCTCTCATAGACTTGCGTCTTTTAGCAATTAAGGATTAGTTTTCATTAGGCCTCATGCAGACAGGAAAATGAGAGAGGTTGGAACTGGTCTATTTTAAACAATTGAGAAAGAAATTAATAACTCAAATATCCTTCGGGCTGCAAACAAAACCCGGTCGCAGTAGTATAGAACAGAAGTGGCCGGGGTCAAACCGTGGACTTATAGCGAAATAATATAGTACCTAAGCTTGTCACAAAAAAGGGGGGATAATTGACTTGTTTTTGTAAAGTAAAACACAGATAAAATTAACTGAGTGGAAGATAAATTAAACGGGACTCCGGGTTCAGGTTTATATAATCTGATTAATTATGCTATCTCTACCGGTTAATTATAATAGTTTGGCAAAATTCCTGTTATTATCTTTAAAGACTAAATCCTAGACTTGAAAGACTCATTTACCAGAAAATGCTCAATCTAATCTAGATTTGAGCAAAACACATGTAAACAGATTAAGTGCGAGGAATTATATTTTGCATCTGAAATTACTAACTTATTTTATCAAAATAAGTTTTCCACAGATTTATCGATTAATTAACCTGTCTATTTATCACTGCTCTGATCAAAATAGACTTTGTAAAGCATTTTAATAAATTCATGAAATTTATTAAAAAGGCGAGAGATAAGCTTTAATCGTAACAAACTGTATTTAATTAAGCCGGTAAAAATATAAATTACATAATTATACAAACTATAATTACCTTCACCCGGAGTAAATCCTCTTAGCCCAACATAATTAAAAAAACAGATAAGAAAGTGAAAGAAATCATCTGGGAAAAGAGATAATTAATTCAGCTCCTTATGACTGCTAATATTTAAGAGGAAAGAGGTTGGACAAAACAACGGTATGTGGAATGGAATGTTTTATGGGATGAGGTGATGTGAGGATTTATGTGGACATTATGTAGAAGAGATGTATGATTTTTGGAGAGAAAATGGTGATTTTATGGAGGAAAAATGGAATAGTTTGGGGGTGGAATGAGATATGGATTAATGGAGGGTTATAGGTTTATTTATAGTGAAAATGGGGTAGAAAAGAGAGGGGGTGTCGGTGTGAATTGGTAAAATATAATTTACCAATTCACACCTTGTCGACATGCCCTGTGTGCTGTCAAAATAGACGCGTCGGACCACTGTCCGGACCAGACTGGTCCGGACATGTCGATTTTTGTACGGGCGCGCTCCGCATGTATGCTTCCGGACCAGCTCCCGGACACTGGTCCGGACCAAAATTCAATTGCCTCTAAAATATTCTTTTTAGCTCCGATTTGATCCCGTTCGTTGCGTTGGAATCCTCATGAGTAAATCTAATATTACATGGATTTTTCCTACATTGAACATATAAAATGCATTAGTTCATATCAAAACATAAAATCTTAGGAAAAAACGCATAATAAGTGGGAAACATGTGCTTCAGATATTGTAATTCATAAGGTATTTAAACCCTAAAAGTCTATACGTTTTGCACTTATCAAACTTCCTCACACTTAGCTTTTGCTTGTCCTCAAGCAAAATACAGAATTAAGCTCCTGAGGAATTTCATAGAATTAAATCTTTGGGTAAAAAACAAACGTAGAAGGGAATTAAACATAATAACAATCCTAAGATTAACCTTGCTCATAACTGTATGTTCCTTTCTTTTTAGTAGAAACAAGCTCTTCAAACCAAAAATTTGGAGAAGTTAAATCATCAAGAATGAACACAGATTAACTCGGGATGTTTCCACCATTTCTTTCCTTAAATACCCAGAAATGACAAGGGGTGTGAAGTATTGCCTTATTCCGGAGTACTTTCAACACTACATACTCATGATCTAAATAACCTTAAGCTCTTTTTTTCTTAACAAACTTTAATAGCACTATTTGCAAATTTATTTTAAACCCTACAGACTTTTCTCTCCATTCTTGTAGCAGTTTTGGGTCTTTTATCCCATATCAAATGATCTTAGGTAAATGGGTGATGAAGCACCCCAAGGACTTAATAACCAAATGGAAGAGGCCCGTTTCAGTTTAAAACAAAAATATAGATCAGAGGAGTACCTTGCCCTGATTCTTCCATTTCCAAACTTTCCTTTCATTCCAAGGTATGAGTAAACCAGTTCAGACTTAATAATTAGCTTGCACACAAATAATTTTTATAATGAAACCATGAAAGCTAACAATTATGAGCAAAACTAATCTTAAAGTTGCTTACCATGCTTGATTTTTCTACAAAATATTTTCACCCGTAAATCTAATGTCTATATGTATAGATCAGCGGACACATTTTCAGGGAAAAGGTCTCTACTTCCTCACACTTAAGAGGAACAATGTCCTCAATTGTTCAGTTAAAAATTTTCAAGTAAGAAGACGTTTAAAATGTGTCATACTCATGGAGGATAGCGGTTATGTATAGCAATAGAGTTAAATCAAGTAAGATGAGTAAAACGAACTTAATATAATTTAAATTTTGCAAAATTAAAACTAACAACTCCCCTTATATCCTTGGATTTGAGGAAGTAGCCCTTCCTCACACTTAAGCTTTTGTCGGGGGAAACGTTCCTCACACTTGCGTTATGCAAGTGCTCAACTTTGGAGAAGGAATGTCTTATTGTAAATTTAAAAGGAAAAGATGATATTAAATAATAAAGATAGTGCGTACACGAAACACCTTCAAAAAAGAAAACTGTCAAACGTTAGCAATACAGTAAATAAATAACAAAGCAGGAATGGAAAAACAAAATAGAGAAAATAACTGTCATAGAATCACTCCGGTGGTGGGTAGTAAGCCTGCCACTGCTGGAAGTCATGGAGCAGAGCCTCGTAATTATCCTGAGATCGTCGTGCCTGCTCCCGAAGGTGGGTGATCTCAGCTTGGAATGAACTGCTCCATTTGTTGCTGTCTACGCGATCGATCTCAGCTGGGAATGACTGCTCCATCTGCTGTTGTCTGTGCTCGAACTCATCCCAGGTCACATATACCGCTCCTGGGTGCTGGGAATGCACAGCATACTGCTGCTCCTCTGCTGTAGTGGAAGCAGGGACTGGCTCTGACGGTCCCTCTCCCCCCATCTCTCTGTCGCTTCTGAGTTACGCGGACCCGCCTGCTTAACCCACTCATTTCCATCATATTCAAATCTCATCCTCTTCATGGTGCTCATGTCAATGGGTGTCCTAGAAGTGGAATGACCCTCCTCAGCTAAGATCACTCCCTGCTGCCTGAGGAAGTGGCAGATCATAACAGGGAATCCAGCCTGTGACGGTCCTTGTGCTCGATGATGTAGCCCAGATGCTGATGTAAAACGTTGGGTAGATATGTGAGTGCAGAAGCTCCAGCAAAAGAGGGGTTCACGACTGCCTGGAGAAAATAGCAGTCGGCCTAGTTAGGTCAGAAGAGCGTCGTGGCGTGACATTGGCCACCAGAAGCGCGAACAGGACTCTCTCGCGAGGGTCCTGTAGAAGATCATCAGGGATGACCTGCTTAGTCTGGTCATCTCCTCTTCGTCTGCGCGGTGCCTGACTGAAAAGGTCACTGTAATGACGATCTGCGGCATTCAGAAAATCATTAAATAGCTGCATCTGATCATCATCCTCACTCATAGGAGCAGGGTAAGGAATCCCTAAATATGTAGCGATGTCCTCCGCCCGAATAATGATGTCCCTCTCTTGGACCCTGGAGTGGATGGTTCCCTCTTGGATATGGGAATTCGCATAGAAAACCCGTACCTCACGTGGGTAGAAGAAACCACCCATGTCTAGTAGTTTTGCCCATCCATGCACCCCCAGAAGCTCGGGTAACCCAAGCTGGCGTTGTAGGTCCGGTGCGACCGACCTTTCAGGATCAATTTCGCACTCCAGGTTGAACCATTCTGCTGCCTGTGTAGATATAAAATCTGGTGGTGGTGCCTGACTGGAACTAGTAGCAGTGGTTTTACTCTTCTTTGAACGTCCAGTTATTTTTCTAAACATCCTGCTTAATACATATTAGCAACAAAGAAAGCAAGTAGAAAAATAGTATGAAATTCAAACAAAAGAAAACAAGTAGAAAAATAATATGAATTCAAACAAAAGAAAACAAGTAGAAAAATAATATGAAATTCAAACAAAGAAAACAAGTATAAAAATAATATGAAATTCAACTTAAATAACAAGTAGAAAAATAATATGAAATTCAAACAAAAGAAAACAAGTAGAAAAATAATATGAAATTCAAACAAAGAAAACAAGTAGAAAAATAATATGAAATTCAAACATAAATAAATAAATATCACAAATTATACCGAAATTTCGACAGAATCTCCCCTAAAAATCTTCAATTCTCCACAACTAAATTCAATCAATATTCAAGGTAATGCAATACTGTTAGCAAATAAATCCATTCACAACATCATACAATCATAAAACCAATAACTTATAACCACAAGGCATTATAGAATCTAAAATCCAAATATACCAATATTATTTTCGTAACTATCAACCTTAATATGGAATTCAATCAAAAACACCAAATTTGAGTATAACAAGTGTAGAATTTACCTTGTTGGAGTATAGATGATTGTAGAAGAAGAAATCGATGACAAAAACGCAAGAACGAACTCAGAATTTGGAAATCGTCATCCTAGGGTTCGAACATTCAGTCACTGATTTCTCCTTGTGTGGTTGATGGTTTGTGGATTTCTTGCTATATAAATGTAAAGAATTGAAAAACGAAGATTTCAGTACCAACCTTGCTCAATTTGGTGGAGAAATGAAGAATTTAGAGCAAAGAGAAGATTGGGAGATTTGGGGGCTTCGCGTCGGTTTTTTTGTGGATTTGGGAATTCTGCTCGCAGAATGATTCGAACGGCTTTAAGATTCGGAACGCGCCCTGTCCGGACCAGCATCCGAACCGGCTGGTTCGGACAGGCCAAATTATTTTTTTAAGCCTTTTTTATTAATCTAACTTAAGAGAATATGGTAGAATAAATTCATAAAAATTAAAAACACAATAAAATTAAAAATACTTATATTTAAAAATAATATTAAAATACCTGATAAATACTGGGTTGCCTCCCAGTTAGCTGCTCTTTTTTAACGTCCTTAGCTAGACGCCCATAATTTCATTCTGTTTGTGAGGAGTTGTGGGTTGGGGTCCCACAACTTCCTATAGTCAAGCTGCGTAGCTGCTTCAGTTTATGTTGAACTCTCCACGGGAGAGATTTCTTCTTAGATAGTGCCGGTTTCGAAACAGGAGTAAAAGTGTGTGTTGTTCCTCGACAAAAGAAATTCTAACAAATCAGTTGAAATATCAGTAGGACAGTATACCTCTTTAGACGGGCCCCATTAACTTTGAAAGTTTCGCCCTTCTTGTTTTGTAGTTCGAAGGCACCGTATGAGGTCACATTAACAATACGGAAAGGACCTGCCCAATGAGATTTGAGCTTCCCAGGGAAAAGCTTCAATCTTGAATTATATAGGAGAACCAAGTCACCCACTTTGAAGTCTCTCTTGAGGATCAGCTTGTCATGGAACTTCTTGGTTCGTTCCTTATAAATTTTAGCATTGTCGTAAGATTGATCCCTCAGCTCTTCTAACTCAGAGAGTTGCAACTTTCTTTTCTCACCCGCCGCAGTCATATCAAAATTTAAGGACTTGATAGCCAATAAGCCTTGTGCTCAAGCTCCACAGGAAGATGGCATGCCTTTCCATAAACCAATTTAAAAGGTGACATACCAATGGGGGTTTTATATGCTGTGCGATAGGCCCAAAGAGCATCATCCAGTTTTAACGCCCAATCTTTTCTGGAGGAATGCACCGTCTTTTGGAGTATCCACTTCAACTCCGTATTGGACACTTCTAATTGCCCATTCGTCTGGGGATGGTAAGCAAGGGCAACTTTGTGGTGTACCCATACTTGGCCATTAATGCATCAATGCTTCGATTGCAGAAGTGTGTGCCTCCATCACTTATAATGGCTCTAGGAACTCCAAAGCGGGTAAAGACATGTTTCTTTAAGAATTTTACCACCGTCTTTGAATCAGCATGTTGGCAAGGAATTGCTTCAACCCACTTGGATACGTAGTCCACTGCCACCAGAATATATTGGAATCCTTGCGAAGAGGGGAATGGTCCCATGAAATCCATTCCCCAGCAGTAAAAAGTTCGACCTCTAAAATGCCTTGAAGGGGCATCTCATGTCGCCTGGAAGTATTTCCCATGCGTTGACAACTATCGCATCTGGCCACAAAGGCTTGGCAATCTTTATGTAATGTGGGCCAATAAAATCCGGATTCCAAAACTTTGGCTGCCGTCCTATGAGATCCATGATGGCCTCCAGCTTCCCTTGAATGACAAAACTCAAGAACACTGGGTACTTCATCATCTGGGAGACACCTGCGAATTATACTATCTGCACAAACTCGAAAGAGAAAAGGGTCTTCCCAGATATAATGCTTAGCGTCAGATAAAAATTTCTTTTTTTGAGCATAGGAAAAATCACGAGGTATAACCCCAGAAACAAGATAATTGGCTAGGTCAGCAAACCATGGTTCGTGCACCATATTCAAAACAAAAACAGTCTCATCCGGAAAAAATTCATGAATTGGTACACCATCATCAGGAACTACCAACCGAGACAGATGGTCAGCCACAACATTTAATTTACCGCTTTTATCCCCTACTTCAATGTCAAATTCCTGTAACAAGAGAATCCAACGAAGCAAGCGTGGTTTAGCCTCTTTCTTAGTAAACAAATATTTAAGAGCAGAATGGTCAGTGTGAATAATCACTTTACTTCCCCATAAATATGATCTGAATTTATCTAAGGAGAATACCACTACTAGGAGCTCTTTCTCGGTGGTTGTGTAATTCCTTTGGGCGTTGTCCAGAGTTTTGCTCGCATAAGCAATAACTCGTAGAATCTTTTCTTTTCTTTGGCACAGAGCCGCCCCTACTGCAAAATCACTAGCATCACACATAATTTCAAAGGGTAATGACCAGTCAGGTGAAACAACAATGGGAGCAGCTACCAATTTTTGTTTAATTAAATCAAAAGCAGATACACAATCATCAGAAACAATAAATGGGGCTTCTTTCAGAAGCAAATCAGTTAATGGTTTTGCAATTTTAGAAAAATCCTGAATAAACCGTCTATAAAATCCTGCATGTCCTAAGAAAGCTCTTACTTCTTTCACACAAGTAGGTTTTGGCAATTTCTCAATTACCTCCACCTTGGCTTGATCTACCTCAATCCCCTTAGCAGATATTATGTGACCGAGCACAATCCCATCCTTGACCATGAAGTGGCACTTTCCCAGTTGAGAAACCAGATTTGTCTCCTCATCGGGCAAGAATTAGATCAAGCTGCGCCAAACAAACATCAAAACTAGATCCATAGACAGAAAAATCATCCATGAATACCTCAATGCTTTGCTCGATGAAGTCTGCGAAGATCGCCTGCATACAACGATGAAAGGTGGCAGGAGCATTGCACAGTCCAAAGGGCATTCTTCTATACGCAAAGGTACCATAGGGACAAGTGAAAGTTGTCTTGTCTTGGTCCTCTGGCATATAGAAATCTGGAAGTACCCCGAAAAACCATCTAAGAAGCAATAATACTCCTGTCCTGCCAATCTTTCTAGCATCTGATCGATGAAAGGTAGAGGGAAATGATCCTTCCTGGTTGCAGAGTTCAAGCGCCTATAATCTATGCACATGCGCCAACCCGTAATTTTTCTTTGAGGAACCGCCTCTCCTTTGTCATTAACCACCGCTTCGATGCCTCCCTTCTTTGGAACAACCTGTACAGGACTTACCCATGGACTGTCGGAGATAGGATAAATGATGTCTGCGTCCAAGAGTTTCAGAACTTCCTTCTTAACCACCTCCTTCAGATTCGGGTTGAGACGACGCTGGGGCTGCCTGATAGACTTGTAGTTGCCCTCCATATAGATGTGGTGTGTGCAATAGGAAGGGTCGATTCCTTTAATGTCAGCAATAGTCCACCCGATCGCTGTTTTGTGTTGTCTCAGAACCTCTAGTAGCTTGTCTTCTTGCCCTGTAGTTAAAGAAGATGAAACAATAACTGGCAAATTTTATTAGCTGCTAAGAAGGCGTATTTA
The DNA here is from genome assembly GCA_023374045.1 of Limonium bicolor. Classification (NCBI taxonomy): domain Eukaryota; kingdom Viridiplantae; phylum Streptophyta; class Magnoliopsida; order Caryophyllales; family Plumbaginaceae; genus Limonium; species Limonium bicolor. The sequence continues at coordinate 295,922,208 of CM041781.1, read as the reverse complement.
AGGTTCGGAGGTAACTCTTTAAGCTCTAGTTCTGGTGGTTGCTCGATAGAAGGGATCGGTTTCTTAATTTCTCTATCAAGTCGCTCCATCGGAGGGTGATAGGCTTGATATCCTGCCTTCCCTCTTTCCACTTGGGCTAACGTGGCATTGACCACTGGATCTTCAGTTTCTTTTTCCAGAGAAGCAACGAGAATATGCTCCAATGGTTCAGTTTGAGCCTTATGCAGAAGGAAAGAGAATATACGTCTTCATCAGTGGGAGAATCACAATCTTCCTCATCATCATCAGTCAAATTGGCCATCATCAAGGGGTGAGCTTCGTTGGAGGATTTCTTCATCATTTTCCTCATGTCAAACTCAATCTTCTCATCCTCATACGACAAGGTGATTTTACCATCATAGACATCGATGACGGCCTTGGCAGTACTCAAGAAGGGTCGACCTAGAATGAGGGGTACGTCAACATCGTCATCCATATCCAGAATGATGAAGTCGGCTGGGAAAATGAAACGATCAATGCCGACAACTAGATCTCTGACCATCCCCATCGGTTTGACTTCCAACTATCGGCCAACTGGAGTTTGAACGGTATAGGTTGCATCTCTCCTTCTCGAACCTTCAAGAAGGTAGCGTATGGCATGATGTTGATGCTGGCCCCTAAATCGCACAAACCACTTCCACAATCTATTCCACTGATAAAGCATGGGACACAGGGTATCCTGGATCTGTCTGTTTAGGAGGTAATGCTCGAAGAAGGGCAGTAGAGCACTCCTCTGTGAGATGGACAGTCTCCTTATCGGTTTTCTTCTTTCTCTTTGTCAGGAGATCTTTTAGAAATTTTGCATAGTTGGGCATCTCCTGCAGGGCATCAATTAACGGAATGTCTAATGTCAGTTTCTTAAAAATACTAAGAAATTTTGCAAATTGTTCGTCAAGATGCTTTTTTTCATCCTGTTAGGAAATGGAAGCTCCGTATTTTTATGAGAAGAAACATCAATAGTAATTCGAGACGGAGGAGAGGGAGTAGGAAGGATAGGAGCCTGTGTCTCAGACGAAGGTGGTGGTGGAGGAGTTATGTCGTCCTCTACACGATCTTGTTGCTCGTTTCTGTGTTTAGTTTCCTTCCACTTCGTAAGGTGACAACATTTACCTCTGGGGTTCCTTGAAATGTGTTGCTGTCATCTCTTCCTCTATGTGAATTGCTTTTGCATGTTCACGTGGATTTGGATTGGTTTGTGAGGGAAGTTGGCCAGATGGCCTTTGTTGGGTTAGAGTTGTTGAATCTGGGATTGTAATGCCTTCTGATCTTTCCTGAGAGTTGAGACCTCCCTGAGTGTCTCGAGATTTGTTCATCATGACTCTAAACATTTCTTGTATCTGACCCATCTCAGACTCTGGATTAGATTGAGGTTGAGGTGGTCGGCTAGAAGATGCAAGGTCACCGTATGGAGGTTGTTGAAATTGCCTCTGGCCTCCTTGGAAGTTCGATTGTGGCCTGTAGTTTTGGGAAGGCTGGAGTGTTCTTGGATTCTGGATGTTGTTGGTATTACTGTATCGGAGATTAGGATGTACATTCTGCTACCAAGGTTGTCGGAAACCTTGATTATTACCACATAATTTGCTTCCTCGGCTGCCTTCAACTCTTGTAACTCGGGGCATTGCTCGTAGTCGTGTGGCCCGCCGCATTGCGTGCAAGAAACATCAGGAGTTGATAGGGATAGAGGAGCATAGCCTGGAGGGGTTGTAGATGATCGAGAAATCATCAACTTTGCTTGGTGGGAGTAGGAATTCATGGTCATCTGCTCAACTACTTTCTACAGGGTGCTTACTTTTGTTGCCTGCTGGGCATTGCTCTCCATGAGTTGCTCATGGCTTTTCATCAGCTGGTCAAATTTATTGTCACTTTCCCCTACTTGGTATAAACCTGGTGTGCCGCCTCTTGATCCGCCCGTGGCCCAGTCTCTGATCTCTTCACAGAGAGACTCTATGCCATTCAGAAACTGTGCTCCTGGCTTTTTCAAAATGTCAGCACCTAAAGAGGATAGTACCATTGTTTTGCACGGACCGATTAAGCCTTTGTAGAACAATTGAGATACTTGTTCTTTCGTCAGACCATGGTGAGGACAAGTAAGTAGTAGTCCTTTGAAACGGTCCCAAGTTTCACAGATGTTTTCCGACCCTGGCTGCTTGAAATTGTAGATTTCAGCAATCATTTCCAACGTTCGGCTCGGGGGCAGGAATTTGTCGTAGAACTTGGTGGCCATATCATCCCAAGTACCAATGGTACTTGGTGTAAGGCTGTGGTACCATTTACTTGCATTTCCCGTCAAGCTGTGAGGGAACAAGGACAGCCACGCGTACTGGAGTACTGCGTCGGTCGCAGTTAGACTGTTGGCATGCTGCAGAAACTTGGTGACATGCAACAGTGCTTCGTCAGGACTGGAGCCATCGAACATGCCTAACTCCTTTACACATCGGATCTGATGATATGGCTTCAGCTTTTGCCACTCATCGTATTCGGGGGTAAGGTGGGGAAGGATGATGGCGGGCTGTTGACCTTGGTTAGATGGCCTGTTGATGTTACAAACTTTAGCTGGAGTAGATGACATATCTGCTTCTGGTTAGATTCTATTGCCGTGGTGGTTATGTTTTGTTGAGATCGTTTCTGCCTCAAAGTGCGCAGAAAGGTTCTCTCGATCTCAGGGATGTAACTACCTGTATGATTGTTAAAATCGTCGGAAGGCTTTGTGATCGAGTAACAGGCATTCCACCTCAAAACAGAAAAAGAAACTGTGATGTGATAAAATAAAAATAGAAAGAGATATGGAGGGGGAATAAATAAACCGAAAATAAATAAAGAACTATATATTTTTTTTAACAAGAGTAAATAAACCGAAAATAAATAAACATAAAAGAATAAAAAATAAATGCAGTGTAAGTAAATAATAAAATTAAAATAAAGAAAAAGGCAGAATTTAAATTGCTGGAATTAAAATGACAAGGGAATTTAAATGACAGTAATTAAATGACAGAAAATAAAGAACTGGAATTTAAATGACAAGGTATTAAATGACAGAAATTTAAATGTTAGAAATTAGATGACAGAAATTTAAATGTTAGAAATTAGATGACAGAAATTAAAATTACTGAAATTTAAAGGACAATGGAATTTAAATAATGGAAATTAGATGACAGGAAATTTAAATGACTGGAAATTAAATGACAGAAAAGTAAATGACTGGAAAATAAATAACTGTAATTAATGCGATATTTAAATTGCTGGAATAATTAAATGACAGAAATTAATAGAAATAAAAAAACACAAACACAATAGTATAAAAACAATATTATAAGAATAAAGAAAACAGAATATTATAATATAACAGGTGAATTATCCGGGGCTTAGGGACTAGAATAAATCAAGTCCCCGGCAACGGCGCCATTTTGCAGACAGGAAAATGAGAGAGGTTGGAACTGGTCTATTTTAAACAATTGAGAAAGAAATTAATAACTCAAATATCCTTCGGGCTGCAAACAAAACCCGGTCGCAGTAGTATAGAAGACAGAAGCGGCCGGGGTCAAACGTGGGACTTATAGCGAAATAATATAGTACCTAAGCTTGTCACAAAAAAGGGGGATAATTGACTTGTTTTTGTAAAGTAAAAAACGGATAAAATTAACTAAGTGGAAGATAAATTAAACGGGACTCCGGGTTCAGGTTTATATAATCTGATTAATTTATGTTATCTCTACCGGTTAATTATAATAGTTTGGCAAAATTCATGTTATTATCTTTAAAGACTAAATCCTAGACTTGAAAGACTCGTTTACCAGAAAATGCTCAATCTAATCTAGATTTGAGCAAAACACATGTAAACAGATTAAGTGCGAGGAATTATATTTTGCATCTGAAATTACTACTAACTTATTTTATCAAAATAAGTTTTCCACAGATTTATCGATTAATTAACCTGTCTATTTATCACTGTTCTGATCAAAATAGACTTTGTAAAGCATTTTAATAAATTCATGAAATTTATTAAAAAGGCGAGAGATAAGCTTTAATCGTAACAAATTGTATTGAATTAAACCGGTAAAAATATAATTACATAATTATACAAACTATAATTACACCTTCACCCGGAGTAAATCCTCTTAGCCCAACATAATTAAAAAGACAGAATAAGAAGTAAAAGAAATCATCTGGGAAAGATAATTAATTCAGCTCCTTTATGACTGCTAATATTTGGACAGAGGTTGGACAGAACAACGGTATGGAAATGGAATGTTTTTTTGGGATGAGGTGATGTGAGGATTTATGTGGACATTATGTAGATGAGATGTATGATTTTTGGAGAGAAAATGGTGATTTTATGGAGGAAAAATGGCATTAGTTTGGGGGTGGAATGAGATATGGATTAATGGAGGGTTATAGGTTTATTTATAGTGAAAATGGGGTAAAAAGAGAGGGGGTGTCGGTGTGAATTGGTAAAATATATTTACCAATTCACACTTGTTGACATGCCCTGTGTGCTGTCAAATAGACGCGTCCGGACCACTGTCCGGACCACACTGGTCCGGACATGTCGATTTTTGTACGGGCGCGCTTCGCATGTATGCGTCCGGACCAGCTCATCCGGACACTGGTCCGGACCAAAATTCAATTGCCTCTAAAATATTCGTTTTAGCTCCGATTTGATCCCCGTTCGTTGCGTTGGAATCCTCATGAGTAAATCTACTTAATTACATGGATTTTTCCTACATTGAACATATAAAATGCATTAGTTCATATCAAAACATAAATCTTAGGAAAAAACGCATAATAAGTGGGAAACATGTGCTTCAGATATTGCAATTCATAAGGTATTTAAACCCTAAAAGTCTATACGTTTTGCACTTATCACCTCAGCCTTTAGGTGTCTAAGTCGGATATTTACCCTGGCTATCATGTGCTGCCATGTCAATACTTTGTTCAACTTTCGTTGACTACGTCACCCGTTAATGACTAATCATACTTGGGTGTTAATGAGTTAGGCAAGCAATACTAACCATCGTTTATGGGTCTTTTTCTGCTCAACTATACCAACTCTATGGTGTAATCCTTTGAGGTTCTCTCTTTTGTGATTGCACGTCTTTGATCCTAGGTAGGTCATTGCTTAAATTTGCTTTCTCTGATTCTGTTTCTGGGGTTTATCAACATCCTCAATGAAGAGTGTTGTTAATGGTATTATTCTGGGAGTTCATCCCGTTTTTATTGGAAGTTTTTATGTCATCCATCTTCATTGTATGTCGTAATACCTTCCTTGTAGGTTATTACTTACATCTGGTCTTCTCACATTGTTGAGTAATCTCTACGGTTCTTCCATTCAAGGTTAGGCTTGGTTTTGGGGTTGATGTTCTTACCTATAGTGTCAGTTGTCTGTTGTTGATGCTCACGTCGTTTAGTTTCCTGACCAAGTCCAGCTCCCTGCTGACTGGTGTATTGATTTAGTTTCCATGGTTAGGCCGTCAGGCCCTCCCAATGTTTCACTCTTTAGTCTTAAGGATTTGTAATCCGGTGTTAATATGTATTATATCCATGGTTTTTACCATCTGGTCTTCACGGCTTCCCGTATAGCTTCATTGCGGCAACACTTGCCAAGGCAAGTGCGCCATGCAAGATGGGCTATCGGTACTGTGTACGTCGGTAATGGTGGTATTCTCCTAAACTCCATGTAGGTGGTAGTCCATGGGACACCTTCTTTGTCCTTTTGGCTTTGGTTAATTGATTATCTCGGCAGCTTCCTGACTGCTTTTGTTAGTATAGTTACTCATCAGGGTATTCCTCTTTCTGAGGGGACCCTTTTTCTTTTGCTTTCGCCTTGGTTCTCACTCTCGTTTCCACACCTTCGTCATGGCTATCGAGTTGACTCTCCTTAGGCACTACGTCGTAGTCCTGTCTTAGAGTATGACTTGCATATGCATTCGTAGTCGTCTGAGCTATTGCGGTCAGGTCTTTGCAACCCCCTTTTTTTGTAGGTTCGGAGTTATCCGCTTCATAATTGACTTTTAGGTAGTCCCTATGCTCTTGTGCGGTATTATCCCGTTGTTATTACTCCCTTGGACTGTTGTCCGGTGTTTCTGTCGCTTCTCTTGTCCTCTTATTGCACTCGTAGTGCTTTTCTTCTTACTGGTATGGCGGGGTTATATCGACTGCGTAGCATGTCGACCCAAGTTGCTGGTAATTATTATTCTCTCATTGGTAGGATTCCGCTGGTAGCGCCTGTTTCAACGTTGCGCTCCAATTGGGACCTCAAGTCTTGAAAGACTATTGCATAACGAGGTGCTTCTCGTATTGCATAATGCTAAGTAATTGCTAGATCGGGTTTTCCCGAGTAAGAGAAAGCTTGTCATCTCTCTGGCGTTCGTTTCCGGTATCTTAGAACCAGGGGTGCGGAGGGCGGGTCAAGTATTATAGATATTCGATACACATCGGGGAATCCTAACTAACACACCTCTCGCACTAATACTCAACACTTATCCCAAAGTCTACTATTCCTAACTCGGTAATTCCTAAGCTCGGTAATTTCCAGTCATCAGAGCGTAACTACGCTCTGATACCACTTTTTGTAACACCCCATCTCCAAATACAGTGATCGTCGCCCTAAGTCCATCTCGTTCATTAACAACACAGCGGAAAAGTCTACTAAATTGGTGTTACCGCCGTTAGTCACCCACGTGACTAATTAGGCCTATTCTCTTACAAGTCACGGTCTGACTAACCGGATAATTACTCGAGCATCTATACAATACAAATCATAAACCACAACTTATACCGAGTATCTTATATCCTAATACATCATACTAACATCTCATCAATTTACTAAACGAGTGTACATGCACAACTCGTGTAACAAATGTAAAAGCAACCTGAAGTACTCTACCCGCTCCTACTCTCAGGTTGAGTCCTCGTCTGGCACCTACCTGCAAAGTTTAAATCACAGGCCCCAAGGGGCTCAGCACATTGCTGGTACAGAAAGCGTGCAGCCCACAAGCTAACAGGGCTACACACGACTACTTTGTCGTATACATGCAGCTGATTATTCATATAAATTATAATAAGAAGTACGATAACAAACAACACACCCATGTGAGACATTCACAGCTCCAATAAATCGAACGCCGTAATGGACGCCCATTAATGAGTAAGTTAGATTCCTAACTCCTGAGGCCTGAGAATTGTTTAGTTCTCGTGTTCGACCAGACCTTATAAGTGTCAACCGTTCTCTTAAAAGAACTGGTTGTTCTTTAACTGAATTGTTTATTTTTGTCGGGTCAAAGTAACCCTAGCCAATGAGTTACTAGCTCCATTGGGTTAATAAACATAAATTCTTAAGTTATGAGGGATGTAGGCTTGACCCTCCCGCGCCTCCTGAATTTGCCTCCCACCTCGAACTGTTCACTCGAGATGGTCGGGTCTGTTTGTCGACCCTAGGCGACAAGTCGTAGACGAGTCATATGCGGAAGACGGATCTGATACAGATGCCGACTCCTAACCTAAACATGCATGACCGGAGTCAGTCCCGGATTCCTCTTCCCCCAAGTTCCAGTTAGTTGAAGTCCCAATGACAATTTGTTAGTTAAACCTCTCTCGGTATTAACCAACTAACAATGGGGAGTATTTATAACCTTATACAATTGTAACTAAACATAGTTAATGAACAAGCTCTAAATCAAGTCGTGGTAGTGTGCAATGGACACACAATAACAATACAGTAGATCGGTTTCATGCTTAATCTTGTTTGGTCGTATCACAATAACACATAGCACACAAACCGAGGTAGACCCCGTTAGCAAACAAGCTACAAGAATCCCATACCGTACACCGGAGATCGGCTAGCTCTTAATCCCTCGTTCACCTAATCCGTCGAACGCCTCTGACTATCTAGATCTGTAACCAGAACTAGTATTAGTATCCTGTGTCTTAGAACTAGTTTGGTTCTCTTTTCAACTTAAACCTCTTTCAAGGTTAACCCGGGTATAATAGTTTACTGTTAAACGGGTTCGTTCATCTAGGAGAGTTTTTAAGCTCAATTCTAATTCATTAACATACTAACGTCGTTAGCAGTTACTTAGTTGCACAGTTAGCAACTTTAGACTTATACGGACCTTGTGTTAGTTTTTCGTATTTTTCACTATTCATCTGTATTTCACTATTCATTTATACGATCTCGTATTCTACTATTCATTTATATGGCCTCGTATTTTACTGTTTACGTATACGTCTCATATTTTACTATTCACGTATACATATTTCTTATTCATGTATACGGATACTATTCACGTATACGAGTACTATTCACATATACGAGTACTATGCATGTATACGGATACTATTCATGTATACGAGTACTATTCATGTATACCAAAAATTTTCATATACATCCGTATGATACTCCGTATCATACGTATTTATTTCTTTTTTCCAATATAACTTGTATTCTCTTTAAAATACTTTAAGTATTGATTTCTCCAGTACTTATTAAATTACGGGTATACCCCTCGTATACCTTAAGTTATATACGGGTCTCGTTTAACCCCGTCTTAACTCTGTTTCTTTTACAACTTGTTTCTAAATTCTTTATTTGATTTCCTTAACCTTCTAAACACATAAAAATGTGTTATTTACGTTCCATACCTATAGTTTTCTCTTAATTTCTATTTTACTCATAATAAGTTCTAAACTTGTTATTTTTATTTCTAATTTCTTCCAAAGTCTTCTTAATTAATTTCTTCTATACTTTTGGTCAATTACCAAAACATACCCAAGTTTGACCAGCCTTTTATGGTCAAACCCCCTAACTTTCCAGAATTTACAATATTACCCCTAAAGTTTATTTATCATAACTTTTTATTCCTTAAACATTTTATTACCTAATCTTTTGCTATAATTTTTATTCTAACTCATCTAAATATTTTATAAACTGTCATTGACCATGTTTGACCACGTTTGACCAGTAAAATTACCATTTTACCCTTGTGGTCTACTCTTTCATTTATTAACCAATTTAACTCCAATTAATTTCTAATTTTCGTAATTAATTTACCTATAGATTTTTGAACATCAAAAATCATTTAAACATCTCTAAATCACCAAATTTAATTATCTGATGTTATAGTATATATATATATACCATCCTTTATTAACCTTAAATATACCAAAAACCTTATAAATTCCTTATAACACTTATAAACTCTTTATAAATTGTAAACCTAATTCTACAATTATTTTCTCATCATCTAAACTCTCAAAAATTCTATACTAACCTCATTTATTTTCGGCAATCACAATATGATACCAAAACTTCTTAAATTTTACATTTTACTCTTAATTACTCTAATTCCTTTAATTTCGCTAAGTTAGATAATTTTCCTAACTTAATTACAACCCTTTAATTTTCGGCCATAATCAAAATCATAGTATATGAATTTTTCTTGTATATTATGATAGCTTATATTGTAGCTTATATCATAAGGAGTATAATCTAATTTAAGATTTACAAAATATTAACATTTAATGTGTCAAAAATTAAATCTAACACACTTATAATTTCGGCAATAATAAACAAGATGAACAATATGTTAGATCATATATAGATCAACAATTTAGAACCTTGAAATAGGTAGTTGTAGGATTTACCTTGTATATTAACTATTAGCTTAATATTTAAGCTTGATTTCCTTAGAAATTTTTACAGCAATTTTCTAGAGAAATTGGCTCCAAAATCATAGAATAAGATGAAGAATAAGGAGGGTTAGTAACCCTAGGCACTCAGCCTTGATGAAAATCAAAGAACAAAGAGTTTCCAAGAAGGCAATGTTTTACCTCAAGAATCAAAGGCACTTCTTCGTGGTTTTTCCTCAGAGTTTGGGGCACATGAGCTATGGATGTAAAGATCTTCAAAAGAGGATTCCAACGAGCTATCAAGCTTGGAATTTGGACTTAAGATGAGAAAGTTATGATTTCTACAAGATAAGGTGTTCTTTAAGCTCCTAAATGGCAACAATGAAGGAAAACCAATGTAGGAGAAGGGAGGGAGCTTCTAATGTTGAAGACTCACGGTTTGGGACAGGAGCTAATGAAAGGGATTCGTGGAAAGCAAAGAAGAAGAAGAGAAAAGTAGTTAATTAAGATATGTTAAAGTAATATAAAGTAATGATTTGAATAGTAATCTAACAACTCATCAATATGCTTTACGTAACTTGATTGAGCAGCTGGCCTTCTCCTTTGTCCTTGCCGACATCAATAGCCAAGGATGGTCAATTTTTTACCATTGACCATTCTTGGTCAATATTTGACTAAATGGGCACTATTTGAGGTTACTATTCACATTAAATATTATATTTGTAAACATTTTGGTAAAATCTTCAAATTAAATTCCTAATATTATATTAGGTAGTATACATGTATTTTAGTATGTATACAAGGCCAACTAGCCACTCAAAACCAATTTCGAAGAAAATTCGCAAAAACACGTTTTAAGGAGTTTTCGGGCTCCTTTTTGTGTCTTAACTCTTTTTAGAGTTTGGTTTGCTTTGAAAATAATTTTATTATTTTATTTTAGTACATTTTCATATAATCAAGCCTTTAAAACCATCCAAGACTCATTCTTAAGACAATATATCCAAAATATGCTTTAAGGGGTTTTTATGGCATATTTTTGTCTTAAGTTGTTTCTAAGCTTGGTTTTCTTTGGTAATGGTTTCATAATGTTCTTAGATTTCTTATAAGACTTATGAATTCACTTTGGTTTCTTAAAACTCATTTTTGGCTTTAAGTGATCTTTAAGCATCTTTTGTGTTTTGTTGTTTAACTCTCCTTCTAATGTTTCTAAGGCATGTTCTAGCCTTAGTATATCCTAATTAGATAGTTCATTAATATATTAAGGTTTGGGTTATTTCATCAACACATACACCCAAGTAATAACTAGAGAAGGAAAGATATAATAGTCTCGTAAACCTGAGTGTATCATCTCAATGATTGCTTGTCATGACTTTTCATGGTAGAAGGATTGCATTTCCCCTTGAACTTGGTAAATCTTTTGGGTGTGCACCCCCAATAGAGTCAACTTTAGGTATACCATTGATGCTCCTTCATCAACAGTGTTTGTCTTGGTTACCTATAGCGCCTCATGAGGGGCGGGGACTTGATAGAATAGATCTGGATGTGGAACTTTAGCTCTGCGTAAAACAACTAGAGTTTGTTTGAAGGTTGCAGTCCACCTAGAAAACATAAGAGCACTCTACCATCTCATAGGTTATCTTCAAATGGGGTGTGTCAGCCAAACCTTGCTCTAATACCACGTGTAGGATCGATGACTGACTCAAAGTACTTCAAGTGATTAGTCTACAGAGTACTTTGACTCTAATGAACTTCGTAGAAGAAGTTAATGGACATCGTCACATACACCATATAAACTCTTTATTAATGATCTTCAAAATAAAGAGCTTACACTGCCTACTAAGTAGAAGGGTTCTACTTAGCAGGAACTCACTCACCCTACATATATTATCTAGTCAGTTCTTTGATGAGTGTAGTAAGCCTAGAAACACCCTAGATTGAGTCTATTCGATAAAGGGCTAACAATAGTTTCTTTTACAAGTGACATAAATCACTTCTCTCTCTTTTCCTTGGTGACTTTTCCCTAATGTAAGAAGTATTGGAGAGTAAAAGTACAAATGAATTAGCATAAATGAGCTTCCTTTTACAATGAGGTTGTCTGGACGGTTAACAAAATATTTTTTTGATTTTTTAGGAGCACAACATCCACATTGCATGATTTCTGGGCCTAATTGTTTCCTGAACGTTTCAGAGCCTTGACTCTCAATTTTCGGACAACTACCAAACTAGTGGATGACTTGGTAACATTCTCCAGTGAATTTCGCGACTATTGCAACTGTCATTTTTAAATTGACTCCAAGTGGGTGTTGGTAAAATGGACTCGATCTGCAACAAAACTCAAAGTTCCAGCATTTGTTCATTGACTCAATTCACACGTGGATTGAGTCATCATTGGCAAAACCCAAAAGTTCCAATAGTTGCTCTCCTTTCTTCTCACGTAAATATGTTGTTGAGTTGCTATTATTGACTTAACAATTACATCTTATGTCTAGGTGACTCTCTTAAACCCCAAGGAATCTAAACATTGAGTTTTACCGCTTATCATTTAAACCTTTCTATTAAAACTCGTCCTTCAGTTAGAGAGCTCATCTTCCACTCAAATATTAGCCTAAGCTTAATTCTTATCAAATCTAAATCACACATGCCCCTTTCTTTTTCAAATCAGGGTGTGTCTATATGTTGTCAGGCTAAGTCATTTGTATTTGAACCTCGTTGTCCGTGAGATGGTCACATCACAAATTAAACTTTTTTAAGACCTGACTTAAAATAAACCCATGCAATGCCAATGACAAGCAACATAATATATTGTGTCCCAACATTAAAAGTTGAAGTATTTCATCATCTCTCAGTTAAAGAAAAGCTTGGACCGCAGCTAAATGCAGCCCTTAAAAATCTTAATCTATGGCACTATTGGCCAACCCAATTTTAACTCGTATCCTCAAAATTTTACTTAACCAAACCCACTTCTCTAAATGCATTAACAAAAATTAAAATCCGAAGGATGAAAATATGGATCTCATAACGAAAATTTTAATTTTTAAGTACACTCTTAATACAATCTACTAGGCAGGTGTGTTGAACTTGTGATTATAAATCACAGGAAGAAAATAACTCATCAACTTGACTACCCCACTTTTAACAAATTTTTTAAAATTTTCATCTAATGATGTTTCAAAGTTTTGCATATTCATTATAAACATAAAAAAAGGATGCATGCACCACCGGATGCAAGTGTGTAACAAGTAATAATCCTTATTGGTAATTGCACATGCATATACCCCATTCTAGAAAGTTTGTTTTTAATACATATTCTAGAAAGTTTGTAAACGATAGAGAATGTAAAAAATATGACTAGATTGATATTTCGAAGTGATAAGTGTCTAAATGAGCATGTTTTATAGGTGTATTTCATATATTATATCAGCACTTTTCTTGCTCATTTCTCACTTATAATATGTTTTCCTCTAGTTTATGTTTTATTGGTTATCTCACAAATTTATTGGTTAAAACATGAAGAAAAACCAAGCTAGGAGCAAAGTAGATGAAGAGACGAACGCGTGGGCGCAAACGGATCTTAAATCGGAGCTGGAACGAATATTTTAGGAGCAAAACAATTTCGTACGAACCACTGTCCGAAACCTATACCTGTCCGAACCAGGCTGGTCCGGACAGTGGTCCGGACAATGCAAAGATTACGTCCGTGGCACGTCCGATGAAAAAGGGCCGGACAAGATTATGTCCGTGGCATGTCCGCGGAACCAAGGGCGGACACAATACAAGCGTCCGAACCAAGTGACCCGGACGGTGGTCCGGACGCGCCCATTTGAAGCCCAGTCTGTGGAAAAATGGCAGGACAAGGGGCGGACAAGGCATAAGCGTCTGTGGAAATTAGCACGGACAGAAGCAAGGACACAATATGTCCGTGGAAAAATGGACAGACAAGAGATAAATGTGTCCGTGGAAATTTGACCGGACAACAAAGAGAAATGCAACCCAGATCCAGAAACTGTCGCGACTGGTTTTCTTCGCTGACTGTCTTCCCCAATTGCTTCTTCCTTTGCGGCGCCTACAGACATATCCATCTACTCCATTAAACCATATCAGGCGCCTGCCTTAAATCCCTCACGCGTACTCAGCTCTGTCTCCTCTCCAGCTCTATCTTCAATCATCCTCTGCTTCTATATAAACCCAACACCTTCAACAATAAATGTGTGTACGTACGGGAGATTAGAGGAACCAGACCATCGCTCACCACACTCCTCCATTCTCTTCCATTCATCTTCTCCCATAACACCACAACACTCCATACTCACGTACACAAAAGAAATAGAAGAGAGGCAGCAGAAGTGAGAGCGAGTGTAGACCCGTTCTTTCTCTGAAATAATGGCAAATTCTATCTGTGCTATCTTTTTATTCCTGTTAATGTCTCAGTAATTTTCTTTTGTATCCTAGGATGGGGTTTGATCCTAATATTACTTAAATAAATATTTATCACCTGTCTACTTATTATAATTCCTTTCAGCAAATATTGTTAAATGCTTTACGTTACGTGACAAACTACTGCATTTTTATGGTAACTATCAACATATGATTTTGAGATAGTCAAAGTACCACAAAGGAGTAAACCTTGGTATTTACACTCCGGGTTGAGCAGGAAAATACTGAGACTATTACTAAGAGTTCGTAACTGACACCTATTAACTCTAATAGACAAAATAATTGAGACAAGGTTATAAATTTGTTTAAGTAATTTAGGCAATTCCCCCGCTATCCTAGGATACCTTTTCCATCCACATCAATTAATTCACCTTATTTTACTGTTTTTATTATTTCTGTACTAATCCAACAACAAATCAAGCTTGCCTCCGGCTAAACCCCCTTTTTACTGTTTTTATTAATTACCGAGACTAGGATAATTAAACAATTTCCCTATGGATACGACACTTGTTGAACTACTCCGACTAAGGTGCACTTCCTTGCTATAGTGAAATATTCTGTTTATATTATTTTGTTGTTTGTTTATTTTTATTTCTATTAATTTCTGTTATTTATTTTTCAGTCATTTAATTTACTGCAATCTAACTTCTAACATTTAAATTTCAGTCATTTAATTTCAGTCATCTAACTTCTAACATTTAAATTTCAGTCATTTAAATTTCCAGTAAACTAACTCCTAACATTTAAATTTATGTCATTTAAATTTCTGTCCTTTAAATTCTGTCAACTAATTACTAACATTTACATTCTGTCATTTAAATTTTCGTCATTTAAATTCCAGTACTCTAACTACTAACTTTTAAATGCAGTTCTTTAAATTCCATTGTCATTTAAATTCCCGCAATTTAATCCTGTCCTTTTTCTTTATTCTAATTTTATTATTTACTTAACCTGCAATTATTTTTGTTTCTTTTTGTTCACTTATTTTCTGTCTTTCCACTCTTGTCATAAAATAATAATAATAATAATAATATAATATATATATATATATATAATCTTTGTTTAATTAACGTTTATCAGTCTATTTAAATATTTCTGCTTTTATTTATCTAACCACTGTTGATTTGGCAATTTCTCACAAACCACAAAGTATCTTCTGTGCAGGCCAAACACTCGAACCCGAGGTTCTCCACTAATCAGTCCGAGGCCCAAACCCGAGTGCACTTTATTTAACACACGAAGAAACCTGAGAAATCAAGACATGGCCGAAAACCAAGTTATAGATGAAATGGACCATGAAAATCAACCAGAACACCGTGCCCTCTCTGATTACCACCAACCGGATACCGAAGGAAGGGCATCAGCCATAGTTCTCCCCGAACTGACACTGCTAGAAACCGGACGATGGGCTTTCAAAACCCACTACATCACCGCCGTCCGGGATTTAGGCAAGTTTAGTGGAGCAAATCCTGATGAAGCCCCAAATCATTTAAGTCTCTTCATAGACTTCTGTAATTCCTTTGGTCAAACCGGCAACATCAAATAAAGAATCCGCCTACAACTATTTCCTCACTCATTGTCAGATTCAGCAAACAGGTGGTACCGAAGTCTTCCCTCCCGATCAATCCATACATGGCTGCAAATGGCCCAGAAGTTCCTTGCCAAATACTACCCAACCAGTAGAACAAGGCAGTTGATAGGAGAAATCAACACATTCTGTCAGGAACCGGGAGAAACATTGTACGACGCATCGGACAGATTTAAAGATATGCTGATGAAGTGTTCCCACCATGGTCTCGACGATCAATCCCTCTGCCTGTCATTCTTCAATGGTCTAGATGATGGGAACCGACTACTCGTAAATTCTTCTGCAGGAGGAAGTTTCATGATGAAATCTCCTCAAGAAGGGATGAACCTTCTCGAAACCATGACGAGCAATACAAGACAGTGGACGAGATCCAAAGGAAGAACGCCACGAGCAGCAGGCCTACTCCATGTTGAGCCTACGGATCATTTATCAGCCCAGATCTCGTCCCTTGCAAAGATAGTGGAAAAGCTAACAACATCTCAAAACGAAATCGTAAAAACAATAGCTTCCCCCTACAAGTTCATCTGCAGAAGGATGTGTCATATGCGCGGTCCTCATGAAACTCATCAATGCGAAGGAAAAAGCCAGTACGAAGATGTGAACCTCATAGGAAACCGCCCCGGTAATTCCTACAACAATAACATCAACAACAACTACCCATGGAGAAATCACCCGAATTTGTCATGGAAAAACAATGATCAGAACCAAGGAGGGCAGAACAACAGTTCCAATACCTATCAGGGGAATAGACCCCAACCAAACTCTAATATGGGTTATAGAGCACAAGGTGCCCCTCCAGGTTTCAACCAACAACAACAACCATCTTCATCCTCTGTTGATCCAAACGCAGAACTCAAAGAGATGATGAAGGGATACATGTCTATGACTCAAAACCAGCTTTATGCACAAGAAGCTTTCAACCAAAAAATCGAAGGTAAATTCAATCAAATTGCAGAACAACTTGCTCGAAGACCGCCTGGGACTCTCCCAAGCCAAACGGAGCCAAATCCAAGAGAGCAAGCCAAATGCATCTATGTGAAGGAACACAGTGAAGAAAAGATAGAGGTGGCCAAAACAGCTAAGGTTCCAGAACTTCACCCTTCCCTTCAAGAGTGTGTGATAGCAATCGAAACTTCCAAAAGGAATGTAGCTGAACTGGAAAGCACCGCCACATTCTATAAAAATCGCATTTAGTCCGAGAATACCTACCTTGAGCAGTTGGTGGCTAGCTATGAAAATGAAAAGCTCAATTTTGAAGAAGAAGAAGAAGAAGAAGAGGTTAAGACGATAACCTTGAGAAGCGGTAGAAAAACCAACGAGATTCACATCCCGCAAAGGTCAGAAGAATCCAAAGAGGATAGTGAAGAAAGAGTTGAGGTTCCAATAGAAAAGACATCTCCCAGCATTCTCACTATTCCATCAGCTTCAAAACCTTCTCCACAAGAATCGCCTCTACCATTTCCCAACCGACTCCAAAAGCAGAAATTGGATAATGAATATGGGAAGTTTCTGGCAATGCTGAAGCAACTAAACGTCAACATACAGTTTGTAGACCTCATTGCCAAAATGCCAAACTACGCAAAATTTCCCAAACACCTTATCTGTAACGACCCCAAAACCGGCCTAGGAGTTAGGGCCGCTACACGCCGCGAGTCTACTACCTAACGTCGCAAGGCTCTAAGCAAAACGAATCCCGAAACCAAATAGCAACCGTGTATCTGAAGATCTCTCCAGTTTGGGGTGTGGTTCGTTTTGGGAAGCGAGGCAAGCTGAGTCCTCGGTTCGTAGGGCCTTTTGAGGTGCTTGAGAAGGTTGGGCCGGTGGCTTACAGATTGGCATTGCCACCAGCTCTAGCAGGAGTGCATGACGTGTTCCATGTGTCGATGCTCAGGAAGTATCTACATGATCCTTCGCATGTGATTGACTATGGTCAGCTTTGACTCAGAGATGATTTCACTTATGAGGCAGTTCCGGTTCGTATTTTAGCACGGGATGTTCGTCGGCTTCGTAGCAAGACACTGCCTATGGTTAAGGTGCAGTGGTCTGATCAGTCCGAGCGTGAGGCGACGTGGGAACTCGAGGAGGAGTTGCGTGCTAAGTTCCCTTCCCTTTTCGAGCAGTGAGGTATGTTGAATTTCGAGGACGAAATTCCTTTTAAGGGGGGAGTGATGTAATACTCCGTATTTTACGTTTCAGATTTTATGACATTTCGGTTTATATCATTGCTTATGTTATGTGTTACTTTGGATAGCTGATGGGACACCGGAGTCTTTAAGTTAAAAGGCGGGGGCAAGGAGGTCATTCCCCTCCCTTTTATTTGGTAAGACTTATTAAGAGGGATAAGTCATTATTTTATTTCATTACAATTCACGATCATTTGCAAACCGCTCGTTCGTTCTCTCGACAGTTTCTTGAGCGCTTCTTCTCCCTCTACTTCCTGCTCATCCATTGGTGTTGGTTCTGGAATCTGTGTGTTGCTGCTGCGTTTGGTTCGATTCTTGATCTGTCGTCGTTGTCTTGTCTCTGCGGTAATTCAGGTTTGGTTTCTCCTTTGGTTTCGGTGGGTTTCGCTTCTGTTTTGAGAAGGATAGTTTTCTGATTGTTGAACTGCCTGGTTGTGAATTCAGCGTTGATCTGGGCTTCCCCTCTACTGCTGTTCGTCTGGTTGCGTGTGGGCAGTGTCTGGACTGAATCTTCTCTGCGAATTGATGTAAGTGGGGGATGGAATCGGGGTAGTTTGCTCACCCTCGGGGACTGCTTTTAATATCTGTTTCGTATCTGATTTTGTGTGTTGCTTGTGCGTTTTCTCCGCGTTTTGTGTTGTTAATTGATTGGTTAAACCCCCGAGGGTACTGATTTACCATTTTGTGGATTTGGGTGAGTTTGGTATTGATTTTGGTTGGGTTTCTGCGCGTTCGTTGGTTCTGATTTTCGCCTCTGTTACGCCGTCCGAACTTCAGTCCGAAGGATGAAGTTCGGACATGCTCCGGCGTTTTTATTTTTCGAAACTTTGAGGCGTCCGAACTTCGGTCCGAACATCGAAGTTCGGACACCCCCATTTTGTGAAACTACCGAGCTTCGAAGCTCGGACGTCCCGCGTAACTTTTCCGAAGATTGTGTCCGAACTTCGGTCCGAACATCGAAGTTCGGACACTGTGTTTTTCTGCGGTATTTGCTTCTCGGCATCTGTCCGAACTTGCAAGGTCGGACGCAAGTTCGGACATGCCTCTGTTTTTGGCATAACTTCTTCATTTTAGCTCCGTTTTGAGTTCCGTTTGCGGGGTTGGATTCCCCTATCTGTGTACAAGCTTCTTATGCTGTTTATATGCATTTTTATGCACTTGAGATCTGTTTTGTGAGCTTTTGGTTTTGGGACCTAGTCACTTTGCTTCTGAGCCTTGGATAGTCGGGTCGGGCTGTCCCGTAGCATGCTGCGCAGGAATTCCTTTTGTTTATACTCCTTAGGGTCTCCCTTAGGATGTTATTTGACCGACGGGTCTGTTAGCTGTCTCTACGGCTTCTGTTGTGGGATCTTCGGATCCATAGGACATTATGTGAGTCCTTCTGTTGTGTTAGCTGGTTACTAGTGTCCCACTCTTCTGCATGTTTCTGAAAGTCTGACTATGATTTGAAGTGACGTTCTGCTCTGCTTCTGTTTTGTGGTTTCATTCTGTCTATTTATATTGACTCGCTATCCTCTCTGTTTATAAGTATTCTTCTGCTTCTGTTTTGAGTGGGCTTCCTTGAGGAAGTCTTCTGCTTGCTGGGCTGTTTAGCTCACCCCTTTACTTTGTTGCAGATTGAGCTCGTGGGATCTTCTCTTCTCGTCCCCTTCTGGAGCTTTGTTTATTTTATGTTCCTTTAGACTTTGGTTGCTTGCGCATTGGGCGCTTTAGTACTTTGTGTAGCCTTCGGGCCTCTCTCTTTGTATTTGACTTATAAGCTTTTGGATCTTGTAAACTCTTTTGGTATTTATACAAGGTTGTTATTTGGTTTCGGGATTCGTTTTGCTTAGAGCCTTGCGACGTTAGGTAGTAGACTCGCGGCGTGTAGCGGCCCTAACTCCTAGGCCGGTTTTGGGGTCGTTACATTATCTCCAAAAAACAAAATTGGCCGAAGTCGGTACCGTACCTCTCAATGTAGCTAGCTCAGCTATTCTGCAACAACCACTACCTTCGAAATGCAATGATCCAGGCAGCTTCACCATTCCAGTCACAATTGGTAGCACCTCATATCCATACTCCCTATGCGATCTGGGTGCCTCCATAAATTTGATGCCCCTCTCCACTTTCAAAAGGCTGGGAATTGGAGATATGAAAAAGACCAAGATGACCCTTCAACTAGCGGATGGTTCGCTAACTTACCCAAGCGGAGTGGTGGAGGATGTTATCATCAAAGTGGAACACTTATACTTCCCATGCGATTTTGTCATTTTGGACATCGAAGAGAACTCCACTACACCTCTCATCCTTGGACGACCTTTCCTTGCCACAGCCAATGTGCACATTTGGGTAGCCCGGGGGATAATCACCCTTCAAGCTTATGATGAAAAGCTGGAGTTTGCATCAGGAAGGTCTCCAGATAACAAATCCAAGGATCTCAAGTTTGTGATGTAACACCCCAACTGCTAAACCTGAACCATCGCGAATGAACCTGCAACAATATTACAACACAGCGGAAGAAAGTACTAAAAGTTGGTGTTACCGCCATTAGTCACCCACGTGACTAACTAGGCCTATTCCAGTTTCCAGCTACGGTCTGATGGACCCGAGTGTACCGAACATAAGTGCGTACAAGTCTTAAAACAAATACAATACCGAGTCTGAAGTATCTCTCCTATTATTACAACTTACTACCACAGTTTATAACGCGAGTGTACAGGCACACTCGTAATGTAAATTAAACCCACAGTGCTCTACCCACTCCTACTCTCAGGCTGGGGCCTTGTCTGGCACCTACCTGCAAAGTTTAAATCACAGGCCCCAAGGGGCTCAGCATATTGCTGGTATAGAAAACGTGCAGCCCACAAGCTAGCCGGGTTACACACGATTACTTTGTCGTATTCATGCAATAGTTTATTCATACAAATAATAATAAGAAGTACGATAACAAACAGCACATTTATGTGAAACATTCACAGCTCAAATAAATCGAACGTCGTAATGGACGTCCATTAATGAGTAAGTTAGATTCCTAAATCCTGAGGCCTGAGAATTGTTTAGTTCTCGTGTTTGACCATTCCTTATAAGTGTCAACCATTCTCCTATTAGAATTGGTTGTTCTCTAACTGAATTGTTTATTTTGTCGGGTCAAAGTAACCCTAGCCAATGAGTTATTAGCTCCATTGGTTTAATAAACAATAATTCTTGAGTTATGAGGGATGTAGGCTTGACCCTCGTGCGCCTCCTGAAGTTGCCTCCCATCTCGAACTGTTCACTCGAGATGGCCGGGTCAGTTTGTCGACCCTAGGCGGAAGACATATCTGATGCAGATGCCGACTTCCTACACCTGAACATGCATGACCGGAGTCAGTCCCGGATTCCTCTCCTCACCAAGTTCCAGTTAGCTGAAGTCTCTTTGACGATTGGTTAGTTAAACCTCTCTTGGTATTAACCAACTAACAATAGGGGTACTTATAACTTTATACAATTGTTCACTAAACAAAGTTAACGAACGAGCCCTGAATCAAGTAATGTTAGTGTACAATGGACTATAACAATACAGTAAATCGGTTTCATGCTTAATCTTGTTTGGCCGTAACACAATAACACATAGCACACAAACCGAGGTAGACCTCGTTAGCAAACAAGCTACAAGAATCCCATACCTTAGCCTATTGACGTTTGTCCACTCCTGGATGACGTCCCGACTATTCTGGTCACCTACTCCGCTCCTATAGTTCATTAGGACGGCGTGGTTAAATAACTTAATTTTCGTATTTTTACTATTCACCATATTTTACTATTCACTGTATTTTACTATTCACCGTATTTTACTATTCACCGTATTTTACTATTCACGTATGCGTACTTTACTATTCACGTATACATCTCGTATTTGACTATTCTTATATACGTAGTTACTATTCATTTATACGTATTCACTATTCATGTATACGCATTTACTATTCATTTATACGTATTTACTATTTATGTATACGTATTTACTATTCATGTATACGTATTTACTACATTTATAGTATACTATTCACGTATACGAGTACTATTCATGTACGCTAAAATTTTTCGTATACGCCCGTATGATCCGTATCATACGTATTATTTTTTTTTTCCAATATAACTTGTATTTTTATTAAAAATACCTTAAGTAATAATTCCTCCTATACTTATTAAATTACGGGTATACCCCTCGTATACCTTAACTTATATACGGGTTCTTTTAACCCGTTTTAACTCTGTTTCTTTTACAACTTGTTTCTAAATTCTTTATTTAATTTCCTTAACCTTCCTAACACATAAAAATGTGTTATTTACATTACTTCCATAGTTTCCTCTTAATCTCTATTTTCTTATAATAAGTTCTAAACTTGTTATTTTATTTCTAATTTCTTCCAAAGTCTTAATTAATTAATTCCTTTTATATTTTTGGTCAATTATCAAAATACACCCAAGTTTGACCAGCCTTTTATGGTCAAACCCCTAACTTTCCATTATTTACAATTTTACCCCTAAAGTTAATTTAACTTAACTTTTTATTCCTTTATCTTTTAATATCTAATCTTTTGCTACAAATTTTATTTTAGCTTCTCTAAACATTTTACAAACTGCATTGACCAAGTTTGACCACGTTTGACCAAGTTTGACCAGGGAAATTACCATTTTACCCTTGTGGTCTTTTCTTTATCCTAACTCATTTAATAACCAAATTAACTCCAATTAATTTCTAATTTTCGTAACTAATTTTCCTACAGATTTTTGAACACCAAAAATCATTTTAAACATCTCTAAATCACCAGATTTAATTACCTAATGTTGTAGTATATATATACTATCTTTTATAACTTTAAATATACCAAAAACCTTATAAATTTTATAATACTTATAAACTCTTTAAATTGTAAACTTAATTCTACAATTATTTTCCCATCATCTAAACTTCATAAATTTCATAATAATTCATATATGTTTTCGGCAATTACAATATATTACCAAAACTTCACAAATCTTACATATTACACTTAATTATACTAATTCCTTTAATTTAACTTAGTTATATAATTTTCCTAACTCAAATAAGCCTCTTAATTTTCGGCCATACTCTAAATTTTATTATATGAACTTTTCTTATATATTATGATAGCTTATATTAAAGCTTATATCATAAGGATTAAGATCTAATTTTAGATTTACAAATATAACATTTTAGGTGCTAAAAATTAAATCTAACACCTACTAAATTCGGTAATAATAAACCAAGTATATGATAGGTTAGATCATATATAGATCAACATTTAGAACCATGAAATAGGTAGTTTTAGAGTTTACCTTGTATATTAAACTTTTAGCTTAATATTTAAGCTTGAATTCCTTAGAAATTTGGCCAGCAATTTGCTAAAGGAATTGTCCCCAAAATTACACAATAAGATGAAGAATAAGATGGGTTAGTATCCCATGCCAATCGGCTGTAACAAAAACCAAAGAATAAGAAGTTTCCAAGAAGGCAATGTTTTACCTGAGAATCAAGGCACTTTTCAGAGGTTTTTCCTACGAATCTTGGGGCTCATGAGCTATGGTTGTAAAGCTCTTGAAGAGAGGATTCCAACGAGCTTCGAACTTGTGATTTGGAGCTAGGACGAGAAAGTTATGATCCTACAAGGAAGGGTGTTCTTTAAGGATCAAAACCGTGAATGTTTGCTTTGTTTGTGTTCTTCCTTCAAAGAGAGATGAGTTCCGAATTTTGAGGCTCTCATTTGATAGGTAAGAGTCTGGGTAATCATTCACTAAGGGGACAACATAATAATGCAAGGCAAGGAAGTCTTGTTAGGTGTAATAGTAAAGTAAGGCAAATAATGCCTTGGTGAGTCATCCCCCAATTCAGCAGCCTATGGCTCTTTCATCTGATTTTTTTTGTTTTCTTATTATATTTGTAACATTTGATGATTAAATTCGTTCATATGACTTATACCATGTTATAGGTATGTTACAAGGCCAAAAATGCCTTAAAACACATTTTATGTGCTTCCCGGTTCACATTGATTTTGCAATTTGTTTTGGCTAGTTTAAATGTGTTCTTAGTACATTTAGTACCTTTAGAAACTTTGTTCGTGAAATAGCATGTTGCTAATTCCAACTTAAACCAAGTCGTTTAGTGGTTTCTCCTTGACTTTCGTCGGTTTAGTACCGGTTTTTGTGTGGACTTGTATACTTAATTTGTGTGTATACGCTATGGCTCCATGACCATTTTATTGTTGTTACCTTACTTCTTAATGGTATTTAGGCTCATTAGCCTTTTAGTTCCATGTATAAATGCTTAAGGCACATCTCTTAAAGCACATTTTCGTGCTCTAAGGTGCGTTTTCGGTTTAAACGCTTAAGGTATGTTTTTGTGTACTTTGTTTAAACTATTTTCTAATGTTTCTAAGGCATATTATAGCCTTAATATATTATAATTAGATAGCTCATCAATATTCTAAGGTTTGGGGTATTTCAATCTACCCCCCTTAAAAGAACTTTGTCCCCAAAGTTCCTATGCATCTAATATCTCTTAGAATACACAGGTAACTTCACATAAAATCAATCACATACATCACAACAGTATAACGCTTTCTGACTCATAATATCTGCCACATTTATTAAGGTTCAGACTCATAAGGTCGTCACAAAGTATAATACATACTTAACACTGAGTAAGCAACAAACAGCAATCAACACTATGTGATTGTTTGCTTACAACTTAAAAGCAAAGAGGCTCTACCCCCCTTAAAAGGGGTACGCCCCGTACCCTTAACAAGAAGACTAGTCTGAAAAGAGCGAAGGGTACTTCGCCCGCATCTTATCCTCTAACTCCCAAGTAGCCTCTTCAACGTCCTGGTTGGACCAGAGAACCTTCACCAGTCTCACTGACTTGTGGCGAGTGTTCCTAGTCTTCGTGTCCAGAATCCTCTGAGGGGTCTCTACTGATCTCATGGTTGGCTCTATGGTTAGCCGTTCAGCCTGCAAAACATGGGAGGGGTGGTGCATGTATTTCTTGAGCTGTGAGACGTGGAAAACATCATGCACTTTACCCAGCTCACCAGGTAGGTCTAACCTGTAAGCAACTGGGCCCACCCGCTCCGTAATGGTATAAGGACCTACAAACTTTGGGCTCAACTTGCCCTTCTGTCCAAATCTGAAAATTCCCTTCATCGGCGAAACCCGCAGAAATACCTGATCATTCACAGAGAACTCTAAGTCTCGTCGTCGCGTATCAGCATACGACTTCTGTCTATCTTGGGCTGCCTTCATATTGTCTCGAATTTGCTGAACCTCAGCCTGAACTTGCTCCAAGTACTCCGGTCCTATGATGACCGCTTCACTTGACTCATCCCAACAGAGTGGTGTGCGACATGGTCTGCCGTACAATGCTTGGAAAGGTGCCATCTTGATCGTAGCATGATAGCTATTGTTGTATGAAAACTCGATCAGATGCAACTTATCGATCCAACTGCCCTGGAAGTCCAAGGCACATGCTCGCAACATGTCCTCAAGTGTCTGAATCGTACGCTCAGTCTGACCATCTGTCTGAGGGTGGAACGCGGTACTTAGCTTCAACTCTGTACCCAGCGCTTCCCGTGTAGTTTTCCAGTATCTCGAAAGGAATCTGGTGTCTCTGTCAGATACTATGGTCTTAGGTACTCCGTGGTGTCTCATGATCTCCTTGTCGAACAGTTCAGCAAGCTTTGTTACCTTCCAAGTGTCCTTCATCGGTATGAATCGGGCCACCTTGGTCAGGCGATCAACTACAACCCATATCATGTTCAGACCTCCCTTGGTAGGTGGGAGTCCAACCACGAAATCCATGGAGATATCATGAAACTTCCACTCTGGAACTGGCATTGATTGAACCATGCCTCCGGGTCGCCTGTGCTCGAACTTTACCTTCTGGCAAGTTAGGCATCTCACTACAAACTCAGTAACGTCACTCTTCATCCCAGTCCACCAGAAGTAACGCTTCATGTCTTTATACATTTTCGAAGCTCCCGGATGGATAGAAACAGAAGAACAGTGTGACTCTCGTAGAATGCGCTCCTTTAGTTCAGTGCTGCTGCGAGGAATGCATAATCGGCCCTTCAATCTGATCAGATCATCATCATGTAATTCGAAGTCGTATTTTTGGCTCTCGAATGTACCCTCTATCAGCTTCTGCCTGATCTCCATCATATATGAATCACTCTGCTGAGCCTCTCACACCTCATCAATCAAGCTGGAACTAGCAACCATGGCATGAAGCGAGTGTGCTCGACGACTCAGAGCATCAGCTACAACATTGGCCTTCCCTTCTTTGTACTGGAGGTCAATGTCGTAGTCCTTAAGGAATTCTAACCATCTTCTCTGTCTCATATTCAGCTCCTTCTGAGTGAATATGTATTTCAAGCTCTTATGGTCGGTGTAGACTGTCAAACTAACTCCGTATAAGTAATGGCGCCATATCTTCAAGGCGAAGACTACAGCTCCCAACTCAAGATCGTGCGTGGGGTAGTTCTCCTCATGTTTCTTCAGCTGGCGAGAGGCATAGGCGACTACCTTGCCATGTTGCATGAGTACACAACCCAATCCTCTACCAGATGCGTCACAATATACCTCAAATCCCTCTATACCGTCTGGAATAGTCAAAATAGATGCAGAAGTCAATGAGTCCTTCAAGCTCTGAAATGAACCCTCACAGTCATCTGCCCATACAAACGGTGCATCTTTCTTCATTAAACTGGTCATTGGCTTGCTGACTTTAGAAAAGTCCTTAACAAATCTCCTGTAATAACCTGCCAAGCCGAGAAAACTCCTGATGTCGGTAACTAACTTCGGTCTTGGCCAGGTGCGCATGGCGTCAATCTTTGCTGGATCCACTGAGATCCCAGCATCTGAGATGACATGACCAAGGAAAGAGACCTGGTCAAGCCAAAACTCGCACTTGGAGAACTTAGCATAAAGCTGGTTCTCCCTTAGTATCTCTAAAACTCGTCTCAAGTGACTTTCATGTTCACTCCTCGACCCTGAATAGATGAGTATATCGTCGATGAAGACCACAACTGACTTGTCCAACTGTTCCCTGAACAAACGGTTCATCAAATCCATAAATATCACCGGTGCGTTCGACAAACCAAACGGCATCACTGTAAACTCGTAGTGGCCATATCTCGTCCGGAATGCCGTCTTCTCAATATCTTTCTCTCTAACGGGAATCTGGTGATACCCTGATCTGAGATCAATCTTGGAGAACACAGATGCCCCTTTCAATTGATCAAATAAATCATCTATGCGTGGTAGCGGATATTTGTTCTTTATTGTAACAGTATTCAACTCCCTGTAGTCGATGCAGAGGCGGAGACTGCCATCCTTCTTCTTCACGAAGAGTACTGGCGCTCCCCATGGTGATACACTAGGCCGCAAAAACCCTTTGTCGAGCAGGTCTC
Source organism: Limonium bicolor (assembly GCA_023374045.1). NCBI lineage: Eukaryota > Viridiplantae > Streptophyta > Magnoliopsida > Caryophyllales > Plumbaginaceae > Limonium > Limonium bicolor. The sequence continues at coordinate 295,894,894 of CM041781.1, read as the reverse complement.
TCAGCTGTTCTTTCAATTCATTCATCTCAGCTGGAGCCATGCGGTAAGGTGCCTTGGCTATCGGTCCGGTTCCTGGTAGCAGCTCGATGGTGAACTCTACCTCTCGTGGTGGTGGCATGTCGGGTAGTTCCCTTGGAAAGAGGTCGGGAAACTCCGACACCACTGGTACTCTTGGGTCAAACTCTGAATCTCTCTCTATATCCTGAACATAGCAGAGGTACACTTCTTTATTCTTTCTCAGTTCTCGATACATGGCCATAGCGGTGATGATCTTGGTTGAAGGCTCTCTAGGTCTCTGGCGGTATGATATAGTAACCCCAGATGGACTCCTGAGTAGCAGTCGGTGCTCGGCGCAGAGGATACGACCCTTGTTCCGCTCCAACCAGTTCATCCCACATATAACATCAAACCCTAAATCTCTGAACTCAATCAAGGTGATAGGATAGTCTTCTCCTCTAATTCAGATAGTGGCTGCTCGGTAGTAGCGAGTGCATCGAACCTTCTCCTTAGACGGGAGCGTAACCGTAAAGTCTGACAGCTCGTCAGCGTCCAGCCCCAACCTCCTTGCAAATGATGATGAGACGAAGGTATGCGAGGCCCCTGAGTCGAATAGTACTGATGCATCAACGCCATTGATCGGAAAGGTACCCGTGAGGATAGTGCCGCTCTCATCAGCATGTGCCTCAGTGAGTAAGCTTAGTGCACCTTCCAAACCGAATCCATAACCTAAGTATTTCATAAGGATCATAAGTACTGGCATTGATTACTGTCGATGGTGCCGTATTCAACTTAATCTTCTTGATACCGTGATACAGCATTCTCGATTTCCCGCCCATGATTAGAATATCTCCTGACTTAAGCACCACTTTCTGGGCAAGGTCTACGCGCTTCTGCTCGCCATATAGGAATTCGGCGTCGTCTCCAATGGACCAAGACACTACGGGTATCCCTCGGTTAAGAGACTCCGCTGTCTCGTCCTTATCTTGGTGTAGTCCAAGTCGTCCCTCCTTCTCGTAGAAGTTGATAATGCAGAGGTCTGCTTCAAGGTCCGGGATTGGATTCGCCTCAAGTTGTTGAGCGATCCCTACGGCTTGTGTGATAACCGTATGATACTCCTCAGGTATCTCGGGTGGTGTTGCCCCATCCCATTCCCTTATCTTTTGGTAAGTGTTGGTGTAAGGGTTCCAGTTCTTACCCAAGCACATCATTCTTAGTTTCATTCTCGATCCTCCAGGGTATTCCAGTGTATAGAAACCTCCCGGTCCCACTCCTAGCTGGCTACATCTCCTGATGATGGTGATTTGTGCCTTTGGTGACAGGTATCCTTTTAATAAGATCATACCTGGCTGGATGACCTGACACTGCTCCCTTGGAAATTCGTGAATCTTTAGGTCGATCTCTTCTAGGCTAGGTGTTGAAGGTATTGGATAACAAATGTTGAAGTTTCCTAAGGTGGTAATAATTTATCTTACATGAGTTCTAATTAACTAACTAGAAACTCGTTCAAAATATATCGTCACTAATTCATGCATGAAATGCGGTAAGCATACAGTTTTCTCCCTAATAGGTTGTAGTGGTACCTGGTCCCGAAGAGGGTTCAGCCTCGTCTTCCCAGTCCATCATGTGTAATGCAGGCGGCCCTGATCGCTGGACAACCCGGGGTCCCCTGTTAGTAGCTGGCTGTGTCGCCTTTGGACCGTCGGTTCCAGGATTCGGAGTGGCCACGCCCTTGACCTTGGCCTTCCATCCAGGTCTATAGGCTTTACTCTAGGGGTTTCTGAAACATTCGAAAGCTCGGTGTCCGAACACACCACAGAAATTGCACTCCACCTTATTGCCTTCACAATCAACTCCAGGGTGGTCCTGGTTGCACCTGCGACAGTTGTAGCGGCGCTTATATCCCCCGCCGGTCCCCTTGCCAGTCTCAGTACCTGTTGTTTACAACATTAGTAGTTGAATTTCAAGGTTGATATCTGACTGTTAACTCAATTCAAGGAGTTACTTGTTATCCTTTGGTGCAGGCGAGCGCTGAGGCTTCGCTGTTGTGCCGTAGGTTTGCTTTTATGGCTCTTCAGCAGCCTTAGGTTGGTTACCTTTGAAACCTTTCTGGGGTGGGGGCTGGTACTTACCCTTCTTCTGTCCCCCCTGCCCCTGATTGTCAGAACTATTACCAGCAACTTTTCTCTTTAGTGTCTGATCTTCGTCCCTCAGATGGACGGTGATTTCAACCTTAGCAGCGGCATGATAGCACTCCTGCTCTTAAAAATATCAGTCTCACATTCATTCCAGTATAACGTTTATTCAATTCAACTAATCTCAACTTTCTTTACCTGCAAGGTAGTGTAGCTTGTCGGGCCCATGCCATAGTGTTGTCGGTGACTCAGCCCGCCATAGAAGCGGTCGACCACGATCTGGTCTGAATATCCCAATCCTGGTAGAAGACGGATAAGAGCGGTGAACTGAGAGTAGTAGTCGTCCACCGTCATCTTGCTAGTCTGCTTCAGCGCGTCCAACTCTAAACGCTTCTTAGTCTGGACATGGGTGGGGTAGTACTTGGCTCTCAGCAAGGCCGCGTACTGCTCCCAGCCGAAGTTGGGGTTGGCCACATGTTCGGCCCTAACTAGCTTCCACCAATCGCTCGCTGCCTCCTTCAAGTAGAACGCAGCAAGTCGCACCCTAGCTTCTGCAGGTACATCAAGTGTCTCGAAGGCGGTCTCCAGCTCAGAGATGTACGCCTCAAGTTTGGTGGGATCTGTCTCCCCTCTGAACGGTGGGGGTCGAAGGTCAGCGAGACTCTTCACCCAGTTTGGCTCCCGGGGCTGTGGTGGTGGAGTAGGCGGTCCTGCACCGGGCTGGTAGCCCATGTGCCCCAGGGCGGCAGCAACGATCTCAGCTATCGTCTGTCCACCCGGGATCTCAGCAGCCTCCTCTCCTTCTTCGCCACGGCCTCGGCCTCGTCCTCCTCTTCTTCCTGACATCTGAATAAGTATAATGCACAGTAAGCTCGTGATTACAAAGGCTTTGGTCTAAGCATTTATAATAGCCTCTAAATAGTAAGATATTCCACCCTTATTGGTGGTTATCTGACTCATCTCACACTACTATCTCACACCCAAACCCATGATTATTACTCTAACTCGGTACCTACTCTAGTTCGGTAACTCTAGTCATCAGAGCGTAACTACGCTCTGATACCACTTTTTGTAACACCCCAACTGCTAAACCTGAACCATCGCGAATGAACCTGCAACAATATTACAACACAGCGGAAGAAAGTACTAAAAGTTGGTGTTACCGCCGTTAGTCACCCACGTGACTAACTAGACCTATTCCAGTTTCCAGCTACGGTCTGATGGACCCGAGTGTACCGAACATAAGTGCGTACAAGTCTTAAAACAAATACAATACCGAGTCTGAAGTATCTCTCCTATTATTACAACTTACTACCACAGTTTATAACGCGAGTGTACAGACACACTCGTAATGTAAATTAAACCCACAGTGCTCTACCCACTCCTACTCTCAGGCTGGGGCCTTGTCTGGCACCTACCTGCAAAGTTTAAATCACAGGCCCCAAGGGGCTCAGCATATTGCTGGTATAGAAAACGTGCAGCCCACAAGCTAGCCGGGTTACACACGATTACTTTGTCGTATTCATGCAATAGTTTATTCATACAAATAATAATAAGAAGTACGATAACAAACAGCACATTTATGTGAAACATTCACAGCTCAAATAAATCGAACGTCGTAATGGATGTCCATTAATGAGTAAGTTAGATTCCTAAATCCCGAGGCCTGAGAATTGTTTAGTTCTCGTGTTTGACCATTCCTTATAAGTGTCAACCATTCTCCTATTAGAATTGGTTGTTCTCTAACTGAATTGTTTATTTTGTCGGGTCAAAGTAACCCTAGCCAATGAGTTATTAGCTCCATTGGTTTAATAAACAATAATTCTTGAGTTATGAGGGATGTAGGCTTGACCCTCCTGCGCCTCCTGAAGTTGCCTCCCATCTCGAACTGTTCACTCGAGATGGCCGGGTCAGTTTATCGACCCTAGGCGGAAGACATATCTGATGCAGATGCCGACTTCCTAAACCTGAACATGCATGACCGGAGTCAGTCCCGGATTCCTCTCCTCACCAAGTTCCAATTAGCTGAAGTCTCTTTGACGATTGGTTAGTTAAACCTCTCTTGGTATTAACCAACTAACAATAGGGGTACTTATAACTTTATACAATTGTTGACTAAACAAAGTTAACGAACTAGCCCTGAATCAAGTAATGTTAGTGTACAATGGACTATAACAATACAGTAAATCGGTTTCATGCTTAATCTTGTTTGGTTTTAACACAATAACACATAGCACACAAACCGAGGTAGACCTCGTTAGCAAACAAGCTACAAGAATCTCATACCTTAGCCTATTGACGTTTGTCCACTCCTGGATGACGTCCCGACTATTCTGGTCACCTACTCCGCTCCTATAGTCAATTATCAAAATAAACCCAAGTTTGACCAACGTTTTATGGTCAAACCCCTTAACTTTCCATTATTTACAATTTTACCCCTAAAGTTAATTTAACTTAACTTTTTATTCCTTTATTCTTTTAATATCTAATCTTTTGCTACAAATTTTATTTTAGCTTCTCTAAACATTTTACAAACTGACATTGACCAAGTTTGACCACGTTTGACCAAGTTTTACCAGGGAAATTACCATTTTACCCCTGTGGTCTTTTCTTTAATCCTAACTCATTTAATAACCAAATTAACTCCAATTAATTTCTAATTTTCGTAACTAATTTTCCTACATATTTTTGAACACCAAAAATCATTTTAAACATCTCTAAATCACCAGATTTAATTACCTAATGTTGTAGTATATATATACTATCTTTTAATAACTTTAAATATACCAAAAACCTTATAAATTCTTATAATACTTATAAACTCTTTATAAATTGTAAACTTAATTCTACAATTATTTTCCCATCATCTAAACTTCATAAATTTCATAATAATTCATATATGTTTTCGGCAATTACAATATATTACCAAAACTTCACAAATCTTACATATTACATTTAAGTATACTAATTCCTTTAATTTAACTTAGTTATATAATTTTCCTAACTCAAATAAGCCCTCTTAATTTTCGGCCATACTCTAAATTTTATTATATGAACTTTTCTTATATATTATGATAGCTTATATTAAAGCTTATATCATAAGGATTATAGATCTAATTTTAGATTTATAAAATAATAACATTTTAGATGCTAAAAATTAAATCTAACACCTACTAAATTCGGTAATAATAAACCAAGTATATGATAGGTTAGATCATATATAGATCAACATTTAGAACCATGAAATAGGTAGTTTTAGAGTTTACCTTGTATATTAAACTTTTAGCTTAATATTTAAGCTTGAATTCCTTAGAAATTTGGCCAGCAATTTGCTAAAGGAATTGTCCCCAAAATTACACAATAAGATGAAGAATAAGATGGGTTAGTATCCCATACCAATCGGCTGTAACAAAAACCAAAGAATGAGAAGTTTCCAAGAAGGCAATGTTTTACCTTGAGAATCAACGGCACTTTTCAGAGGGTTTTTGAAATACCCCAAACTAATAAAACATGTATTAAACATCTAATCACATTGATTAAGGCCTAAACATGCCTTAAAAGTCAACTGAGAACGACAATGGTCAACACAAAGCAACATATTGCACCCTTTGACTGTTTAGGGTAAATAAATACCCAAATGAACTACTTAGGACCTAAAAATTTGTCCTAAGCTTATTAACACAATACTAAACATATTACAATTGTTGGACAACACTCCAACACAAAGAACAAGCATTTTCATGCTCCAAGGTCAAGTAGGGCAAAAATGTGCTCTAAGAAAACCTTAAAGGTCTAATGACCTCTAAATGATATAAAATTGGATACCATGATCAAATATCATGTAAGGAACACAACAAAACTGTTCTCAAAGAAAATAGAGCTCAGAAACACCCTGCGACACAAAATGTGCACTAAAACACCTTAAAGCACGTTTTTGTGTAATTGCCTTCTAAATTTGTTTTTAATGGGTTTAAAGGTTATAATTACCTTTAAATTTGATAATATATCATATTATATCATATTAGAAATTTAATTCCAGAAATTTACAAATTTAATATTAAAATATTAATAAAACCCTAAAAGGGGGCCCGTTTGAGTCAACATTGATTAAGAATGGTCACGAGGTCAAAGTTTGACCCCTTGGACCACATGAGGTCGACTGCCACAAGCAAGGGAGCCTGTTTTCGCCACTTTCAAGCGCAAAAGACAAGCCTCTAACACCACTCCTTAAATTAAGGGACTACTTTTACCTTTTTAATACTTTAATCTATACATTCAATCATGGCTGCTTAAATGACTCAGCCTCCATGTGAGATACTCCAATTGAGAGGCTCCAGCCCCTCCAATTATCGATGCCAACCTGCTTGGTGATTCATCAATCACCAAATGCAATAAACAAGTCAAAAAATGTGTTTTAAGACAATTTGACCTACCTTCTCTCATTAGCCTTGCTTCCAGCCGACACCAAGGCTCCTTACTCTCTCTTTGGCTTCTCCAAACCGTGGCTAACTCACCAAGAACAGAGAAGATCACCAAGAACCAAAACCAACTTGTAGGGAGACATGCCAATTGGTGTCTTGAAAGCAGTGCGGTAGGCCCAGAGCGCTTCATTTAATCTAAGTGACCAATCCTTACGAGAAGAGTTCACCGTCTTTTGTAAGATCCACTTGAGCTCCCGGTTTGTCACTTCGGCCTGCCCATTTGTTTGAGGATGGTAGGGTAAGGCAACCTTATGTCGAACCCCATACTTCTTTAATAGTGCTTCAAACTGGCGGTTACAGAAATGGGAGCCACCGTCACTGATTATGGCTCGAGGGACACCGAATCGAGTGAAAATATTTTTCTTGAGGAACTTCACAACAGTTTTAGCATCATTAGTAGAACAGGCAAGGGCTTCCGCCCATTTTGAAACATAATCAACAGCTACTAAGATGTAAAGATTACCGAAAGAGTTTGGGAAGGGACCCATAAAATCAATACCCCAGACGTCAAATAGCTCAACTTCTAACATGTTATTCAGTGGTAGCTCATTCCGACGAGATAGATTACCTTGCCTTTGACACCGATCACATGTCGAAACAAAAGCATGACAATCCTTGTGAAGGGTGTTCCAGAAAAAACCTGATTCTAGTATTTTTGCGGCGGTTCGAGTGGCGCCATGATGTCCACCGGCTTCTCTGGAATTGTAATACCCCGAAATTTTAAGTAAACCCTAGAAACCTATTCTAAGGGATATATAGACTTAATATGGAGTCATTAGAAGGGTTGGGAATTCCAGGAAGTCACAGGAAACCCTAATGGTCGGGAATCACCCAAGAAACCCTGGAGAAACCCTAATTCAGAAAGTCTCGGAAAACACTGAAATTTTGGGAAGTTACGTAGAGGTCAAGAAGCCCTGGTCAACTGTGGTCAAACTTTGGCCGACCTTAGACTAACCTTGGTCAAACATTGGACAATGGTCAAACCTTGGTCAACGGTCAACCTTGACCATGATGATGCAGTAATGATGCAGTAGTGATGATGTAATGATGATGCAGCCGTGATGATGCAGTGATGATGCAGTGATGATGTCATGATGATGATGTAAGCGCTGAGGTGTCAACATATGATAGGCTACACATGGTCCAATTAGGAGAAGCCACATGTCACCTTATTATTAGATAATAGCTAAAACGAATGGGGGCATAACACGTGTTCGACCTTATTAATTATCTTTCGTCCTTATGTAATCATTTTAGAGATAAGCCTTATCCTTAGGCATTAATGAGAGTGGTGACACTTCAAGGGTGGAGATTAATCCTAGGAAAATATCTATGATCCAACGGTTGTGAGTGAAGACATCTTTTAACCTCCTTACTATTCTCTATTTCGTCATTTTCCTCATTAAATACATATGACACTTGTCCTCTTCATTAAATGCAATTGATCCTTGGTGTATGGCTGAGATTAAATCTGGACAATTGTCCATGATCCAAGGGTTAGGAAGGGATAAGGATGGCTAAATATCTAAGGGTAGAAAAGTAAAAGATGGAATGAAAACTAGCCTTTATAAGGCATCCATTTCGGCCCAAAGGAGGGAGAACAAGAGCCACCATTTCCTTTCTTCCTTCTTTCTCCATTAGACATCCTCACCACCATTGAAGATCAAAGTGTAATAGTAACTACACCCAAAGAGCGTTTCGGAGCTAGTTTCCAAGATTACTGAAGGAGAATCAAGGTTTAAGGTAAGGAGATCACATCTAGAGGGAGAGCTGACCATTTGGAGTTGGAGAAGGCTTGATTAAGAGAAAAACCAGAGGAGAAGGGTCGAAAAAGGCTAGGAGGAACCAGGTAACATTCATGTGCACTAATCTCTTGCGAAAGTCAGGTTTTTGACTCTAAAAGTTTGAGTTTTGTTCGGATGGTTCCCGAATTTTTTTGGTCTAAAATTTTGACAGTAGGCTTGGGTCGAAGTGGTTGTTCTACTCTGTGAAAATCAGAAGAAAATACCTTTGGTAAGAGGGTTAATTTCTAGGCAACTTAAAAGGTCAAAAATTATGCTTTTAGCTTCCCTAAGGGGGCTCGGTTGTTATTTGTTGATTCCACTTGTTTCTATGGTGTCCTTAGCATCTAGGGAACCCACGTGATGAATTACATGGGGTGGTGTTGTTGGAAAATTCCTTGGGAACTTGGTGGTGTCAAAAAGTTGCCTTACGATCTTTATGTTTAAGATTTGAGGTTGGTGAGTGGTTCTAAGGAGTTTCTTGGTGTTTATTAAATTATTTGAGTGTGATGTGATGATTTTGAAGTACTTTGACCAGTGGGTCGAAGTAGTTTTGATTTTTAACAACTATTGTGTTAAATTGTGCTTTAAGGTCACTTTTGGCTTCTTCGAGGTTTATTGTTGATTTGGTTGTTGCCTACTGTGGTTGTGTGATCATTTGGTCAAGTTTTGATGGTATGAATATGTGTATGTCTTAAAGTCAAAAACTTTGAGAGTTAATGGCTTATTTTGTGACTTGGCTTAAGGTAATGTTATATTATGGTTTAAACTATCTTTGTTGTTATGGTTACTGGATTCAAGTGAAAGAATTGATTGATATTACTCGTGGTGGTGGAAGTGTGAATTTGGAAATATGTAATTCAAACTAATGAGATATGGTTAGCTCCTTCAAACTGTCGAGCCACGGTTGGCCATTCACTGAATTTTCGCTCCTACCAATGTATTGGAGCTAAGCCATCATAATCTACTCTATGGACTGATGATTCATAGGGGGTGTGCACACTTAAGGACATGGGGTGAGGTGGAGGGGTCAGACCCTTTAAATCTGGACATACGGTCATTGAGGAGGGGTCAGACCCTTTAAATCTGGACATACGGTCATTGAGGAGGGGTCAGACCCTTTAAATCTGGACATACGGTCATTGAGGAGGGGTCAGACCCTTTAAATCTGGACATACGGTCATTGAGGAGGGGGTCAGACCCTTTAAATCTGGGTATACGGCCTATGGTGGTGGAAAGTGCTATGTGGTTTCCAAAATGTTATTGGATTTATATCTTTAGTGAAATTACTGTGATTATGATATTATATGAACAGGTGGTCTGTGCTAAGGTTGAGTGCCTCAAGGAAGATAGAGTGTGTTGTGAACTTGTGATTGTGGCTGGTATCATGTTTATATGTGTTGTTGCTGCTTCTATGCTGTTATAAAAAGGTTTTCCAAAGAGAAAATGATTTGACTCAGTGTGGTGATGTTACTCAGTTTTCACTGATTTTGTTGCAACCCCTTTGTGTGTGTATGTATGGTTTTCTGGTTGCAGGATGATATAAGTCGATTATCTTGGTCGGAAGATCCAGTTCATGATATTCTTTATGTTAGTATGTACCTAACATTTAGAAGGCAATTAGTGGGTGGAGTCACTGAGGTCATATACGAGGAATGGATGCGTAAGATAGAAGGTTACAGGAATGCGCAAGGTGGAAGTAGACAGGCAACTACCCACACGGTTTCTATCGCGTATGAACACCACATGGTCTAGGTTGTGAGATGAAGTATTCTACCCCTTTGTAATCCCCTTTTCCTTTGTAATAAATAGGGTGGACCTTGGATGATGAAACTTGGTTGTAATTGGTGGTGGTTTAGCCTTAGCACCTGCTATGGTTGGCAGGTGTGGCGGTAATACTCCGGTTTATGGGTTTTGAAAGCTTCCGCCGTTGTAGTACCTTTATTAAGTTATCAGGTTGCATAAGTCTTCCTTGTTATGAAAGAGATTCAGCTTCTAAAGTGCCTCGTTGTTTAAGGTTGTTTTAAGGAAAAAAAACCGGGGTGTTACAGGAATGGCAATGGAGGAGAATGTTTCTGACCTCTGACTTCTGGACACATCTCCTAATGATTCCATCTGCACAGACTTTAAACAGATAAGGGTCATCCCAAAAATAATGTTTGACAATGGAAAAGAACCTTTTTCTCTGCTGATAAGTCATATCAGCTGGAACAATCTTCCTAACAAGGTAGTTAGCGATATCAGCAAACCATGGATCCTCAACATCTTCTGCTGCAAATGCTGACTCATCAGGGAAGGATTCGTTGATGGGAGTCCCATCATCATATGCCTCCATTCTGGACAGATGATCAGCTACCACATTTTGTGTTCCCTTCTTGTCCCTGATCTCAATATCAAATTCTTGCAGTAGGAGAATCCACCTAATTAACCTGGGTTTTGACTCTGCCTTAGCAAACAAATACTTAAGAGCAGAGTGGTCAGTATGTACAATAATTTTACCACCCAGTAAATAGGATCGAAACTTATCTAGAGCAAAGACTACCACTAGTAATTCTTTTTCTGTGGTTGCATAATTTTTCTGGGCATCATTCAAAGTTCGACTTGCATAATATACTACCCGAAGAATTTTATCAATCTTCTGACATAAAACGGCTCCCACAGCGTAATCACTAGCGTCACACATTATCTCAAAAGGGAGTGACCAATCAGGAGACACAACGACGGGTGCAGAGATTAGCTTTTCTTTTAATAAATTAAAAGCTTTTAGACATTCTTCAGAAAAATGGAACTTAACATCTTTTGCGAGTAGATCACACAGAGGTTTAGAGATTTTGGAAAAATCTTTAATGAATCTTCTATAAAAACCTGCGTGTCCAAGAAAACTACGAATATCTCTAACAGAAGATGGTGGTGGGAGCTTTTCAATTACCTCGACTTTAGCCCGGTCTACCTCAATACCTTTTGAAGAAATTTTGTGGCCCAGGACGATTCCTTCTCGAACCATGAAGTGGTTTTTCCCAATTTAACACCAGATTGGTTTCTTCACACCTGGACAGTACAAGATCAAGGTTTTCTAGACAGGATTCAAATGTAGACCTAAACAGAAAGTCATCCATAAAAACCTCAATGCACTTCTCAATATATTCAGCAAAGATGGCCATCATACAACGTTGAACGTGGCAGGAGCATTACATAATCCAAATGGCATTCTTTAACTAACTAGGTTCCATACGGACAGTAAAAGTTGTCTTATCCTGATCCTCATGAGCTATAGGGATTTGAAAGTAACCTGAAAAGCCATCCAGAAAGCAGTAGTAGTCATGTCCAGCTAGTCTTTCCAACATTTGATCAATGAAAGGTAATGGAAAATGGTCCTTACGAGTGGCGTCATTTAACTTTCTATAATCAATACAAACCCGCCATCCTGTAGTGGGGCGCTGGGTAATCAGCTCACCCTTTTCATTAGGAACCACAGTTATTCCTCCTTTCTTTGGTACTACCTGAACTGGACTTACCCATTTACTGTCTGAAATAGGGTAAATAATGCCTGCATCGAGTAGTTTGATTACCTCTTTCTTAACTACCTCTTTTAGGACTGGGTTAAGACGCCGCTGAGGCTGAGCCAATGGTCGGTAGTTATCTTCCATATAGATTCGGTGAGAACACAACTGAGGGCTGATTCCTTTAATATCTGCTATCGACCACCAATAGCTGATGTGATTGCGCAATACCTCCAGTAGTTGCTTCTCTTGAGTTCCTGTCAAGTCAGAGGATTATAACAGGTAATTCCGATGGTTCATTAAGAAAGGAATTTTCAAGTGAGAGGAAGAGGTTTCATCTCCACTGTAGGAGGTTTCTCAATAGATGGTCTTGGCCGGTCAGCACTCCGCTCGACTTTTTCAAATTTCTGCTGGTATTTGTGGAAGTGTGGCTGCCTTTTATTTAACTCCTCAGCCATGAGGGCCATATCTGGATCCTCATCATCAGCTTCACAAGATTCCATGAGACATCTTTCCATGATTTCCTCTTCTTCCCTGCTTAAAATAGTTTCCTGCGCTAAAGAGTCAACAATATCTACTGAAAAGCAGGATTGAACAGCGGCAGGATGCTTCATGTTGCGTGTCATGTCGAAAACAACCTGCTCATCATGAAATCTTAGAATAATCTTCCCTCCTTCAACATCAATGAGAGTGCGGGCAGTTCTCATAAATGGTCTACCCAAAATTAGTGGTACATCTGTATCTTCCTCCATATCAATGATGATAAAATCAGCAGGAAAATAAATTTATCGATAGAAACTACCAGGTCCTCAACTTTTCCTTTAGGATAAATTATGGAACGGTCTGCTAGTTGTAATTGAACAGAAGTGGGAGCACATTGACCTACGCCTAATTTCTTGAAAATAGATAAAGGCATCAAATTAATACTTGCTCCTAAATCACATAAACCGTTACCACAATCTACCTTCTCGATAGCGCATGGAATGATGGGAAGACCTGGATCTCCTAACTTGGGTGGCAGTTTCTTCAGGAGAACTGCAGATACTCTTTCTGTCAATTTGACTGTGTCAGACTCTAGCAAAGAACGCCTGTTAGACAAAATATCCTTCATAAATTTTGCATACATAGGCATTTGAGACAAAGCATCAGAAAAAGGGATGTTAATAGTTAATTTCTTAAAGATATTAAGAAATTTCCCATATTGCTCGTCCATGTTCTTTTTCTTTAGTCTGTTAGGGAATGGAATAGGAGGATTATAGAGAGTTGAGAGGGTTTAATAGTGAGAGATTCAGGAGACTCCTTCTCCTTGGGATTTGTTGTTTCCTCCACTTCAGGTTGAGATTCAGCTGGTTTATTAAAATCTTCTTCAATTCCTGGAACATCAGAAACTAGTTCCTTGCCGCTTCTCAGAGTTACTGCTTTTGCGTGCTCCCTTGGGTTAGGGTCAGGCTGACTGGGAAGTGACCCCGTTGGTCGCTGTGCCAGCTGTTGTGAAATTTGACTCATTTGCCTCTCTAAGCTTAGGTTGATAGAAGCTTGATCAGCGTTTCTAGCGGCCTGTTCAGAAAGTTTAGCTTCTATTTCGGCAAACCTGGAGTTTGTAGTTTGGCCTTGTTTAAGGATTTCTGCCAGCATATTCTCAATTTTACCACTGCCTCCTTGAGAATTTTGGGATTGCTCCTGCTGTCTAAAGTAAGGTGGTCTATTTTGGTTGAACCCAAAATTACCTATAGACTGATCATTACCCCTCCATGGAGGTTGTTGATTGTTCCTCCAATTATTCTGATTGAAATTGTTAGGATAAGGGTTACCTGGTCTGTTGTTGATCGATTTTAACTCTTCGGGGTTACCTGCATAGCTAGGACCTTCACAGTTGAACGTTTCGTGGGCTCCTCCACAATTCTCACAGCAAGGATTCAGGAAAGGCGAAGAAGTAGCTGCCTTTGCGGTTTGCTGTTGCGTCTGGTTTACAGCTAACTTCTCCACAACTTTAGTAAGAGCTGCTAGTTGAGCGGATACATGATCCTGTGGGGGAATATTATACATACCTGCTTTTGGCTCACCTCTCCCCTTGTTCTTGCACCACTGTCTGGTACTAGCGGTCATGGTGTCCAAAAGCTCCATCGCTTCATCCCCAGTTCTTGCCATAAAGTTTCCTCCAGATGAGGAACTTAGTACCATCTTGTTTGAATCGTTCAATCCCTTAAAGAATGACAGTACTAGTTCTTCGCTACTCATACCATGGTGTGGGCATTGAATCTGCAGCTCCTTGAATCTATCACAAGAGTCATACAGGGACTCACCTGGTTCTTGACAAAAGTTTGTGATTTCAGCGATCTTCTCCCTTGTCTTTGACGGTGGATAGTACTTCGCCAGGAACTTGTTTGCCAAGTCAGCCCAAGTGTGGATGCTACCCGGTTGTAGACTCCTGAGCCACCTGGACGCTCCGTCTTTCAGAGAATAGGGGAACAGCTGTAGACGAATGCGCTCATTCAGGTTCCCCGTCTTGTTGAATGTATTGCAGAAGTCCAGGAATGCAGAGATGTGGTGTGGGGCATCACCTAAGTCAAGCCCGCTGAATTGTCCCTGGTGGTACAAAGTGGTGATGAAGCTCGTCTTGAATTGCCAGGCGTCGAGCTCAGCTTGCGTCACTTGAGGGAGGACGATAGCAGAGGATCGTCCTTCTACTGATGGTTGCTGGTACTCCCCCAGAGTTTGTCTGGTCGTCATGGCAAACTGCAGTTGTCACCTGCTGTGGAGAACTCTTTCGATTTCTGGCTGAAATTCAGCTATAGGCTCTCCTGCAAATCGAGTCCGACGCATAAGGGACGAGTTGGTATGAATATGGAAAAACTAGATTAACTATATACGTGGAAAAATAAAGAGAAAATAACAGACAAAAAATAAGAAAAATAAAAGAATGAAAAATTGAACTTATCCCAATTAGACAACAATTGTCAATTAACCGTACCGGAGGTCCCCGGCAACGGCGCCAAAAACTTGATGGAGAAATATGTGACTACTTCTACCACATAGGCAGTGTACCTATCGTTTTGCGGGTATAGTGATTAAATGGGGTTGTCGATCTCAGGGACCTCGTATAATTAATTGACAAATATTTGATTAACCGGGAAATTAAGTTAAACTTAAAGAAAACAAGAAATATCACTTTTTCGGTTTTGAATGATTGATTAAAAAGAAACTAAACTGCAAGGAGAAATAGAACAATTTAAAAAGGTAAATAAACAAAGAGGGATTTAAAGAGTGGTGAATGTGATAAATAGAAAAGCGCACCCCGGGTTGTTTGCTTACCTATTCCTTTTATATCTGTTACTAAATTCTTCCTTTGATTTTTACTGCAATAACTCAGAAACTTTAATTAATTCATTAACGACTAAGTATAATGAATCCTGACCAATTGTTAGATCTAGCAGCAGACTAATGCTCTAGACCGGACACAATTAATTGCATAAAGAGCAGTTTCTATTGGAGTCTAATTAACCTATAGGCGGGATCACGCTTCTAGCTGTTAATTAGGTTCAACTTCCTTCGTCTCGTTATCTATCTCAGCTCTCGCATTTTAATAAGATAACTACAAGGGTTGTTCTAATTACTGGCCAAATAATTAAAACATTTGAAGGACATGAATTGAACTGTTGCAGTT
The DNA here is from genome assembly GCA_023374045.1 of Limonium bicolor. Classification (NCBI taxonomy): domain Eukaryota; kingdom Viridiplantae; phylum Streptophyta; class Magnoliopsida; order Caryophyllales; family Plumbaginaceae; genus Limonium; species Limonium bicolor. The sequence continues at coordinate 295,879,336 of CM041781.1, read as the reverse complement.
AACAAAATTTATTTGAAGAATCACATAGCAGAATTCAAGAAATAGGTTCGCTTCCCAACCCGGGAAGCTAAAATACTTACTCGCTCATCGTTACAAAAACAACGATAACAGAGAAGGAATGCATTAAATAAATTAAAGTAAGGGTAAGAGGTGACTCCAGTTTAGAAGTTCACTCCGGTTCCTTGCTTCAACTTCGTCTTGCGTTGCCCCGACTGCTAACTTTATTCCTGTAAAGCTGGTGTGTAACAGGAAAATAAAATGAAAAGTGGGATGTATGTGTTACGTGGGAATTTAATGGAGTGGATGGGTGATGATTTCTGATAGAGGGAATGAAGTGAATGGAGCACGATCGTGGGAGAGGGAGTATGGCAGATGACTGGGTAGATCGATGATTTTTTAGCAATCAGAGTGTGGGTTTATATAGGCTGAGGAAATGAGAAGCAGACAACGAAGAAATCAGGGACGGTGCAGTTGGTGAGCAGATCCGTGAAAATTGCAGTCAGAGATTTAATTCGCCGCAACAATTGATTGCAGACAGAGCCGGCGTCACGCGTGAGTGAATTAAGGTAGGCGCCGTCTGGTATTAATGAAGGAGTAGTTCGACTGCGGCGCCGCAAAGGAAGAAGGAAGAAGAAAATCGTTCGCGTCGAATTCAGTCACGTCCGCATGAGGACGTCCCCTGCGTCCGCCTAAACTCACGCGGACATCACATATGTCCTCGCCTCTGTCCGCCCGGCTCTATACGGTTTTCTCTGTCCGCGCCTCCGTCCGCCCTCGTGTCCGCGCCAATTCATGCGGACGCACCTCTATCCGCGCCTCTTCATGCGGACGCAGCTGACGTCCTCATGCGGACACAGTCGTGGACAGAATGAATCTGTTTTCTATTTTCTTGCAATCTTCAACCGGCTCCAGATTCTTCGTTATAAGTCCGTTTTACTCGCCGTTTGTTGCGTTGGAAAGCTTGTGAAATAAACTATTTGATTCCAACACTTTTTCCTACATTTAACACATAAAAATATATCAATTCATATCAAAACATAAATCTAGGAAAATCATAAGATAAGTGAGAAATATTACTTGAAATACTGCAAATTATAAGGTAATTAAACCCTTAAAAGTCTATATATTTCGCACTTATCAAAGAGCACGAAAAATGATGAACAATGATATAATTTATTTTATTTTTGCACTTATATTTTGTAAGTTATGACATTTTGAAAAAAAATAAATTTCTCTCTCCTACCTACCCACTCCTCTCCCCTACGAGTGACTTTCCCTCTTATTCCCTCTTTTTTTTCTTTTTCCTTTATTTCCCTCAAATAGTGTACTGACATGTAGCACCATCTCCATATTAGAATATAGCACAAGAGCCTTCTTCGAAATCGCCGATATATATTACTCATTTCTATCCAAAATATATCGTTTTAGATATGTATCCCACCTCAATTTGTTGAGATATAAAATGACATATATCCTGAATAGAATAATATAACTGTTGGAGACATTATATATAATAGGTCCATTTATAGTTATATATTAAATATAGGGAAAATTCACGATATACCCCTGTTTTCTTTCGTAATTCACAATATACCCCTGTGATTTTCGTAATTCAACTTTAAATATGTTTAAATGTTGTCCAAAATTGATGAAACTTTACATGGACAATGTTAAAGTGTTATATTTTGGTCCAATATCAAATTTGAAGCTTTTAAAACTCACATGTGACCTGTGGGACCCAATGAATATGTGACTGTTCATTGGGTCCCACAGGTCACATGTGAGCTTAAAAAACTTCAAATTTGATATTGGACCAAAATATAACACTTTAGCATCGTCTATGTAAAATTTCATCAATTTTGGACAACATTTAAGCATATTTAAAGTTGAATTACTAAAATCATAGGGGTATATTGTGAATTACGAAAGAAAACAGTGGTATCTCGTGAATTTTCCCTTACATATAACTGTAGGATCGACGTTCAAATTAATATGTATTAGCCAATTTAGCCAACTTTTATAAAATAGATGAGCATTCATGAAATTGATAAGAAAGACTGACCCACAAACACAATTATGAGCCGTGTGTAAGTCATTTGTTATCAAGTTCGTTTTATGAAATAATTATCATATTTATTAGAAAAACTGTAAAAAAAGTCACTCAAAAATTAATCCATAATGAGCCATAATATCATATTTGTAGTGATTACGACCTATATAATAAATCATGATTTTATTTTTATTTCAGGTTTAATAATATATGTCGTTTTATAAATTTACACATAGTTAAAAAGTGTTACATTTAATTGTTTATTATTTTATTTATATAGGATAAAAATCAATTTTTTTGTTATAAAACTAAAATAATTTATATTATTAACAGATATTATTGAACGGTAAAGTTAAAATAAACTTGGAGGAAAATTGTTCACTTTGTATCTCTATATTGAAATCACTCACCTCCTAAATACTTTACTACCTTGGCCACAATTGACTTGTGAATTACCATTACACAATTAATTAGGATAGTTGCGAAAAAGAGGAAACCTCGAACTTTTGAATTACCAACGACAAGTCAACAAGTTTTAGAAAGAACTCATCACATTGACCGATTAAGTATATGCTTATTATTTATAATTATTTTACTATTATTTGCAACAACTTGAAAGGAAATCATTAAAAATACTCTCATTCATTTTTTCTTTTGTTTTCGTGTTCCTAACGTTGTTCTTTCTGAGATTGATTACGTCGTTTGAGGTGATTTTTTTATTCCAATCTAGATTGAGAAAAAAATATCCAAACAGTAAAATAAAAAATGAAATGAAATTTCATAAAATGTCATTATATTTTTTAATTTTAAAATGCGATTAAAAAAAAGGTCACAAGATATCATTATATTTTTATAAACATCCATGAAATGTCATTATAGTCATTGACTATATGAATAAAGATAAAAATACCCCTACGAGTGAACAAAGTATTTTTAAAGTTCACAATATGTCCAAAGTATTAAAAGATTACTAGAAAAATACAATAAAATTAAAAAAATACTACCCTCCTTCCCGTCATAAGTGTCCTGTTTACTTTTTGGCACGTTTTTTCCACTTCAATATTAAACATATAAGATAAAATAATTTTATAAAACATTTCTACAACATATATTTTTTCACATAGGATTTCATTGCAAAACTTAGATTTGTAAAATTATATCATCTTACTTGTTAAATATTGAAGTCAAACGACATGTCCAAATAGTAAACTGGACAGTCAAGGTGGACGGAGGGAGTATATAGAAACTTTTAAATTTTTAAAAATGAAAATATCAAAAATATCAAAACAATGAAATATTTCATTTTTTAAAAATTTATTCAGTACCATAAAAGAATATTGTGTTCTAAACAAATAATCTATACCAATTTTTCTACTAATTTATATCATTAAGTATCATAATTTATACCAAATATACCATACTTTTTTAAATTATTATTTTCTATCACTTTAAATCATTTCTTCAAAGTAAATTATTTTATATTTTTTATCTTATATTTAGAATTTTTAGTTCTAAATTTATGTTCTATTTTGCACATAACTACAAATATTATGATGAAAAGTTATCTGCAAATTGAACATAAATTTTGAAAACTAAAATTTCAAAATATAAGTTGAATAACATAAATAATTTACTTGAAAGAAATAATTTAAATTGATAGAAAATAATAATTAAAAAATGTATGGTATTATTTGGTATAAATTATGGTACTTTATTGGTATAAATTGAAAAAATTGGTATAAATTATTTGTTTAGAACACAATATTTTTTTTATGGAACTGAATAAAATTTGAAAAATGAAATATTTATTTGTTTTAATATTTTATGATATTTTGATTTTTTTTCAATTTTTATATATTATTTTATGTTTTTATTGTATTTAAATTTTTTTGTGAAGTTTTGTGAATTTTTTAACACTTAGGGGCATATTATGAATTTTAAAAGTACATTGTTAATTAGTAGGGGTATTTTTATCTTTTTTCCATCTGGTCAATAACTATAGTGATATCTTATGGACTTTTACAAAAATATAATGGTATTTTATGACTTTCTTTGTTTTTAGTAACATTTTGTGAATTATCCAAAAAGTATAGTGGCATTCCATGAAATTACCAAAAAATGAAAGACAATAAAAAACGGCCATAGACAGATTCAACCCTCCGGCGTCCTACCCATTAAGCAAGGGAGAAACACAGCCACCTAACCCTGTGTGAACACAGACTGTAGATCGTAGGGGATGCTCACTCCTAATATGGTGCGGCTGTTATGTGGCAGTCCATCAGCTTGCTGACTGGACTGCTTATGTGGCATAATAATAATGTTAATATTTGTACTAAGTTTAAATAGTCATAACTTTTAAAATATAAGTCCAAAATTAAAAATTTTTGCACCATTGTTCATCTAAATTCAAGCTCTTTAAAACAAGACCAGTCATGGATATGTTTCGACAAGTTTAAAAATTTATGTTAGTTATATGTACATATCAACATATATCAACTTCACTTATGATTCACCACATACAGTTTAGAATACACCATATAACATTAATAATACACCACAAAACAATAATGATTCATTATTTGTTTCGAATTTTGTTATCTAATTCACCACTTATTAGTTAATGAATCATAATACCAATTTCAGTGAATCATAATATCAAATTTAATGAATCATAACATCATTTTGGTGAATCATCAGTCACATATAACAAGAAAACTTTTAAACAATACTACACAAAACAATATTTGGTACGTAAGAAAAATACATCATTCACTATAAAGGTTTAAAATTTATACAATACAATAATAATACACTAAAAACAATAATAATTTTTATCGGTTCCGGAGTGTTATCTAATTCACCACTTATTAGTTAATGAATCATAATACCAATTTCAATGAATCATAATATCAAATTTAATGAATCATAACATCATTTTAGTGAATCATCAGTCACATATAAAAAGAAAATTTTTAAACAATAATACAACACAAAACAATATTTGGTACGTAAGAAAAATACATGATTCACCGTATAAGATTTAAAATACACCATACAACAATAATAATACATTACAAAACAATAATGATTTTTATCGGTTCAAATTTGTAATCTAATTCACATTACACTTATTAATTAATGAATCATAATATCAATTTTAATGAATCATAATACCAATTTTAATGAATCTGAATCAAAACTAATGAATCATATGATTTTAGTGTATCATCATACACATGTAAAAATAGGTTTTTTTTAAGTTGTCAAAACATATCCATGACTGATCTTATTTTGAGAGCTTGAATTTAGATGAACGATGATATAATTTTTTTTTATTGGACTTATAATTAAAGTTACAACAATTTAACTTAATATAGTAAAAAAGTAACCCATTCAGCAAAATAATCCCAGTGGGACTGCCATATTAACATCTCGCACCAAAGTTTGTGTCCGCTCGAATTGCGGTGTGAACACCTCCTCGTGTCAGCGGCCGTTAGGCATCGCCTACTGCCGAGCATGGCACCATGCTGACATCACACATTAGACCTTCATATTGTTTTAGGGTTGGGTATGGTAAGTTATCCGACCGGTCATCATTCTATTTAAATCGTTTAATCATTTATTTCGGTTTTTAAAAACTTGATTCTATTACCATGTCTTTGTACAGTTAATCTTATTAGGTACAGTTTTTCCGTAACCGTATAACTGAATATAATTTTTCTTACGATAACATCACACAATTAATTTACAATAACAAATATAAAAATGTACCCATTTGTTAAAAAAAAGCTAAACTCACATCCTTGCTATCTTCACTTGCTACCCTATGATATTGGAAAACAAAAGCAAGACCTTAATCTTCCTTAACCCACATCAATTAGAACATTGTATCAAAAATGGGAAACAGCAATCGAATGCTCATAGTCACACAAAACTGCAGTTGAATGTGGGTGGATGATGCCAAAAAGATTTGAAGACCTGCGGTTGTGAAATACCCCTAACATTATAAAATTTTAATTAAAGGAAATAATCCCGTATAAGTGAATTAAGGACTTAAAAATAATTAGGGAGCCATATAACTCCTAAAAGATTTATGTAACATATAATAAGTTATTAAATTCAAAAAGCAACGTTTGTGACCCGACAGACCGTCCGGCCCCGGACATGCTGTGAAACGGGATTAACTCTCGGTTTAGACCGACCCAAGATCTTGGGGCGGTCTGATGTCTGTTGGTCCCGGACACCTACGTCCGTGGCCCCGACACGTTGAAAATTTAGAATTTTGGAATGCGGTTTAGGGGAAAGTTGTATGATGATCCAAGACAGACATAGGAACTCATGGATGGTCAAAAATATTATTAAGGAGAAAGCAACTACTAAATTTAATGCACATGTAACATATTGGTACATTTATTAAATACCACCAATACCACTCATAAATTTATAAATTCTTTGTATAGTCTAAACAATCATAGTTACAATATATACTTATGTATATGCATTTTAAAACCAAAATACTATAAGTCACTATGTGACACATAAATATAGTCACATATACATATGGACACAATTTATGTCACAATATTAACTAAAGGAAAAGTTCAAACTTTCCATCCAATTCATTTCTAGCCGATTACCTACATGAGAAAAGAGAAAGCAAGACATCATTAGAGAATAAAAAAACTAGCAATAAAGTACAACAAGTACAATAATAAGCTTTAACTTTTTCCCTCCTACCATGCTTACTCCATCCTTCTTCCATGCTATGTCACGACAGCACACCTCTATATCAGTCCACCCTTCCTTCTTTCCTGCTGCAACCAATGACATCAAGCTGCCCCCTCCTACAACTCTCTCTCGGCTGAGACATCAAAGAGAGCAGTAGGCCACCATCTTCTTCTTTTCTCCTTTTACGACAACAGTAGTACACCTCCAGCTAGACCTGGCAATCTGGGTCACTGCCCATTTAAAATATCATCAACCCCAATCCAACCCTAAAATGGATGGGTCAGAAAATCATGACCCTAACCCAACCCGTTTAAAATCCTTCAACCCTAACCCAACCCATTTTTCAAGCATACAATAATTTAGATGGATTAGGAGTAGAAATTAATAAAAAAAATTCAAAAACATCCAATGCTACCTGGCACACTAATTAGGATGAAACAAAAGGGAGAGAAGTAATCTTGCTTGATCGACCAAACTTTAAATGAATTTCATGTTATGCAAAGAATGTAAAAGTACTGCACCAATTTCCAATGAATAGAATAACACTTATTTTTTTCATAAGTTTATATTTATCAATCTAAGCCTAAAGCTCTACCACTGTTGGGCAGGAATCCTATCTAGATATGCACATGTTCCTAGTGCCCTTAATAAAAATAATTACACCTGTTTAAACTGAGTGGTCATGCCTGAGAAAAGTACAATCACAATCACTTAATTGTTACCAACAGTTGAGGAACTTTTATGCAGCACACTATCCGCATTGTTGGCTTCAGAATTCGCTAAGATCTATAATAAAAACAATTCTACTTACAAAAAATACATATCACCTACTTTTGTTCACCCTTCTAGATTATCTGAACATACCTATGTTCTCAAGAACAACTATGGCAGTGAGAATAAGAAAAACAAACATTGGACAAAGATGAAGAGTGACATAGACTTAAACAACGACGTAGAGAAGAAAAATGGATGTGAGTATGCAAGACGAGAGCATTGGGGTATTCAACATTATGTTAAGGTATGGTTGTGCCCTTTGTTTGATATGCAGCTGGTTGGCCCGTTGGTTTAGTTAAGATTATGTGATATTATTAAAGGTGGGAAAGCCCAACTCCACTTGGGCTTAAGGCTTAGGTATAGTTTGATCTGAAAATAAATATATATATATATATATGAATTAATATTTTTATTTTTTATATTACTAACAAATATATTTTCGGGTTTCAGGTTGGGTTATGGGTTAAGATCTCTACCTTAACCCAACCCACAAAATTAACTTATTACCCTAACCCAACCCAAAAAATAGATGGGTCAATAATCAAGACCCTAACCCGCAAAATTATGGGTTGGGTTTCGGGTTGGGTCAAAATTGCCAGGTCTACCTCCAGCCCTCTTCTCCCCTTATTTCACGTCAGCTCTTTCTCTTCTCTTGTTCCATGACAGTAGTAAGGTAAAACAAGTGCTGCATCTTCCTTTCTTTCCTTGCTTACTTCCGGTACAGCAGCAGAGAGAAACAAGCACAACAAAAACGGTGAGCCCATCTTCCTCTTCTTCATGTCTCGGTTACAGCAGCATATTCCTTGTCTGATTTCTTCCCTCCATGACAGTTGCATCTCCATCTCTTTTCCCTTGCCATACGACAGACTGATCTCTTCCTCTTTTCCCCAAACGCTACAGCAGGACAAAGACAAGGTGATATCTACCTCCTTCCTTTCTTTCCTTCTCACGGTTCCAGCAGCAAGCTGCTGTATATTTTTTTTCTGCACCTTACAACTCCTTCCCTTCCCTTATTACAACAGCAACAACCACCACATAGCTCCCTTCATTTTCGGTTGCAAACAGCTCAAAAACAAGGTAAGAACTTACCTCTTTTCTTGCTTCGTCCTTGCAGTTTTCCAGCTTAACCTTCCTCTTATACATGTCCAAAAAGAAATGATTTTTGACACTTTGTTTCTACTTCTGGTTGCCCACGCATGGAGGTCTCTCTCAACCCTCTTATTGAGCTAAAACTACCTCAAGAACACATCATTAGAAGGGCATCAAAGGAGGTAAAAAAATTCAAGAACAACCATGGCTGTTAAACCTTTGTTTTTTCCCCTTATTTTTCTTTACTCAAAAACTGAAGCCTTCCTCTTGTGTTAGCTGGAAATCCCTCCAAAAAACCAAGGTAAGACCCACCTTGTTAAGTTCAAAATCATGCTCTTAAAGCCTCCTAAAAAAGCTAGCTGTTTAAGAGAGTGATTAATCAAATTTTGTTCTTTGTCTAAATGTCAACCGAATGGGGGTTTGCTCCAGAGATCAAATCGTGAGCTGTAGAGGAGATTACAAAGGAGAAAATCAAGTTAAAAAGGTATTTATGCTCTTAACAGCCTTAGGGATTAAGTGGTGGTTTAAGGAAAAATTTTGTACAAAAAATTAATCTATGGTGTGTATGCATATATAAAGCCGAGGAAGGTGTGGTGTGGCTGGTGGAGAAATTCTTGGTGATAAAAAAAAACAAGGTAAAAATACTTGAACCATATTTTGGTGTTTTTAGGATTATGAGTTTGTAAAAGGAATTAGTGCCGAGAGTATATGTAGGTATAAGTGCTGTTAAGTCCTAAATATGTGGAGAAAGTTAAGGGCTAAGTATTTGATTAGTAGGACTAAATGCTAATGACTTATTTAAGGTTAGTTTATAAGTGATCAATGAAAGAAAATGGGAGAAAATGATTTAGAGAAGTTAATTATAAATTCTGCTGCAAGCCGTGACCATGACATAATTTTGAAGACATTTTAATGTCATTTAAAAAGTTATTATTATGCTATTTTTAAGGCCATATAATTAGGCTATGTTATTATGGGTAATTTGAGCCTTAAATAGTTATTAATAAATTTTTTGGTGGATTTGAGAGGTTAAATAAGTTTCTGGTGCAAAATCATTTTTCTAGTAAATATAGCTACTTAGGCATACACTAGAAAAATATTGGTATATTTATAAGCTTATGACATGGTTTAAATAATTTTAAAACATTATAAAATGTCTAGGTAAATAAATAAATTTTATATGGGGTCAAAACATAATTCAAAAGAAATATAGAGCACTAATATAATTAAAACCAAAAGGGATTAATTTTAGGAAGTTTATAAATATAAAATATGAATTTTATGAGATTAAGGGTTAAATATAAAAATAGAGAATTAACTGGGGCATTTTCGTAAATAAAAAAAAACAAATCTGGTCAAAGGGATAATTCAGGTGGTTAACCTTGACCACATGTGAGGGTTGACCAAATTAAAATGATGGAAATAATTATTTTGGGTATTTGAAGAAATATTAAGTAAAAAATAACATTTATAAAAAGAAATGGGGTATTTAAGTAATTACTGAAAAATAGAGGTGTTGGAAAATAAATATCAAGACTCTAGGGGTCTGTTTAGGAATTAAAAGAATTTTTGGGTTAGTTTAATGAATTAATTAAATAAGGGTTATAATATATGGTTTAAGTGCTATGTGTAACAATTTAAAAATCTATGGGTATATAGTGTAATTTCCGAATAACTAAGGGCTGGAATGGAATTTAAAAGACCTTAAGGGTCTGTATGTGAATTTGGGTAAAGAATGAGTTGGTTTTGTAATTTATTTAGTTTAGGAGTATAACATATAGTTTAAGTATTAAAATGTAACATTTTATAAAACTTAGGGGCTACTTTGTAAATAACCGAAAAATCTGGGTGGAAATGGGAATTTGAACAACCTTTGGGGTTGTTCGAAATTTGGAGGAAATATTGGTTGGTTTTAGAATTAAATAAATCAATGTGTATAATATAAAGTTTTGATATTAAACAGTAAGTTTATAAAATAAATGTGGGCCAAAGTGTAAATAATGAAAGTTAAGGGTTAAAGTGCATTAAAACCGAACAGTAAGGGCTGTTGAGAATTAAGAAAAATATGGGGTTAGTTTTGGTATTTAAAATAATTAAGGTGTATATTATAAAGTTTTAAATATTAGAATTAAAGGTTACAAAACAAAAGGGGTTATAGTGTAATTAAAAGAAATATATGGGTGGACAAATAAAATTAGGGTAAAATGGTGGTATTGTCCGATAATATATATTTATATATGCACATATATATTATAAGGTTTAAATACTTAGGTTATAAGTAATAAGGTTAATAATGTAACAAATGTAATATATGGGATAGTACAAAATAATCAAAACATGTGGGAATGGTATAGAGATTTCTGAAAATAGTGAGTGCTGTTCGGAATTGTGTACAAAATGTATGTGTATAATAATGTTTGAAAACCTTAGATTATAAATTTATGAGGTTGGTAATATGGTGAATATGATATATGGATGATTTTATAAATAATCAAAGTGAAAGGGTAAACAATGGAATTACCGAAAATGTGTGGGCTGATTTGGGAATGATTAACATGTGGACAGAATATATTATAAGGTTGGGATGGTATAATTTGACATTATGTTTAAAAGGATATATTATAAGGAAGTTATTAAGGAATAAATATGCATTATGAACATTTACACACAATGAGGGGTTAAGTTGGAGGATTTGTGGAAGTATATTGTAAGGTTGCAAACTTTGTCATAAGAGGAACTCTATAATTCATATAATATGAATTTACAATGTGTTTAACAAATCACATAAAGGGGCATACAAAAAAAATGCCATTCAAAGAGTGTTAGTATAGACTCAGTTGACCTTTACCGACACTTAAAAAAAGTGTCGGTATAACCTCAGATACTATAGGTCTATACTAACACATATAATGTGTGTCGGTAGAGGGTTCTGAGCTTTTACTAACACATATTTTCTAAGTCAGTAAAGACAAAAGATCTATACTAACACTTAACATAACTGACAGAATAGCTTGTACATTTATACTAACACAAAACTAAGTGTTGGTATACCTATATACTAACACATAATTTGTGTTGATAAAAGTTCTTTGTACAAACAGAATAAACCATCCTATAACAACTATACTAACTTATAATCTTATGTTAGTTAAAATTTTACTAACACAAAATATAATTCAATTCAATTTGTTATTTCTACAATAATATTCATAAAATGACATGTGAATTCTCAAACAATAAATGTAGTAACTAATAAGCTCCAATGGCATTAAAAATGTTAAGAGTTTACAATAGCGCAAGTTGAACACGGATATTCATCATTATCCTCCAAAGTATCGTAGTCAACATCAAGATAAACTACATTTAAGTCAAAAATACAATATTATTTTTTAACGAGTTTAGAGTGAAACATAGCACTCTCTCTTCCTTCGTACTCCTCCTACTTCTAAAATATAATCTTGACTTCATCTACTTTCTTTTACTCAGCACCTGCACAAAAAAAAATTTATATCGTAACAAAGATAGAAAATAAATAAGTAAAAGATTATCCAAGATGAGCGGAAAATATTCATTAGCAAGGGACTCATGTTTGTTTAGTAAAAAATAGTCCAGGATACCATGGGACTCATGTTTGTTTAGTACTAACACATACCTGATTTTTGTTAAGGTCCGCCAATATGGAACTAGTTAACTTTGATTGTATTTCAGAGGTTTTGTTCTTCACACCAGCCTATGGAAGAAATAGGCAGTTCAAGTTAGCGGGCATCAGACTCGAAGATCCCTGTTCATGGCGGCAAGATGAAAACAGTGGCAGGCAACAACTAACCAATGTAAGGATATCATTTGGACTAGGAATGTAATCAGATACTAATGGTAACTTGTATAGCATAAACATATATTTCGGGCAGTGTTAAGTAAGCTGGACAGCTAAACATGAGCCGTTGTGACTTCTGTTATCAGCCATTTTAGTAAATATTCTATTTTGGATAACTACAGAAATAGAAACTTCACATTATTATATTGCAACTTATAAGACTACTGCAAAACATATCAGGACTCACCACATAAGGAACTGGGGCATCCAGAAAATCAAGAATGTCATTTGGTAGAACCTGAAATCATAAGTGCATATTTCAATAATTCATATTACTAAAATTATAGAAAAAAAGGAGAGAAATCCATACGAAGGTTCTCAGGAAAGAAACATACTGGCATCAACAAACTTTGCCATCAATAAGGGCGAATTAAAGGAATTAGTGACAAAACTGAAGCTGACAAAATTCCCTGTTCTTGTCAACAAGGATAGAAACACAAAAATTGTGAGCATACATAAGCAGCAAACAAAAATAAACAAAACCAAAATAAGAACTGATGAGGATAAACTTCTTCAGCGTCATAGAATAATAATGAAAATGATTTAGTGTTGTTTCGCACAGTATTTCATTGGTATGCACCCTGTTATCTGAGTGAAAAAAACATTCACACTCACTTATACCCCACTGTCATTCCATTCGTATCCTTGTTACCAAAAGCAGCCTTGGTTACTTTCTGGAATCAGGATTCTATATTCCTTATTTTTCCACTACCCAGACTCCTTCTGGTTGTGGCTTACACTATCTCAGTAACATAAATATAACATCAGGATACAACTTTAAACAAAGTGATGTTCAAAACCAATTACTTTTTAACCCAATTCAATAGGTGGATAATCATGTACCATATTGGAACAAACAAACACGATATGCTTCTCTAAAAGAACACCAGCAAACAATGTCAAAACCTGAAAAAAAAACACAAGTCAGTACAAGTGAGGGGTGGCATAATGCTACTCGTTGGCGATTTATAAATGGCAGCATGAATAGGTTACTACTAAATGTAAAGTAAGGATTAGCAACATGGAAAAAGATCAAAATTAGGAAGGAATTGTCAACTAGATTAAGCAAAATTATGAACACCATGATGCAAAAAAATAGTCGTCACTCAGACTTAACACACTTTGAAAAAAGCACCAGGAGCAGTTTTCAACCAAACTAAAACTACCATGAGCTTGGATTCAAGAGTGTGCTGTTTTCAAACCCTTCTAATTACAGCCATCCAGAGAAAAGCATCATTTGAACAACCCGTAAAATTTACAAAGAGCATTGCCGGTTTACATTTTAAAGCCGCAGGGAGCCACAAAGGCATGAAATAGCAGAAACAGATGAAGCAGCGGCCTCCTCCTCTGCTAATAGTTCATTATAAACCTTGAAAAAAAAAGATCTTATCAGACAAAAAGTCCACCATATAGAGCATAAATGATAAGTTTTATCTGCTATGGTTACCATGCTGCAACTACACTACACAGAAGCACAACAAACAATTGCCACAGAATCTGAGAGCATAGGCAGAACAATATAGAAGCACACACTGCAAACGGTCTTTATCATCAACATACTAGGAAGATCAATTCAATAGAAATATAAAAATCCTCCAAAGATGCAAAAACTTGACATTTTTAATTGTTTTGCAAATCCACCCCCTCAACGGATGACTTTACCATGTAAGATTGCTTATTTGGAAATTATTATCTTTAATCTTACCACCAAGTTTACATGGAAGAAATTCCAAAGACGGGGAAATCTATGGCAGTAGTACCTATAGCACTAAGGCTTAAAAAAACTACTAGAGCAATCGTTAATTTTTTTTTCTTATCTAGTTCATCTATCCAACAACATGTACAATATCACTTGTCCATTTTAACAAACACCTAGAGTGCACTAAAAAAAGACAGGTCATTAGAGACCACTGCAATAAATACTATGCTAGTTGCTGATTAAGCAAAAAACTTGATTCTTAACAAACATGCTGCCAAGAGATCCAGATAAATACATGAACAACTTACCGGTGAAAATGCTTAACAAACATACTGCTATAAACACTATCTGCTTGTGTACTTAAGATACATGAAGAGTAAATAAACCTGCCCTTATGTGTTATGATATTGCACTCGCTGAAGAGCTAGGGAAGCAAGCAATACAGACTACAAAGAGCAAACTTACAGCTGAAGGGAAAGGAAAATCCTGAAAACAGAGAAGAGGATAATATTTGAGCCGGGTTATTTATGAGTCAGATAAGGAGCGTTGGTTACGACGAGAGAACAAATACCTAGAACAAAAAACTGAAAAACTCGACTTACAGCAACCAAAGAGAGAATGAATGACCAGAAAGAACAGAAGCGGCCCGAGGCAGGACTGGCGAAGAGGATAGTTAGCGCGGCATGTTGAATGTCGAAGAGGATGCAAAATATTGAAAATGAATTTGTGCGGTAATCTAAGGCGCGAAGAGGAAAGTTAACGCGGCATGGGTTAATCGAAAGGAAAAAAAATTCTGAATGACAAGGACTTGATTGAGGGTTTTTTTTGTGCAGTGTTGTGTTAGTATAGTTAATGAGTAGTATATACACAGACACATTTGTATTTTGTGTGAGTATAAGTATTATGGTTTACTCACACAAGTCAAAACTCTGTTAGTATAGGTGTTATATATAGTGACTTAATTAATTATATGTTACTAAAAGTTACTTGATTTTTACTAACATTTGTTATGTGTTACTATTAATCTATTATACTAACTCTAATTTATCTGTCAGTAAAAACGTGTGTTAGTAAATGGCTTTTTTTTTTGTGTAGTGTACATGTAGAACGTTAATATAATAATGATTACGTTATACACATATACAAGTATATAACATTTTGACATGCGCGGAAAAGTGCGTAAGCAATAACGTATGACAACAGTTATGATATATATATATGTACCTAGGTGTATATATAAATGTCAGCGCATGTTCGTAAGTATAACTATGTAAATTATTTCATATAATGAAATGGTTAGACGACATGCATGCGCGCACGTAAACGTTATTCCCGCATGCATGCACCACGACAACTACATGAACAATTCGAGAACAAATCTTCCATGTAACAAATATTATTATCGTAGCGACCATCACAAACACGTGAACTGTAACGACCAAGTAAATCTAAATCCCTAAGATTAGCGAACATCGAGTTGAACAAGAAAGCAACCAAGGGTTAGCTACGGGATGAAAGTTAGAGTTCGGTCTATGATGATTAAGCTAGTGTAATTATATATACCGATATTAGAACAACGTATGTACCATAGGTACGAGTTGGTAGACACGAGCATCGTGAGCGCTAGAGACTACGCGGGGGTTGTCACGCGAGCATGCGACGGTGTACGGTATGTTCATTGTGTGGTCTGAACCCCTAAGTGAAGCCTCGAGTTCGGGTATTACTTGGTTATGTGATAAGAGCGATATGTGTGATATTCATGATGTGTGTGGATATAATTCTTGTTTGTTACGTGATTATTATTGTGCGCGACGTCTTCGGACAGTATTACTATGAATCTCATTCGTTTGGAATACTAATACTCGGGAAACTTTATAATTCCTAATTAACCTAAGTAAGACACTTAGGAACGAGACTCGGGATCCCTAGTCTCTAGAGCTTGATACTCGAACATGGATATAACCTAGATTATTTCTAGTGAAGTATATAAAACTTCAAAGGCAATTATAATGGTAATGAATTCTCCATGACCTAAGACATTACTTAGGGTAGTTGATTAAGATTTAATCACATACTGGAGAGTGTTGGTATATGGTATGGAAATCCAATTAGTCTTCGACTAGTTGGTTGCGCATTAGTGATCACTGGAGTATAACGTTCGAATCGGACTGACTCCCTCTAAATCCCAACGGGCCTAGATAGACTGTTGGTCAGAAGGTGCCGTTGTTGGCACACGGCTTCGGCCATTCATGGATGCCTTTATTAGGCAAGTGGAAGTCCCGGGATCGATGGATCCTTGGCAATGAGCACCTTGTGTGTACGGATGGACTACTGTCCAGTGAGGTTATTTACGGGTTGTCCTAACATGACACCCACTGATGTTGAGAGTAAGACTTAATGGTGACTAGCATAACTTTAAGGAAAACTACGAATACCTTGGTGGAAGTAACTACGTGTTCGAATTGTTGGTTATAGTATCATGTGTGTTATATGATTGTGTATTATATGTGGTGTATGGATTATTGCATTGATGGATTGCCTTATGTCTATTCATGTTATTTATTGTTGTTTATATAAACTGTAAATGAACCAGCATGTAATCAACCTCATGTTAAGATGGCTAATTAACCTAAGTGACCTAAAGGGTCTAGGACAACATAGTTTAACATACTCGGCCAAGTGCTGAGCCCTCCATGGGCACTGACATTTTATTTTTTGGGTGATTGATGATTGACGCCGGAGTGCGGGGCTGGGTTACTTGTTAGACGGTATGAGTAGACGGATTTTTTGGATTATGATATTGTAATAAATATGCCAAGTGGTGATTGATGTATATATCGAATCTCAATAGTTGCTCACTAGTTCTTAGATTTATGTGGATTTACTTATGGGTTGGATGGTGTTGCGATACAGTTGATGAGCGTTTTGAGTTGTGTTAATCTCGTCATCACTACGGATGGATGGTTAAGTAGTTGGAAGATGGTTGTGACACCCGCCTAGATAATTAGTAGTTCCGCTGCGATTAAAAACGTCTTTAATTAATGTTGTGATTCGACGGTACTTACGATAAGGATTAGGTTCAATAGACGGGGGTGTTACCGGTTGTTACTTGCAGCTAGCCAACAACCAATTAGTTGACGAATCTGGAAGATTTGAAGTACAGAGATATTAAATCAAGGAAGAAATTGAGCATAGAGAAGAAGAGACTAGGGAGTGCCCTCCTGTAGTACTGCTACCTACAACTGCTGGTGGTTGATGCCAAGAGTTTCTATGCAGCTAATGAGAATGAGAGATTACTGATTAGGTATTACTTCATTAGAATATTTATTTTAGGCTTTAGAAAGTAGATGAAAAGGTATT
Organism: Limonium bicolor; assembly: GCA_023374045.1. NCBI lineage: Eukaryota > Viridiplantae > Streptophyta > Magnoliopsida > Caryophyllales > Plumbaginaceae > Limonium > Limonium bicolor. Next base: position 295,861,762 of record CM041781.1, on the reverse strand, counting down.
AATGTTGAGTGTTATATATGAAATTTTAATATGTAACTTTATACTATATATTATATATATATATATATTTCTTTATATGTATATATATATTTGGCGGTTAACCATGATTAACCTGACGGTTAACCGACCAGAAAAATAGTAATTACCCAAAACCATTCATTTTACACGGTTAACCTTACCACAAGAACCGGTACGGTTAACGTGAAAACATGTACGGTTCACTTTGGTTTTGGTCAGATACCGAGGTTTCAACATTTTTTGGACAACTCTATATCGTACCCCAGTTGTGGCAGGATCTTTAGTGTATGAATCAAGTGATCAAAGGTCTTGCTCTAGAAATGTAGACATTAGCAATGTTCAGAGGCAGGTGAAATTATGTAGTGATGCCTACTTATTGAAAGTTGAAATTTTTCTTCCACGATGGCATAAGAATGGGGTGGAAATTTTGATTAAGACCCAACCTGAAAACCGATCCGCAAATTATGAGTTTGGGTTAAGATTTTTGGCTCTTTTAATTTTGGGGTCAGGTTTGGACAATCGAATATTTTCTTAGGTTCTGTATGGGTTACAAATTCTAACCCAGACTCAACCCAACCCAACCCATGGTCTCTATTTAACTGAAGAAAAAATACAATAAAAATAGTACACATATAATAGCATGTTACTTCGAATCTTCTATAACTCTTATCACTATTAGTTAATAAATATAAAAATAAAAATACTATCAACACTTTAATTTGTTCATCCAACAAGTTGTTCTTTACTGTTACGTAATTCAAAGGCATTATCACTCCTAACTCCTTTAACTCTTTTATCAAACTACCTTTCAATCAATCTAATAAAACTGGTCAGAACATCAAAAGAATCTGATTTCTTTTTAAGTAAATGGGTCCATGTGATCCTAGAGAAACCATCTACAAGGAATGAAATATGAGTAACCATGTTAGGACCTTGAAAGGTCCCAAACATCAACATGTACAAAATAGTTGGCACTTTATATCGAAGAATTAGGAAATGGATCTGGCTTTAGGACACATCACAAGCAGTATATTTAGGAACTTCTTTATCATTGATCAATCCTAAACGAAAAAGTTTATGCAGAGGTACATGGCCTAATCTATTGTGCCATTTCCATACATGATTTTTTTCCTTTATATAACTGCAACAACATACATTTTCAAGCATTACATTCTCTTTATCAGTGAGTATATCCAGAGCACCATCACATAGTATGTAACCAATTCACTACATTTCCAATGATCAAATTCCCTTTGGTTCTCTGGCCCTACACACAACATATATCCTTATAGAAAATCATAGGGTGACTAATCTATTGAACAAGTTTCTTGACAAACACTAGAGTAAACCTAAATGGATTAACAAGCAGAAAATTATGTAGCATGAAATTCTTTCCTATTCTAACTTTACCAGTTTTTCTTACCCATTGTGAATGTCCTTTTGGCATCCTTACTTCACACAATTCATTTATATTTTCTAGATCAAGATAGGAATTCCCATCACCACACATATCTTCTATTGCCTCGGTGCTATTATCCAAGATTTAGTCCTAATTTTGCCAGTGTATCCTGTAAAACAAGAAAATTGATGTAAATTAGATTGTGTATTACATGCAAAACCGCAAGAATCATCTATGTTGTATGTATATGGTTAATTTTTGTGGAGATAATTGACTAGTTGACTTAATTGGAGTCTACAGAGACCTTGAACAGAAGCTTGATCTTATTATGTGGTGTTGTCTTCTCCAACTACTACATTAGCATATCCCACTATCTCGAAACAATTCTCCATGACATGTCCCTTCTTCTAACACTTTTAGCAAAATTGATTATGTTTATTGATGTCCTTTAGATTCTTCTTATGCCTTTCCCCCTAAATAAACTTTCTCTTCTGTGCTGATAAAACGAAGCTTTATTGTTCTAGGGTTCAGCTTCTAGTTGATATTTTCCATTGTTTTTCCTCTTGTGACACTAGTGAAAAAGCTTGTTCGAGCGATGGCAAGAGAATCATTAACAATATATTACTCTTGATGTTCGTGATAAGCCTCAAACTTATCATATTTATAAGTTAGAATTATAATAAAAATAAGGCTAAAATAGCTAGTTTTTATATTATCTTACATATAAAGTCTATTATATAAGTTCAAACTTATGTTTTGTATGTTTTTCATGTTAGGAATAAATCTTTAGTCATAGGATGAAGTTTTGCCCGATTCCGGATGTCCAATTCACGACATCACTATGGAGCAACGCAGAAGAGGTGCCTTTTGATGAAGATGTGTCTTTTGATGAAGAGGTGTCTTTTGATGAAGATGTGTCTTTTGATGAAGAGGTGTCTTTTGGTGAAGAGGTGTCTTTTGGTGAAAAGGTGTCTTTTGATGAAAAGCTGTCTTTTGATGAAGAGGTATCATTTGGTGAAAAGGCGTCTTTTGGTGAAGAGGTGTCTTTTGGTGAAAAGGTGTCTTTTGGTGAAAAGGTGTCTTTTAGTGAAAAAGTTTCTTTTAGTGAAAATGTGTCTCATGGTGAAAAGATGTCTTGTGGTGAAAAGGTGCCTCATGGTGAAGAGGTGTAGGAAATATGTCTTTTGGATGTGAAGACACTATGGAAAGACATCATTTGGTGATGTGTCTTTCCATACCAATACAATTAGGGTAAAAGGTATCCTTTTGGTAAAGACATGTCTCGGAGGTATGTCTTTATGGAAAGACATCATTTAAGATATATCTTTCCATAGAATCACTTCCAACACCTATAAATACCCATGTGATCATTCTCCAACACACACTTCAACACTTCATAAATTTCACTCATACTCTACAATCCGTACCGTATCCATCCCAAGTGTTGGTGTCAATTCTTCCAAGGAAGTTCTAAGCATCCATCTTCGAAGAAGAAGGATAGATTTCTATCAGGTTAAGGCTATGACAAATTTCCTTCTCCTCTTTGTATTTCTTCTTGTACTTGTGTAGATGGAGCAATAGAATTCCTTGTTATCCTTGGTTAGGGATGATCTTCTTTGTAAAACATTTATGATCATTGATAAATTTGCAAGTTTCAAACGAAGATTCTGATCTGTGTGCAAAGTGGAATGAGTTCGCTACTTGTTCTTCTTATTTCAAAATTCTATTCAAGTTCACAAAACAAGAATAGAAATGGTTAGGAATCTTAAGGGTCTTTAACTTTATTGTTCTATAGATTGGGCAACAAGACTTAAGATTTGGAATTAACCATTTTATTCTCCACTTTCTTGTTCGTTTACTGGCATAAGATTTGCTGGATTCGATAATGGATTTTGAGTGTTTTGTTTCGAACCAAAACTGGAAAGCAATCTTAACATTTTGGCATTGCCGGATGCAATGCCGGGTGTCTGGTGTCCGGCGCATTCAAAGTTCTTGAATGTGTCGATGCATCTTATGTTTGGCATGACATCCGGCGTGTTCAAAATTGGTTAATTCGAGACTTGCTAATTTGACTTGGTGATCATACTTGTTCTTAAATTGATTATTATCCCAAATCAAGGATAGTTCATTGTAAATACTCCATCTAGTTAGGTTATTAGTTAGTTGATTTAGTTTGAAATTATTATTCACTTTTCCCCCTTTCTATTAGATTTAGGCAATTACTAGGATTAGGACTAATTTTCTACTAAGTCCCTAGGGTTCGATACTCTTGGTCGTAATTTACTTACACTTTATTCTGACCGGGAGTTTTGCTACCCGTAATAGAGTTTGTAGGATTCTTTTATTCTTTTATTCTTTTATTTTTGTATATAATCTTCCCTACAAAATTCTTGTTAGCAAAATGGCGCCGTTGCCGGGGACTTGGAATTAGTCCAAGTCCTAAAATTGGTGATTGCCCTATTCTTTATTTGTTGATTCATTTATTCTTTTTTTTATTAGTTTGTACATGCCGTGCGTGATGCCGGGTGTTGTAATCTGGCATATTTGGAGGAAGTCTGATGCCAGGAATGATACTTCCGGCATGACGTCCGACACGTTCTCAATTTTATTTTTAGTTTCGTAAAATTTTAGAGTTCTAATCATCTCGCCGCGTAGCCAAAGGCCAAGTGTAGGGCCTTTTCCCGTCCGGTCCTCTTCATATCAGGGGAGCATTTTCTTTCATGATCTTTTTCTTTCTTTTATTCTTTGTGCGGTTATTTTTTTGTCTTTCCTTGAACACTGGGGACAGTGTTCCTGCTAAGTGTAGGGCAGGGGAACCTTAAATTATTAAAAAGAGTTAGTATATATAAATAATATTTAATAAGTTGAAGTCTTATCAATGTTTTACTAAGATTTTTGCATGTTCCTTGATAAAGTAAGATTGGGGAAGGATAAGTGATTGTTCTCTCAAGAGGTAAACTTTCTAATGACTTTTAGATTTCTATTTTAACTTCATGACTCTCTTTATTAATTAGCACATGAGTATATGACCTTACTCCTATTTTTATCTCAGATTTACTTCTGGGTAATGTTTGTCTTCCTTTCTCTTTCAAAACAGTGAAAATTCTTTTGGGTGAAAATCTTAAACAGGGTTTGTTATAAAAAAACAGGAAAATATAATATATAAAAAAAATAAAAGAAAAGAAAAACAATGAAGCATTATATCTATAAGGTTACAAAAATTGCCTAAGAATAAAGAAATGCTCGAGATTTTTTCCTTTTGTTTTATTCCTAAATTCCCTCTTCTTAATAAAATCATGGTTAGGTTCATAAACCCTTGAAAAATAGGGCTGAGTCATGGAAATCATCAATGAGAGTCTTGGCCATATTCAGAAACCCTTGAAAAATAGGGCTGAATTATGGAAACCAGAAAAAGGAGAGATTACAAATCCCTTATACAAAATAGCCTAAGAGTTTTTGATCGGTTTTTGAAATTATATATTTTGTTTTATACACATTAGTATGTCTTTGAAGAAATAAGGGGGGATTAAGTGATGCTTGTGATTCAGAGTCAGATAGTAGGAAAAGACTTGCAGTTATTCTTTTCTGATTAAATTTGGCTCGAGGACTAGCAAAAGGTAAGTGTAGGGCGTTGATAAGCCTTAAACTTTACATATTTATAAGTTAGAATTATAATGAAAATAAGGTTAAATTAAAATAGCTAGTTTTTATATTATCTTACATATAAAGTCTATTATATAAGTTCAAACTTATGTTTTGTATGTTTTTCATGTTAAGAATAAATGTAACACCCCAACTACAAATAACACACTTAACAATACTTAGCAGCGGAAAACATAACTCACACCCTCACTTAACTCTTTGGTGTTACACGCCGTTAGCCACCCACGTGGCTAACAAGGCTAACATACATACATCGTACCGGTCTGATGGACTAATTCCCGAGCAACTACACATAAATTCCGTTCCGTGTTCAACATCCATTATACTCTTACATTACAACTATACCGAGTATTTACTAACTAACGCCGATACAATTTCGGTCTTACTACAACCTACAACAACTTGCACAATTTGCATGAACGCCCACATACAACAACTACCCCGTCCTACTCTCGAACGGCTTCCAGATCTTGTACCTGAAAGTATGGGAGCCCCCAAAGGGGGTCAGCACCTTTGCTGGTATGGTAATCCCGCAGCCCGCATGCTACCGGGCCACGCACAACTATTTGTCGTCTTAGCATGCGGTTGATTTATTTCAAACATGTACAAACTCATACACATATCATGCTTATAAGCAACATCCATTAATGAATACATACACAAGGTTAGCGCACTCAGCATAACAACACACTTCACTTTATAACATACACAACTTAATTTCACTCTTCTTAGAGTACATGAACTTCATTTAGGGAGTGCCGGGGTGATATAAGCCCGAGCACAACATACATACATTTTCTTTACTTGAGTGGCGGCCTCATATAGGACCGTACACAACATACACAATTTCCCCCTAACTCCAATAGTGATGAGGTAGGTAAGCCTTGGTTAAGCTTGTGGGTGGTTGTAATTCCAGGAGGAAACAACCGTAACATAACAAAGAGGGAGTCGAAGCGAACTTAGGCTTCAACACCCTACCAACATTATACATAATTTCCCTCCTAGCCCGATGTGGAGGTCGGGTAGGTAAGCTTTGGCTAAGCTAGTGGGAGGTCGAAATCCAATGAAGGAAAACAACCCTAACATAACAGGATGGGAGTTAATTCTCATATATGTCTTAACTCCCAAACAACACGCGCGACCGGAACAACCGGATTCCTCTCCATACATAACATATACTTATTAGTTAGAGGTTCCCTTATGGAACTTATCACATCACACTTCACATAGTGTTACTAACTCGGTTAGACACATAAGGGGTGTAATATCCCTTTTGACAACATGGATAACTGTATCCAATAACAACAACAACATATCCAACAAGCCACAAACATCACACATAATCACAGCATACACTAACGCACGGATAGCCGTAGTTAGAACGTTCCCATGGGTTGGGACGTTTATTCCGAATACCGATCTCTTATGTGAACCTAAGGTCGGTTAACTATTATTTAACACATAACTAAGGTTAAGCGGTATCGGAATTGGTTACGCCACAATAATGAATTACTATAAACTCATTTCATGCTTTATCTTGCAAGGTGGCAAACACACAGAAAAACACATTGGCATACAAGCCGGTGTAATCCGGTAGGACACAGGTTGCAAGAAAACCATACCTGTCACCGTGGGGAATTACTTTACCGGGTGTTCTCACGTTCCTCGTTCACACTTGTTCCTCATGTCTTACTCTTGAACCACTATTTACATGTCAAATGGTTCAATTAATATTAAGGCGTTACGGTAGGTACATATTTGCTACTCCCGTACTTACCCCATTATCCCGTTATTTTCGGTTTAACTTTGTGTACTTAAACTCACAACTTTCTCAATCACTTCCAACACTTGTTTGCACTTCTTAGTACTTTTAAAAGTCACCAAACAATGCCTTAACAACATCTAAAACTATTACCCATCAACACCCCACCTTTGGAACACTTTAAAACACATTTTAGGCATTTTTGCCCTGGTCCGGACTTGGTCCGGACCCAAGGTCCCGGACCACCTCTGAAATCCACTCTCGGCCTATTTTTGACATTGGTCCTGGACTTAAGTCCCGGACCAATTCCTGCATTTACTCTCGGCATGTTTTTTGATGCGGTCCGGGACTTGGTACATATCCTAGTCCCGGACCCTGCTAAAAACTGCTATAAAGGTCATTTTTCAACCCTAAATCAACCCTTAATCCACCCCTAATCTTTCCATAAACTTTCCACAAGTTTCCTACATAATTAAACACCTCAAAACATGCTCTAAACCACTCCAAATCATTGGTTAAATCCACCACCCAAATCTTGTTCAAATTCAACAAACTCACTTTTCACCTTCTTGCATTTTGCACACTTGTGCATTTCTATTTCCTTTTTGATAGTTCTTACCTCCTACCAAACTTACCAAATCTATTTATGACCATTGCAAATCATCCCTACATAAATGCACAACCAAAACCCACATTCACTCCTTGTTTCACAAGTTATAACACTAACTCTTTTCTAGCATTTCTAAGCTCCTCTTATGTAGATTGCTACAGATTTTTATCCTTCTCTCCATAGCTTCTCCAATACCACTTCAAGGCCATTAAACCACTCTACTCAACACTACAAACACCAAGGTTCTCCCAATCATCCAGCCATCATTAAAACACTCATTTTCTACAAAATTTCGCCATAACCTCCCCATAAACTTAGCATCTCTCAAACCATCAATTCACATCAATTTACATTCCTAATCTAGCCACACCCTAAGGGTCCTACCAGCACATAATATCCATTCAAAATTCACCAAACAACACTACAAACACAATTCCCAAATCACTTGGCTCCAAGGCCCTCAATTCAAACCAACATTTCACAAAATCCAACTAACCAACATCAAGCATCTTATTGCTCCAGATTTTATTTCATCTTTTATTTTTCCCAAACCCAATTCTAAAACAATTAATATAGACTTTAAGGTAGATTTCTTACCTTAATCCACAAGTTTCTCCTCTTGCTCCTCCTCTTCCCAATTTCGATCAAATAGGTGATGGAGTTACCAAACTCCATCCCAACACCCAAATTACACAAAAAGCACACAATTAAAATTCTAACCCTTAAGATAACACAAATTCAATCTAAGGGCTTAAAACACAAGGTTAGGGTTTACCTCTTGGAACCCTTTAAGAGAGACTTTCACCCTTGAATCAAAAGGGCCATTCCACCACCATTGGAGGTTGAAATGAAGCTCAAAAACAAGAAGAAAACAAGGTATCAAAGAGGGTAAAAATCGGCCAACACCATGGGTGGAGAGAAATGAGGTTTTTCTTGGAGACTTTTACCTTGTTTAAAAGAGGAGACTTCAAGCTTCATGATGGTGTGCTTTACTCCTCAAATGGGCAAAACCCATGGAGATGAAGTTCTTCATTTTCGAATTTTGAAAAGAGGGAATGATAGAGAATGATGAGGAGATGAAGAATATGTAATTATTTTCTCATTTGGAGTGGTGTAGCACCTTGGGCAAGCTTGAGAAGAAGGAGAAGCCATAGAAGGGCTTCAAAATCGCTGGAACCAGAGGGGAGAAGAAGGGAATCGTGGAGAAGAAAGAAAGGGAGGAAAGAGAAGAGGAAAAGAGAAAGTGAGGGAGGAGAGAGGGTGGGGCACCTTTTTATTTTTCTTTCTTTCTTTCTTCTTTTCTTTTTTTTCTTCTTTTCTAATCTTGTGTGTGTGAGTGGGGCTATTTACTAATTAAAACCGGCCCACTATATTAGTACCAGCTGGGGTGTTTTCGTCTTTTACCGAAAACACTCGTTAGTTTACCCGGTTTAGCACTATTCACTAACCGGGCCCGTTTTCCGGAATTTTCACGTTTGTTTAATTTTAATGGTTAGTATACTCCCATTAATTCTTATTTATATTTATATGATAAACTATAATTTTTACGGGGTCGTTTGACTGTTTAAAGTCACGTTTTCGGGTTTTCTCGAAAAACGCGCTTTAGACTCCGTTAGCGCTTTAACGCATTATTTGGATCCGTTTTCTTCCGGAAATTTTCCCACATATTCTTAGTATGTAATTAGGGTATAAAATATATTTATAACCCTAGTGAAGGTTATATACCTCCTAAAATAATTAAAACGCGTTTTCACGTTTTGTGACTTTTTCGCATTTTATTTTTCTCTTTGGTTTTTATTTCTTCACCAATGATTTTAAGGGCTTAATTAGCCTTAGAAAATAATAATCACATATTTAATTAACATATTAAGGTTTGGGGTATTTCAATAAATCTCTAATCATAGGATGAAGTTTTGTCCGATTCCGGATGTCCATTTCACGGCATCACTATGGAGCAACGCATAAGAGGTGCCTTTTGATGAAGAAGTGTCTTTTGATGAAAAGGTGTCTTTTGATGAAGAGGTGTCTTTTGATGAAGAGGTGTCTTTTGGTGAAGAGGTGTCTTTTGGTGAAGAGGTGTCTTTTGGTGAAGAGGTGTCTTTTGGTGAAAGGTGTCTTTTGGTGAAAAGGTGTCTTTTGATGAAAAGGTGTCTTTTGAGGAAGAGATGTCTTTTGGTGAATAGGTGTCTTTTGGTGAAAATGTATCTTTTGGTGAAAATGTGTCTTTTGGTGAAAAGGTGTCTCATGGTGAAAAGGTGTCTTGTGATGAAAAGGTGCCTCATGGTGAAGAGGTGTCTTTTAGTTGGAAAGATGTCTTTTGGATGGGAAGACACTATGGAAAGACATCGTTTGGTGATGTGTCTTTCCATACCAATACAATTAGGGTAAAAAGGTATCATTTTGGTAAAGACATGTCTTGGAGGTGTGTCTTTATGGAAAGACATCATTTAAGATATATCTTTCCATAGAATCACTTCCAACACCTATACATACCCATGTGATCATTCTCCAACACACACTTCAACACTCCATAAATTCCACTCATACTCTACAATCCGCATCCATCCCAAGTGTTGGTGTCAATTCTACCAAGGAAGTTCTGCGCATCCATCTTCGAAGAAGAAGGAGAGATTTCTATCGGGTTAAGGCTATGACTAATTTCCTTCTCCTCTTTGTATTTCTTCTTGTACTTGTGTAGATGGAGCAGTAGAATTCCATATTATCCTTGGTTAGGGATGATCTTCTGTGTAAAACATTTATGATCATTGATAAATTTGCAAGTTTCAGACGAAGATTTTGATCTGTGTGCAAAGTGGAATGAGTTCGCTACTTGTTCTTTTTATTTCAAAATACTATTCAAGTTCATAAAACAAGAATATAATCGGTTGAGGAATCTTAGTGGTCTTTAACTTTGTTGTTCTATGGATTGGGCAACAAGACTTAAGATTTGGAATTAACCATTTTATTCTCCACTTTCTTGTTCGTTTACTGGCATAAGATTTGCTGGATTTGATAATGGATTGTGAGTGTTTTGTTTCGAACCAAAACTGAAAAACAATCATAACATTTTGGCATTGTCGGATGCAATGCTGGGTGTCTGGTGTCCGGCACATTCAAAGTTCTTGAATGTGCCGTGCATCTTATGTTCGGCATGACATCCGGCGTGTTCAAAAGTCGGTTAATTCGAGACTTGCTAATTTGACTTGGTGATCATACTTGTTCTTAAATGGATTATTATCCCAAATCAAGGATAGTTCATTGTAAATACTTAATTTAGTTAGGTTATTAGTTAGTTGATTAAGTTTGAAATTATTATTCACTTTTTCCCCTTTCTATTAGATTTAGGCAATTACTAGGATTAGGACTAATTTTCTACTAAGTCCCTAGGGTTCGATACTCTTGGTCGTAATTTACTTACACTTTATTCCGACCGGGATTTTTGCCACCCGTAGTAGAGTTTGTAGGATTCTTTTATTCTTTTATTTATTTTTGTATATAATCTTCCATACAAAATTCTTGTTAGCCGTTCACATAACTCTCATTGAGGGCTATGAGAAACTGCATAATTTTCTTCCTTTGACATATATCAGCATGCTCCTTTTTCGCACTGTAAGTGCAAACTAGCCTATTTTCCATTTTTGCGAGTTCCTCCTAAATTCGTCTTAATTTTTGTATAGTAGGTTGAGATTGTAGCTTGATCTTGTTCGAGCCTTCCCAATTCCTTTCACAACACGTAAATCTTGGTAGCATATTAGCTTGCGCAAATCTTGAGCATGGAAAGAGTAGTAAACAACTGTCTCGGGTATGTCTTTGTCCACGCACCGGCAAAGCCAAGCAATCAGCATATGATTGCACCTTCCCCAGGTTACGTATCTTGGATCATCTAGACTTGGAGCTGGTAGAGTTTGGTCGACAAACCCATATTTTTTTGGCGTTCATTGCCACGATTACATTGTGTTTCCATCCGTTAAACCCTTCACCATGAAAGTTTGGAGCGGCGCTTGTCCCAGTTGGTCGTTAGGGTGTAGGTATAGTGGATCGTTTGAATCCATATTTGCCGGTGATTTGTTCTCTGACCCAGATGCAACTCCTTTTTCTTTCTCTACCATTGTCAACAAAAAGAAACCAATCCAATTGTACTTGAATTAGGTGAAAAACTTGGACAAGATGATCGGAGAAGAGAACGTGGGAGCGGAAAAGAGATGGATTGTGTTTCCAGCTTTGATACCATATTGATCTTAGAGAGAATTGATACTTTGTTGTATTGAAAAAGAACACTTATCGGAGTGTTATCAATGTTACATATAGGATATTAATCGAATAATCATCGCTAAAATATTATCGACAAGGCTAAGCAGCGTACTGGATAAACTCATTTCGGGCACCTAGACAGCTTTTATAAGGGGCCGCCATATTACCGAGGGACCCTTGATTACCCATGAAGCGCTAGCTTGGCTGAAAACGCAAAGACTCCCGGGCATTTTTTTGAAAATTGATTTTAGCAAAGCATTCGATTGCCTGCCATAGTGCTTCATTGACACGATGTTGCGGTGTTTTGGCTTTGATTATACATGGAATCAGCCCCCCATTAAACCTTCGCGAGGAATCAGAGAAGGCGATCCACTTCCCAATTTTATTCGTCCTAAGTGTAGAAGGACTAAACTGGATACTGGAGGAAGCCATCTCTCTAGGAGATAAACATGGTCTGTGTGTCGGTGTCAGCCAAATGAGACTCTCACATATACAGTTTGCAGACGATACTTTGATCTTCTGCAGGGCCGATCACCAAGAACTTGAAACTGTTAAATTATGCATTGACATTTTCTCTGAAATGTCGGGCCTGGAAGTAAAATTGGGGGAAATCTGATGTGATTCCTGTCAACTTGCCTTCCAATTTTGTCGGCACAATTGAAACAGTGTTGGGCTGTAATGTAATACATCCTCCTTTCGTCTATCTGGGAATGCGTATTGGCGATACTATTAATCACCTCTCTGCCTGGCAACCCATCATCGATAAAATAGAAAGGAAATTATCAGGATGGAAGGCAAGATCACTTTTGAGGGCTGAACGATTGGTTCTGATCAAATCCGTGCTGGAAGCACTCCCTAATTACTATCTCAGTTTATTTAGAGTTCCGAAATCAGTTGCTCACAAAATTAAGCAACTACAACGGAAATTTCTATGGTGTGGCTGCATCAACCGAGGGATGCCCCTTATGTCGTGGTCAAGACTTTCGTTACCTAAAGATAAAAGAGGACTGGGTATCATGGACATCGAAACAAAGAATGCAACACTTCTTCTCAAGTGGTGGTGGAAGTTCGAGAAGGACGATGGTAAACTCTAGAAAAATGTTGTTTGTTCGATTTACAACAGGGAGCTTTCTCTGCCCATCACAGATCCGACCTGGCAATCCTGTTCGAGGAAAGGTACATGGAAACCCATCCTTTCCATTTCAACTTGGTAGCCAACGTTTAGTCAAGTAATTGAGAAGAATGTGCGCTGGATGCTTGGCAATGGGTCGAAGATTCGCTTCTGGTTGGAACATTGGATTGGGGACAGACCGCTGAAATTTGTTTTCCCTCGACTCTATCTGATTAATGATCAAAAATCTGCAACAGTCTCAGATATTGGGTGGTGGAACGGTGAAGAATGGCTCTGGAATTTCATCTGGCGCAGGAGGCTGTTTGTTTACGAAGAAACTCAAGTGGAACAACTCCTTGCTATCCTAGATAATCATGCCCCGGATGCGCACGAGTACGACCGTTTAACCTGGACTGCCGCTGGGGATGCTACCTATTCCTCAAAATCATTCTGTGAATCCACTATCGCTCTCAGCCTTGGGCGCCCACCCTCTTGGTACCGCGCATTCTGGTGCAATTTTACGCCTCCCCGCATCGAACTTTTATCCTGGTTCTTACTCCACAGTCGGCTACATACCAGGGACACTCTATTTGCCAAAAATATCATTCCACTAGCACAAATTTATTGCCCGCTCTGTCATGGTGTGGTAGAAACTGCAGCACACCTATTCCTCCACTGCTCTGAAGTAAGGCAATTGTGGCCAGACATTCAGAAATGGTGGGGCATCTGTATCGTGTTTCCTCAGTCCCCCTTGGACCTATTCTCCATTTGGTCGAGTTACTCCCACCCAAGAATTAAGACCTTGTGGATGTCTACTTTGTTGCACTCATTCTGGATAATCTGGCACACTCACAACCAAGTCGTTTTTGAAGAGCTCATCCCAAGATGGAGTTCAGCTGTCGAATCAGTTTAGAGGCTCTCCCTTGAATGGAGTCGATCCTCGCTACACTGCTCTCACTCCGGTCTCCTCCTGGCCTCCACTGATAACCTATTCTCTCTTCTTACTTCCTAGCTCATGATGTTTTCTTTCTTTGAATTGTACTGTATTTCTGTTCGTGTTCCTTTGTATCTGTTTACTGAAACTTCGCGAGAAAGGTTCTCTGCCTAAGTATCGCTCATTGTAACTGGTCTTTCCAGTCTTTTATAAAAAAAGGATATTAATCGAACAAGTATGTACATACAACCACTAACTAATAAAGCCGTTGTATTGCTAACTAACACTTAACGAATTAATATCCTATATTCGCAATAGAAACTGCACTAAACTTTACTAAGCTTGTTGAGTTCCTTCATTCACAGAAAAAAAAAAATGCTTGCCATCATGTTTAAAACAAAGTCATGAAATTTTTTCAAAAAAAAAACAAAGTCATGAAATTAGTTTTTTCTGCAAAGTACATCTATAGAAATGATTTTTTTTTGTTTCATCAGATTTAAGCCAATATGATACACTACACATTAGCTTAATACTTGAGGAAATTGTAAATCAACATACGTAAGAATGAGAGCAGCACTCACAGATTTGCAATATTAGCGATTATAAGTCACTATCAGACTAGAATCATTCCAGGGAAGCATTCAATGGCCACATCTCAAAATAAATTGAAATATTGGAGGATGATATAAGACACCGAGATGAGGATGAAATTCATTAAAATATCCAAGATGAAGTAATATAAGCAATAGTGAAATTTTATTGAACTCTTAGATTAACATTGTTCAAGTTTGAAAAAAATAAGTTATACATATATACTATATCACAACCAAAACACTCTCATATTAAAAATTTAGTTAAGCGTACCTTAGGATATTAACCAATTTAACGGTTCGGTACAAACCATTCTCAATATAGGATGATATATTGATTCTATTTGATATCCCAATGGTAGGTAGGAAAGATTGTACGAGCACTACTGTTTCCAGCCATGGAAAAGTTATATGTAAGATCAAGCCATGACAGAACACTTTTGACAATATCATATTCAAATATCATTAATATGTGAGGAAAAATCATTTCATATATGACATAAATACATGGGAAATTTGCAAGCCTTAACAACAAAGTGCCTCCTTACTAAGTCTTGGCCCATATTTAAATAAGGTCTTTTATTGTATTTAGCCCATTAGCACTCTAAAAATAGCAGGTTGTAATTAGTTGAGTGGGTCAATGAAACAGTATCCACATTTTATTCATATCTTATTCGTCCTCTCTTCACTACTGTCTTACTACCATTTTCAGTATGGTATCAGAGCTCTAATCTCCATTGAGCTCCATGTCTACTCTCAGCCCTGAATCGGGTTTCTCTAGACAGAGGTCCATTATCACCACCACAACTACCATTTCGTATCTCGTTGGACCTACCGCATCATTCCACAAACTTACTGGGAAAAAATATCCCTTATGGCGCCGTCAACTCGAATCGTATATCCGCGGATATGATCTGTTTGGGCATGTTGAAGGATCTAAACCATCTCTCTCCGATTGTGATGCTGATTTTGTAACCTTGCATCAATGAGATCAGATTATTGTTTCCATTCTGATGACCTCGCACACTGAGGATGTTCAAGGTCAGGTAATTGACTATGAATCCTTCTTATCAAATCTGGCATTATCTCCATGAAATTTATGCTTTCAAAGCTACAGTAAGGCTTTAGCAGTTTTGGTTTCAGCTATATTCCCTTAAGAAGGATTCTAATTCAATTACTAGCTAGTTCAGTGAAGTATAACGCATTGCCTTTTCTCTGTCTGTTGCGGGATCTGCAATTTTTTAGAGTGATTTATGTCATTACATTACATGGCTTACCCGATGAATGTGATTCCATCTTAACTATTCTTCTTAGTCAATATAGCAAGCTCAGTTCATCCATGGTCAAGGGTCAGCTTTTAGCTATTGTGCCCCAATATTTTTATTTTGTTTCTTGTTCTCAAGGGGAGCATATGTCATTTTTCTAATCTTATGTTAGCGAGACTATGTCATTTGTGGTTAATGTTACTATCTTATAAGGGAAGATGGGTAAGCTGGTCTTTTGCCTTGCTATTTATTAAGTTTGGAAATGGGTTTTCCTAACTTCCTATTTATTTTCTCATTCACATTCTGATTTCTTTCCTCGTTCAACTCTCCATCTCACTCTGCTCTTCCTCTCCATCGTCTCCCTATGGTTTTATCCTTCCTTCTCCAATGCGCTACTTTTCTCGTGAAGTTCTATTCAGTCTGTCGGTCGTCTTTCAAGTTTGGATTGTGGGTTTAGTTTGTTTCGTTTGTGTTTGCTAATTGTTTCTGATTTTGGTTTTGACTTCCAATAATCCAGTCAATAGTTTGTTGAGTTTTGAGTGGTGATAAGAGGAGAGTTTGTTGCGGAGTCTATAGAGTTCTGCGTGCTTTAGATTGAGGTAGGTGGTAGATGATTCGGTGTGGGTGTGTTCACCCATGGGATTCTAGGTTTCGTTCCATTTCTAAATGTGTCTGATTTGTTCTCTGATTTCGTTGTGAATCTGTAATGATCTCGATCTGTGTTTTGCTATGTTAAAACCCCATGAGAAGTGTTTGATTTTTCCTACTTGTTATGAAAAATTTATTTATCATCAATGGTGGATTTGTGGCTTCGCTTTCGTTTGTTTTTGTTTATGAAATCTGCAGTTGTGGTTCCGTTCGGACTTCTGTCCAAACTTATATGTTCGGACAGTGCTTCGGACGCCTCTGTTTGTGACGGTTTCTGCCTTTTCCGGACTTCCGTCCGGACATCCGGACGGGGTGCGAGGACGATTCTGGGTTCATAGTTCAACTTGTGTCCGAACATGCAAGCCCGAACACAAGTCCGGACACCTCGTAAGTTCTTTCTCGAACTCTATCCGGACTTGTAAGTTCGGACAGATGTCCAGACGCCTCTGGTTTTTAAACTCAGCATGCGTCTGAACTTGTAGGTTCAGAAACATGTTTGGACATCTCTATTTTTGTGTCACGGCATGCGTCCAAACTTGTAGGTTCGGAAACATGTCTGGAAACCTTTGTTTTGTGTCACGGCATGCGTCCGGACTTGTAAGCCCGAGTGCATGTCTGGTTAGCCTTCCGATTTCGTCTAAAATGTTCGTTTGATCTCCGTTTTGACTTTCGTTTGCGGGTTATGATCCCCTAAGTGTGTATAAGCTATTTGACATATTTTAGTATGAGTCTTCATGCGTTTCCGTATGAAAGTATTCATTTGTCTCTGATCTTTAAACTGCTCTGAAAGTGTGTTTAAGTCTCAGACTTCGGTTTGGCTTTCCGTACTTTTCCAGTCTTGGCATATGACTTCTATTTTGGCCGCGACTTCATCTTCGTTATGTAAAGCTGAAATACCCCAAACCTTAATATATTAATGAACTATCTAATTAGGATATACTAAGGCTAGAACGGGCCTTAGAAACATTAGAAGAAGTGTTGAACAACAATTTACACCAAAACATGCTTTAGGAACAACTAGAGCAAAAGGTGTTTTAAAGAGCACAAATAAATTAGGGAACTACCAATAAGTTCCCAAGAGATTTCAAATGTGAAATACCTCTAAGATTAGTAATACGCATTAAGCGAAATTAGCGTTTAAACCGAAAACGCACCTTAGAGCACAAAAATGTGCTTTAAAGAAAAATATGCTTTAAGCATGTATACATGGAAGGAAAAGGCTAATGAGCCTAAATACCATAAATAAATAAGGGAACAACAATTAAATGGTCAAAGGAGCCATAGCGTATACACACAAATTAAGTATACAAAGTCCACAGTAAACAGGTACTAAACTGACGAAAGTCAAGGAGAAACCACTAAACGACTTGGTTTAAATTGGAATTAGCAACATGATATTTCATGAACAAAGTTTCTAAAGGTTGTAAATGTATTAAGGAAACATTTAAACTAGCCAAAACAAATTGCATAATCAATGTGAACCCGGAAGCACATAAAATGGTGTTTTAAGGCATTTTGGCTATGTAACATACCTAACACATGGTATAAGTCATTATGAACGAGTTTAATACATAAAATGTTACATAATATAAGAAGGAAACAAAAAAAATCAGGTCAAATAGGGCATAAGGCTGCCTACATGGGGGGGGTGACTCACCAAGTTTAAAATGCTTTTAATTTCTACTATTTCAACAACCAAGACTTCCTTGGATTGCCATATCATCTTGTCCCCTTAGTGAATCATTAATGAGACTCTTACCTGTCAAATGAGAGCTCCCAAATTCGTAGCTCATCCTCTCTTTGAAGAAACAACACAAAAGAACTCCATATTCTTAGATTTAAGCCTTAAAGAACACCTTGTCTTGTAGAAATCATAACTTTCTCGTCCTAGCTCCAAATCACAAGCTTGATAGCTCGTTGGAATCCTATCTTCAAGAGATTTACAACCATAGCTCATGAGCCCCCAGATTCTCAGGAAAAACCATGAAGAAGTGCCTTTGATTCTCGAGGTAAAACATTGCCTTCTTGAAAACTTCTTGTTCTTTGGTTTTTGTTACAACCGATTGGCATGGGATACTAACCCATCTTATTCTTCATCTTGTTGTATAATTTTGGAGCCAATTTCTCTAGCAAATTGCTGTCAAAATTTCTAAGGAAATCAAGCTTAAATATTAAGCTAATGGTTAATATACAAGGTAAATCCTACAACTACCTATTTCAAGGTTCTAATTGTTGATCCATATATGATCTAACTATTGTTACCTTGTTTATTATTACCAAATTTATTAGGTGTTAGATTTAAATTTTGACACCTTAAATGTTATTTATAAATCTAAAGAATTAGATTTATACCTTAGATATAAGCTTCAATATAAGCTATCATAATATAAGAAAAATTCATATACTATAATTTATATGGTGGCCGAAAATTAGGGGTATTATGAGTTAGAAAAATTATCTAACTAGTTAAATTAAAGGAATTAGTATAATTAAGAGTAATATGTAAAATTTGAGAAGTTTTGGTACATAATATTAGGCCGAATATATATGAGTCAATATGGAATTTTTGAGAGTTTAGATGAGAAAATAATTGTAGAATTAAGTTTACAATTTATAAAGAGTTTATAAGTGTTATAAGGAATTTATAAGGTTTTGTATATTTAAGTTAATAAAGATAGTATATATACTACACTTAGATAATTAAATCTGGTGGTTTAGAGATGTTTAAAATGATTTTTGATGTTCAAAAATCTGTAGGAAAATTAGTTACGAAAATTAGAAATTAATTAGAGTTAAATTGGTTAATAAATGAGTTAGGATAAAAGAAAAGACCACAAGGGTAAAATGGTAATTTCCCTGGTCAAACGTGGTCAAACTTGGTCAATGACAGTTTGTAAAATGTTTAGAGGAGCTAGAATAAAATTTGTAGCAAAAGATTAGATATTAAAAGGATAAAGGAATAAAAAGTTAAGTTAAATTAACTTTA
The DNA here is from genome assembly GCA_023374045.1 of Limonium bicolor. Lineage (NCBI taxonomy): Eukaryota > Viridiplantae > Streptophyta > Magnoliopsida > Caryophyllales > Plumbaginaceae > Limonium > Limonium bicolor. Next base: position 295,842,525 of record CM041781.1, on the reverse strand, counting down.
GGGGTGTTATTGTAAATAATGGAAAGTTAGGGGGTTTGACCATAAAAGACTGGTCAAACTTGGGTATTTTGGTAATTGACCAAAGTATTAAAGAAATTAATTAAGTAAGACTTTGGAAGAAATTAGAAATAAAAATAACAAGTTTAGAACTTATTAAGAGTAAAATGGAGATTAAGAGAAAACTATGGGTAAGTAATAAAAATAACACATTTTTATGTGTTTAAGATGGTTAAGGAAATTAAATAAAGAATTTAGAAACAAGTTGTAAAAGAAATAGAGTTAAGACGGGTTTAAACGAGACCCGTATATAAATTAAGGTACGAGGGGTATACCCGTAATTTAATAAGTATATGAGAAATCAATACTTAAAGTATTTTAATGAAAATACAAGTTATATTGGAAAAAGAAATAAATACGTATGCTACGGAGTATCATACGGGCGTATACGAAAAATTTTAGTGTACATGAATAGTATACGTATACATGAATAGTAAATACGTATACATGAATAGTAAACATATACGAATAGTATAATATGTATAACTGAATAGTGAATAGTATACCTGAATAGTAACTACGTATATATGAATAGTCAAATACGAGACATGTACGTGAATAGTAAAATAAGTATACGTGAATAGTGAAATACGGTGAATAGTAAAATACGAGGCCGTATAAATGAATAGTAGAATACGAGACCGTATAAATGAATAGTGAAATACAGATGAATAGTGAATAATACGAAAATCTAATACAAGGTCCGTATCTAAAGTTGCTAACTGTGCAACTAAATAACTGCTAACGACGTTAGTATGGTAATGAATTAGAATTGACCTTGAAAACGCTCCTAAATGAACGAACCCGTTTAACGGTATATTATTATACCCGGGTTAACCTAGGAAGAGGTTTAAGTTGAAAAGAGAACCAAATTAGTTCTAAGACACATGATACTAATACTAGTTCTGGTTACAAATCTAGATAGTCAGAGGCGTTCGGCGGATTAGGCGAACGTGGGATTAAGAGCTAGCCAATCTTCGGTGTACGGTATGGGATTCTTGTAGCTTGTTTGCTAACGAGGTCTACCTCGGTTTGTGTGCTATGTGTTATTGTGATACGACCAAGTAAGATTAAGCATGAAACCGATTTATTGTATTGTTATTTTGTGTCCATTGCACACTAACACAAATTGATTCAGAGCTTGTTCATTAACTATGTTTAATAAACAATTGTATAAGGTTATAAATACTCTCTGTTATTAGTTGGTTAATACCGAGAGAGGTTTAACTAACAAATTGTCAATGAGACTTCAGCTAACTGGAACTTGGGAGAAGAGGAATCCGGGACTGACTTCGGTCATGCATGTCCAGGTTAGGAGGTCGGCATCTGTATCAGATCTGTCTTCCGCCTAGGGTCGACAAACTGACCCGACCATCTCGAGTGAACAGTTCGAGATGGGAGGAAAATTCAGGAGGCGCAGGAGGGTCAAGTCTACACCCCTCATAACTTAAGAACAATGTTTATTAACCCAATGGAGCTAATAACTCATTGGCTAGGGTTACCTTGACCCAACAAAAATAAACAATTCAGTTAGAGAACAACCAGTTCTATTAAGAGAACGGTTGACACTTATAAGTGGTCAAACACGAGAACTAATCAATTCTCAGGCCTCAGGATTTAGGAATCTAACTTACTCATTAATGGACGTCCATCACGACGTTTGATTTATTTGAGCTGTGAATGTTTCACATAAATGTGTTGTTTGTTATCGTACTTCTTATTATTACCTGTATGAATAAACAATTGCATGTATACGACAAATTAGTCGTGTGTAACCCTGCTAGCTTGTGGGTTGCACGTTTTCTATACCAGCAATATGCTGAGCCCCTTGGGGCCTGTGATTTAAACTTTACAGGTAGGTGCCAGACGAGGACTCAACCTGAGAGTGGGAGGGGTAGAGTACTTCGGGTTGCTTTTACGTTTGTTACACGAGTTGTGCATGTACACTCGTTTAGTATATTGATGAGATGTTAGTATGATGTATTAGGATATGAGATACTCGGTATAAGTTGTGGTTTATGAATTGTAATGTTTTAGATGCTCGAGTAATTATCCGGTTAGTCAGACCGTGACTTGTTAAGAGAATAGGCTTAGTTAGTCACGTGGGTGACTAACGGCGGTAACACCAATTTAGTAGATCTTTTCCGCTGCGTTGTTAATGTACAGATGGACTTAGGGACATCATTGTATTTGGAGATGGGGTGTTACAAAAAGTGGTATCAGAGCGTAGTTACGCTCTGATGACTGGAAATTACCGAGCTTAGGAATTACCGAGTTAGGAACTTTAGACTTTGGGATAAGGGTTGAGTATTAGTGCGAGAGGTGCGTTAGTTAGGATTCCCGATGTATATCGGATATCTATAATACCTGGCCCGCCCTCCGCGCCCCTAATTCTAAGATACCAGAAATGAACGCCAGAGAAATGACAAGCTTTCACTTACTCGGGAAAACCCGATCTGGCAATTACTTAGCATTATGCAATACGAGAAGCACCTCGTTATGCAATAGTCTTGCAAGACTTGAAGGTCCTAATTGGAGCGCAATGTTGAAATAGGCGCTACCAACGGAATCCTACCAATGAGAGAATAATAATTACCGGCAACTTGGATCGACATGCTACGCAGTCGATATAACCCCGCCATACCAGTAAGAAGGAAAGTACTACGAGTGCAATGAAAGGACAAGAGAAGTGACAGAAACACCGGACAACAGTCCCAGGGAGCAGTAACAGTGGGATAATACCGCGCAAGAGCATAGGGACTACCTAAAAGTCAATTATGAAGCGGGTAACTCCGAACCAAAAAAAAGGGGTTGCAAAGACCTGACTGCAATAACTCAGACGACTATGAATGCATATGCAAGTCATACTCCAAGATAGGACTACGACGTAGTGCCTAAGGAGATTCAGTACTCGATAACCACGATGAAGGTGTGGAAACGAGAGTGAGAACCAAGACGAAAGCGAAAGAAAAAGAAAAAGGGTCCCCTCAGAAAGAGGAATACCCTGATAAGTAACTATACTAACAAAAGCAGTCAAGAAGCTGCCCATATAATCAACTAACCAAAGCCAAACAGGCAAAGAAGGAGTCCCATGGACTACCACCTACATGGAGTTTAGGAGAATGTACCATTACCGACGTACACAATACCGATAGCCCATCTTGCATGGCGCACTTGCCTTGGCAAGTGCTGCCGCAATGAAGCTATACGGGAAGCCGTGAAGACCAAATGGTAAAAACCACAGGTATAATACATATTAACACCGGATTACAAATCCTTAAAGACTGAAGAGCGAAATATTGGGAGGGCCTGACGGCCTGACCATGACAACTAAATCAATACACCAGTCAGCAGGGAGCTGGACTTGGTCAGGAAACTAAACGACGTGATCATCAACAACAGACAACCGACACTACAGGTAAGAACATCAGCCCAAAACCAAGCCTAACCTTGAATGTAAGAACCGTAAAGATTACTCAACAATGTGAGAAGACCAGATGTAAGTAATAACCTACAAGAAAGGTATTACGACATACAATGAAGATGGATGACATAAAAACTTTCAATAAAAATGGGATGAACTTCCAGAATAATACCATTAACAGCACTCTTCATTGAGGATGTTGATAAACCTCAGAAAGAGAACCAGAGAAAACAAATTTAAGCAATGATCTACCTAGGATCAAAGACGTGCAATCACAAAAGAGAGAACCTCAAAAGGACTACACCATAGAATCGGTATAGTTGATCAGAAAAAGGACCCATAAACGATGGTTAGTATTGCTTGCCTAACTCATTAACACCCAAGTATGGTTAGTCATTAGTGGGTGGCGTAGTCAACGACAGTTGAACGAAGTATTGACATGGCAGCACATGATAGCCAGGATAAATGTCCGATTTAGACACCTGAAGGCAGAGGCCTAATGAGAACTAATCCTTAATTGCTAAAAGGCACAAGTCTATGAGAGCGAAGGTATTGTCACAGACACTGATTAACATCGGATTACCTAAGCGAACTTCCACAACAGGAAGCGAGATACAACAACTTAATGTGAAACCCAATAGTACATCCAATGATGTGACCTAACATTGACAAAGTTTAGAGAACTAGAGAATTACGTGGATAACCTACATATGATTAAGAATACAATAGTGAGCCGAACACCGGCTATCACTTGAGACTAATCAAGCATTAAGGGCCTACGAGCCAAGGATGTTAAATACATCAGAGCTCGAGGCACAGGAAAGCATAAAAGGCTGATCTAGGCCATAAATGAACTACAACTCGTACATACGAGTGGTTATGAGAACCTATACTAAATTGAGGAAGAATTGCCAGTAAAGGGCACCAATGAGAATGTTGAAATAGTGCTATTGACAGGGGCGGAGAACGAACCATTCCTTTTAGGGTGGGGATACCTCTCCTTGTTGTGAGGCCATGAGTGGGAATAAACCCCTCAAGAAGGGCTTTCACTTCTTAGAGATTGAATACTCTCTATTGGAGAATGGGAACCGTAGACCTTGAAATTACCTTAGAACATTCCAGTTACACATAAATAATATGGAAGGCTGCAGAGATAGACCTCATATCCAACACCCAGGATTTAAGAATCAGCAATCGTCAGAGATAAACATTGTGAGTGCGCAGTATGGCACGTCAAGTGACCAACGCTCAAAAGAGCTTGTGATTCAACGGATGACTTCTTCAGTAACCGGTTAAATTACGTGGTAAATAACATCACAAAGGATGAAAGCATGTGAGGGAAATTAGCCTACTTACAAACCTGAGATTGAAGCAGAACACCTTCATATTAAGAGATAACCATTTTACAACACGATACGGCAACCGCCAAACACCGAAATTAGAGAACTTCTAGTGTGTTTACTCCATGAAGGAGATTGAGAGTAAGACGAGACGTTGAAATAAAACGACCAAAGAATTGTGCCATCAATGGGCAATATAAGACAGCTAAAGCTACTTCAGTAGTGGAGGCCATGAGAATAATACCTGTCAGATAGATTAAGTTACGGTGCACAGCAAAGCAACCACTATTTATAAGCCATCAAATACTGACGCAAAAATAATCAGATTTGTGAATTAAAACCCGATGTAAGTAAGGTGATGAAATGGGAGACAGACTGTGCAGTAACGCCAGTAGCCTGGACCATGTGATGAAAGATTTCACAGGAAGCACACTGTCCATTCCGTGAGGAACTGGAAGTGCATTCCTATTGGATTGACATGAGAAATGAGATAAGAGGCTCTATGGAAAGAAACCTCAAATTACTAAAGGATCGAGTCCGTACTAAATACAGAGGGTATAATGCAGTTATGAACCCAGTTGATGGATATTCCTTGATTAAGTTCAAGAAGAACGACATGTGCGTTATAATGGATTGATGAAAGAGGAGATCGACAATAGAATACTTCACAAATTAGCCGTAACTAAGCGTGTGACAAACACTACGAGCATACTTAAATGAGATGTGAGATGACCACACTCCAAAGGAGCTTGTGGGCCTGATGGACTTATTTTATAAGTTAGTCGGGTAAGTAGCAATGTATCATTAAGGTACCCCATATATGTAAACGAGTAGTGTAAGGAACACGAGAAGTAGTCGACTCCGTACGACAGTCAGAGATGCAAACTTACACCAGAACAGCAAGTTATCGTGAACAATTGAGGAGGAAGAACTCAGTTAAACCAATGAGATTGAAAGCATCAAAGAACTCATTCCAGGAGGAAACAATTAAGAATTATGAAGTGCGAGAAGCACTAATTAGTAAGTATGAACAGTTCATATGTTTAAAGATTTTTGAGGAAATTATGAAGAGCAATAAGCACTGAGCAGCAGCTCCAGATAATACAGAAATCTCAGACTGAGGGTCAGTTAGTAGGAAACAATTCAGACGCTGAAAGGCGTAATAACAGCATGAACATCAGATCTCCAGAGAACTGGATAGACAAGCTATAACTCATAAAGACCGTGTATAGATAAAGATACCATGCGTCCATTAAGAGAACTTTATTCCTAAGTTATAAGGATACAAAGGAGCTGAAAACATATTTAAGAGGATAGGAAGGGCAAACTAAGCCCCAAGATTATCAGAGTCGCGCAGCAGAAGCTAGTGGGCCGTATCTTAAAGGTTTGATATACCTAACAAAAGTGAAGAAGGAAGTATGTGTCTCACATCTTCCAGTCGAATAAATATGCGACTTATCTATCAAATACCTTGGAGCCTTAGAGACTACACTAGAACACAGTTGTAAGATTGGTATGAACACCAATAAGAATCCTTGATACAGAGACTAAGCCATTACCATGGTGAAGACCCTCTGACCCAATCATAATGTGAGATAGACTACATGGGAGCCAGAATGCTCCATGACACCTAAACATCTTGAACCTATGTTCAAGGATGATATAATGTTGATTACGTGGGCGTAATCCATTTTAAGGGGGGCAGAGCATACAATCGCTTAGCCTATATTTCACGTATTGAGTACGTAACCTACAGTGTGCATAGCACAATACAATTAGTTGTGATGTTTGATACGTATGTTATATAATACTAGATGTATTAGAGGACGACCTTGTTAACTTTGGTGCGAGAATTCAGGAAAAGAGGAGTAGAAACTCCAGGGGAATTAAAATCCCTATGATATGAATTGATATGAGACCAAATATGGTAATGTTATGAGGTATGAATCAGTATGAGACCGATGTAGAACCTGGTAGGAATTAAATTCTCTAAGTAATTGCTGAGAGGTGAATTTAGAATGACTTATGGACTGAGTTCCATAATTTGGAGATGTATTGATTTATGATTATGACTAGAAGGACTAAAAGATATAAATACTACATGAATAATTATTTGGATGTTTGAAGTTGACGTGGGAGGTAGAACTTGATCTTGGCCAGATCAAGGAAAACTGAACACAAATTGGGGTGAAAGGATAGTTCAACACTAATGCTGATCACATCAGGGTCGGATGATTCCTGAAACTCCCTACAAGTGGTCACAATTAACCACGTTAAGAGTAGATGCAGTAGCATAAAGTGGAATTGGAGTTGACATGTATTTTTGGTATTACTCGCTCATGAACTCGAGGACATGAAAACCTTTGTCTCCGGACCGGTTACATGAGGAGTATACAACAAGGAATATACAAAGAGTATTTTGATTACTAAAACATGCAAAGACATGCTGTGTGACAAGTGTGGTATATATATATATATACATATGGCAGACCTTATGAGTCAGAATTCCTATACAGATATTGAGTGATCTATATGATCTTTTAGTGTGAAGTTACCTGTGTGTTCTAAGAGATATAGATACATAGGAACTTTGGGGACAAAGTTCTTTTAAGGGGGGTAGATTGAAATACCCCAAACCTTGATATATTAATGAACTATCTAATTAGGATATACTAAGGCTAGAACGGGCCTTAGAAACATTAGAAGAAGTGTTGAACAACAATTTACACCAAAACATGCTTTAGGAACAACTAGAGCAAAAGGTGTTTTAAAGAGCACAAATAAATTAGGGAACTACCAATAAGTTCCCAATAGATTTCAAATGTGAAATACCTCTAAGATTAGTAATACGCATTAAGCGAAATTAGCGTTTAAACTGAAAACGCACCTTAGAGCACAAAAATGTGCTTTAAAGAAAAATGTGCTTTAAGCATGTATACATGGAAAGAAAAGGCTAATGAGCCTAAATACCATAAATAAATAAGGGAACAACAATTAAATGGTCAAAGGAGCCATAGCGTATACACACAAATTAAGTATACAAAGTCCATAAACAGGTACTAAACTGACGAAAGTCAAGGAGAAACCACTAAACGACTTGGTTTAAATTGGAATTAGCAACATGCTATTTAATGAACAAAGTTTCTAAAGGTTGTAAATGTATTAAGGAAACATTTAAACTAGCCAAAACAAATTGCATAATCAATGTGAACCCGGAAGCACATAAAATGGTGTTTTAAGGCATTTTGGCTATGTAACATACCTAACACATGGTATAAGTCATTATGAACGAGTTTAATACATAAAATGTTACATAATATAAGAAGGAAACAAAAAAAATCAGGTCAAATAGGGCATAAGGCTGCCGACATGGGGGGGGGGGGTGACTCACCAAGTTTAAAATGCTTTTAATTTCTACTATTTCAACAACCAAGACTTCCTTGGATTGCCATATCATCTTGTCCCCTTAGTGAATCATTAATGAGAATCTTACCTGTCAAATGAGAGCTCCCAAATTCGTAGCTCATCCTCTCTTTGAAGAAACAACACAAAAAAACTCCATGTTCTTAGATTTAAGCCTTAAAGAACACCTTGTCTTGTAGAAATCATAACTTTCTCGTCCTAGCTCTAAATCACAAGCTTGATAGCTCGTTGCAATCCTCTCTTCAAGAGCTTTACAACCATAGCTCATGAGCCCCCAGATTCTCAGGAAAAACCATAAAGAAGTGCCTTTGATTCTCGAGGTAAAACATTGCCTTCTTGAAAACTTCTTGTTCTTTGGTTTTTGTTACAGCCGATTGGCATGGGATACTAACCCATCTTATTCTTTATCTTGTTGTATAATTTTGGAGCCAATTTCTCTAGCAAATTGCTGTCAAAATTTCTAAGGAAATCAAGCTTAAATATTAAGCTAATGGTTAATATACAAGGTAAATCCTACAACTACCTATTTCAAGGTTCTAATTGTTGATCCATATATGATCTAACCTATTGTTTACCTTGTTTATTATTACCGAATTTATTAGGTGTTAGATTTAAATTTTGACACCTTAAATGTTATTATCTTATAAATCTAAAGTTAGATTTATAACCCTTAAGATATAAGCTTCAATATAAGCTATCATAATATGCAAGAAAAATTCATATACTATAATTTATATGGTGGTCGAAAATTAGGAGGTTATATATGAGTTAGAAAAATTATCTAACTAAGTTAAATTGAAGGAATTAGTATAATTAAGAGTAATATGTAAAATTTGAGAAGTTTTGGTTACATAATATTAAGGCCGAAAATATATATGAGTCAATATGGAATTTTTGAGAGTTTAGATGATGAGAAAATAAATGTAGAATTAAGTTTACAATTTATAAAGAGTTTATAAGTGTTATAAGGAATTTATAAGGTTTTTGATATATTTAAAGTTAATAAAAGATAGTATGTGTATACTACAACTTTAGATAATTAAATATGGTGGTTTAGAGATGTTTAAAATGATTTTTGATGTTCAAAAATCTGTAGGAAAATTAGTTACGAAAATTAAAAATTAATTAGAGTTAAATTGGTTAATAAATGAGTTAGGATAAAAGAAAAGACCACAAGGGTAAAATGGTAATTTCCCTGGTCAAACGTGGTCAAACTTGGTCAATGACAGTTTGTAAAATGTTTAGAGAAGCTAGAATAAAATTTGTAGCAAAAGATTAGATATTAAAAGGATAAAGGAATAAAAAGTTAAGTTAAATTAACTTTAGGGGTGTTATTGTAAATAATTGAAAGTTAGGGGGTTTGACCATAAAAGACTGGTCAAACTTGGGTATATTTTGGTAATTGACCAAAAGTATTAAAGAAATTAATTAAGTAAGACTTTGGAAGAAATTAGAAATAAAAATAACAAGTTTAGAACTTATTAAGAGTAAAATGGAGATTAAGAGAAAACTATGGGTAAGTAATATAAATAACACATTTTTATGTGTTTAAGAAGGTTAAGGAAATTAAATAAAGAATTTAGAAACAAGTTGTAAAAGAAACAGAGTTAAGACGGGTTTAAACGAGACCCGTATATAAATTAAGGTATACGAGGGGTATACCCGTAATTTAATAAGTATAGGAGAAATCAATACTTAAAGTATTTTAATGAAAATACAAGTTATATTGGAAAAAGAAATAAATACGTATGATACGGAGTATCATACGGGCGTATACGAAAAATTTTAGTGTACATGAATAGTACTCGTATACGTGAATAGTATACGTATACATGAATAGTAAATATGTATACATGAATAGTAAATACGTATACATGAATAGTGAATACGTATACCTGAATAATAACTACGTATATATGAATAGTCAAATACGAGACATATACGTGAATAGTAAAATACGTATACGTGAATAGTGAAATACGAGGCCGTATAAATGAATAGTAGAATACGAGACCGAATAAAATGAATAGTGAAATACGGATGAATAGTGAAAATACGAAAATCTAATACAAGGTCCGTATGAGTCTAAAGTTGCTAACTGTGCAACTAAATAACTGCTAACGACGTTAGTATGTTAATGAATTAGAATTGAGCTTGAAAACGCTCATAAATGAACGAACCCGTTTAACGGTATATTATTATACCCGGGTTAACCTAGGAAGAGGTTTAAGTTGAAAAGAGAACCAAATTAGTTCTAAGACACAGGATATAATACTAGTTCTGGTTACAGATCTAGATAGTCAGAAGCGTTCGGCGGATTAGGCGAACGTGGGATTAAGAGCTAGCCAATCTCCGGTGTACGGTATGGGATTCTTGTAGCTTGTTTGCTAACGAGGTCTACCTCGGTTTGTGTGCTATGTGTTATTGTGATACAACCAAGTAAGATTAAGCATGAAACCGATTTACTGTATTGTTATTTTGTGTCCATTGCACACTAACACAAATTGATTCAGAGCTTGTTCATTTACTATGTTTAATAAACAATTGTATAAGGTTATAAATACTCCCTATTATTAGTTGGTTAATACCGAGAGAGGTTTAACTAACAAATTGTCAATGAGACTTCAGCTAACTGGAACTTGGGAGAAGAGGAATCCGGGACTGACTCCGGTCATGCATGTTCAGGTTAAGAGGTCGGCATCTGTATCAGATCTGTCTTCCGCCTAGGGTCGACAATCTGACCCGACCATCTCGAGTGAACAGTTCGAGATGGGAGGCAAATTCAGGAGGCGCAGAAGGGTCAAGCCTACGCCCCTCATAACTTAAGAACAATGTTTATTAACCCAATAGAGCTAATAACTCATTGGATAGGGTTACCTTGACCCGACAAAAATAAACAATTCAGTTAGAGAACAACCAGTTCTATTAAGAGAATGGTTGACACTTATAAGGTATGGTCAAACACGAGAACTAATCAATTCTCAGGCCTCAGGATTTAGGAATCTAACTTACTCATTAATGGACGTCCATTACGACGTTTGATTTATTTGAGCTGTGAATATTTCACATAAATGTGTTGTTTGTTATCGTACTTCTAATAATTACTTGTATGAATAAACAATTGCATGTATACGACAAAGTAGTCGTGTGTAACCCTGCTAGCTTGTGGGCTGCACGTTTTCTATACCAGCAATATGCTAAGCCCCTTGGGGCCTGTGATTTAAACTTTACAGGTAGGTGCTAGACGAGGACTCAACCTGAGAGTGGGAGCGGGTAGAGTACTTCGGGTTGCTTTTACATTTGTTACACGAGTTGTGCATGTACACTCGTTTAGTATATTGATGAGATGTTAGTATGATGTATTAGGATATGAGATACTCGGTATAAGTTGTGGTTTATGAATTGTAATGTTTTAGATGCTCGAGTAATTATCCGGTTAGTCAGACCATGACTTGTTAAGAGAATAGGCCTAGTTAGTCACGTGGGTGACTAACGGCGGTAACACCAATTTAGTAGAACTTTTCCACTGCGTTGTTAATGTACGAGATGGACTTAGGAGACAATCATTGTATTTGGAGATGGGGTGTTACAAAAGCTATTTATTATGTTGGGTTGTTCTTTCTTAACAACACTTTCTGTTCTTAACATGAGCCTCTTTTTTGGGACCTAGTTAAATAGCCTTTTGAGCCGTGGATGACTGGGTCGAGTTATCCCGTAGCATGCTGCGCAGGACATCCATCTGTTTTCTGTTCCTCAGGTTTTCCTGGGATGATTAGGCACCGACGGGGCCGAATAATGGTCTCTACAATTTCTGTGTGGGATCATTTGATCCGTAGGGTCTTCACCCTTCTATATGTAAGTGCTATGAACTAGGGTACCATTTTGCTTTGTTAGAGGTTCTGATTGTGAGTCATTCTATTTGTGAACCATTCTGTTTTGTGAGTGGATTTGACTTTTGTCCGCTCTGTTTTGTGAACTGACCTGTTGTGAACCACTCTGTTTGATATCTGTTGTGTTTTGAGAATGTTCTGTTTATGAACACTATGATTCGTGGTTTTTGTCTTCGTTTTGTTTATGCTTCTGTTTCTGCTCTTCTTGCAGTCTGTCAGGTGACTTCTGTTTTCTGAAAAGCTTATGGTTTTTGCAATGCCTTCCCTTGTTTAGCTATCGGTTGTGACTTACGCTTTGTTATGCTTTGTTTTTGGACCTCGGTTGGTTTTGAAGGACTTATGCTTCAATTCTAATTTGCTAAACGTATACGTATGTGCATATTATATTCTGTAAAGTGTTTTGAGCATGCTCAGGCTGATGAAGTTTATCACCTGCTAAGCTGTGGTTTGCTCACCCTTATCTTTGTATGGTTTGCAGGTTATTTAGCATTTTGGTCAAGGGATTTATGCTTTCGTCTTTTAGCTTTGTATTCGAAATTCGTATTTGAACTGTTGACCTTAAGGTCCTTCCGTATTTTGTAGCTCTAGAGCTTTGTAAGTTTTGTTAGCTTCTGCTCTGTAAAGTGTATGATCAAACATTGTAACTCTTATTTGTATAATATATAAGTCTATTGCCTTAGTTTGGGTTTCGTAAGTGTAGCCTTGCGTATCTTAGGTAATAAGTGCGTGGCGTGTGACGGTCTCAGAACCAAGGTGGTTTTGGGGTCGTTACATTAGCTGTCGAGAATCGATTAACCAGGCAGGCTGCTATCATAGTTAACAACAGTAATTTGTCGGCTAATAATACTGCTATTGCTGCTTCTATTTTAATTTATGTATCTGCCAATAATACTATGTGGGACAATGGTAATTATAATTAGCGTGGTCGTGATACTTATCGTGGTGGTCGTTCATCTCATGGCCGATCATTCTCAGGTCGCCAAAGTGGTGGTGGTCGTGAATCTGGATCTTACTTCTTCAATGGTAAGTCCGATTCTCATTCTATATGCCTGATATGTGAGAAACACGGACATAAGGCTAGCGCATGTTACCATCACTACAATCACTCCTTTCAACCCTATCTATCTTCACTTCCTTCGGCCAATTTTTCCTCAACAACCTACAAATCCTCTCAGATTTCAGATCCTTCTGGGTATCCAAACACTGCTGCAACAGATCATTTTACTAATGATCTGTTCAACCTGTTAATTTCTGCTCGTCTTTATTCATGATCTGAAGCTGTATCTATGAGTGATGGATCCTTGGTTCCAATTGACCATCAAGGCACAACTCTTCTATCCCTATCTGATAATCATTTTTGTTTATAAAAAATCTTTCATGTGCCTGATATTTCAAAGAATCTCTTATCAGTTAGACAATTTTGTTCAAATAATCGGGTATTCTTTGAATTTCATTGTTCTCATTTTGTTGTGAAGGATCAGGATACCAAGGCCTCTTTACTCACGAGAGGACATAAGGATGGACTTTATCACTTTGCCACTTCCGTCACTCATCAACCTTAAGCTCATTTCACCAACAAAACTGACTCCCATACATGGCATCTACGTTTTAGCCTCACCTCTGATTGAATCACCAGTTATATACTCAATAAGTTTAGTTTACCTTGTAGCACCAAACACACATTTGTTTCAGTTACTTGTGCTGGTTGTAGAGCAGGCAAAACTCATGCCCTCCCTCACCCCTCTTGATCCTGAAACCTTTTCAATTGGTTTTTATGGATGTATGGGGACCTTCCCTTTTACTTGCCTTAGATGGTTGCAAATTATTTGTCACTTGTGGATGATTACACGAAATTCATATGGTTATTTATATTGTCGAAGAAATATGGTGTTTTCCCTGCGGTTAAAGAGTTTTTAGCTTATGTGCGCACTCAGTTTAATGCTTCTGTCTTGGCTTTTCAAACCGATGGTGGTGGAGAATTTCGTGTTCTGTTGCTATTGTTTAAGGTGTTGGGCATTTTTGATCGAGTTACTTGTCCACATTCCGATGCTTAAAGCGACAACATAAACAATCATCATAGAACAATTGTTAACAGAGGCCTTTCTCTCCTATATCATTCTTTTGTACCTTTCAAATACTGGAATTACTCCTTCTTTATTGTGGTTTTTGCACTCAACCGCACACCTTATTGTTCTTGGTATGAAGAGTCCTTATCAATCTTTGTTTGGAATTCCACCAGACTATATGTAACACCCTATCCATAACCTTCACACTTAATCAATATTCACAGCGGAAATCATAAACTTAACCATATACCAAAAGGGGCGGTGTTACACGCCGTTAGCCACCCACGTGGCTAACAAGGCTGTTTTACAATGTATCGGTCTGATTACGAAATGCCGACATAATTACAACCTTACAAAAATCACTTATCCAAAAGAATGACAATATACCGATGTAACTGTACAAAAATCACCAACTAGCTTATACATCACCAAAATATAAGACCTCGAGTGTACAGACACTACTCGGTTCAATATCCAAAAATAACAAAAGTATCATCAATCTAGGACCTAAAGCCATTCTGCTTCCTCGATCCTCCATCCTGCAATAAACTAGCCCCCAAAGGGGTCAGCAACCTTTTGCTGGCATGGTTAACGTGCATCCCGCTGACTACCGGGATCACCAACTATTTGTCATGATAACATGGCGTTGATTTTAACATACAACATGCATATACTTAGTAAGTTACTGCGGAACATAACAACACATATAAGATGAGAACATTTCACTTTAGAAACAACCAACATGGTTAGTCCACTTGTAAGCCTAGAGGATGACTTCATCCTCATGTTAAGCTTAACACATATCACATTACTGTTTTGTTAGTCGAATGAACAACTTTAACTTAAAGATGAGACGGGTGTAGTGACCCGAACACATCAACACTAATTCCCCCTAGCCCGAGTGGAAGTCAGGTAGGCAAGCTTTGGCTAAGCTAATGGGAGGTCGAATTCCCCATAAAGGAAAACTACCCTAACTAAGGAGAGAGCCGAATCTGATTCAGATTTCGACTCCCATACATACACGGTGACCGGAACGACCGATTCCTCACTCCCCAGGTTAGCACTCGTTGGAAGTCCCACAATGGGAGTTTAATATATCTCACACAAGAGGTGTTTAAGTCATTAGACATACAAGGGAAGCAAGGCATAATTCACAACACACATCACAACTAAACACACATAGCCGGGTTAGAACTTCCTTCGGATGGAAACGTTGTTACCGGATACCGTTCTCTTACGTCCCTACTTTGGTTAAATTACAGTTAGCACGCATTCGAGGTTACCGGTATCGGTACGCACACGTTATATTAATAGAACTGTAAACTCATTTCATGATTTAATCTTACAAAGTTGTAAACACAGAAAACAAACACCCACCGGTGTAAGCCGTAGGCACAGACTGCAAGAAAACCATACCTTGGTCCTTGCCGCTCTAGTGTCCACCGTACGTTGTTCCTAAACATGATTGATAATGTCGGTTAAATTCTTATTTGACTTCCGAATTTACTAAACACTTTACATGTTTATATGGCATGTTTTATGCTTGAACTTACACTTGGTTATCTTTATTATACCCACTAGGTTTACTACCTAAGCCACACTTTGTTTGTTTTTTTTTTTTATAGATTTTGGGCGACCGACCTTGCCGACCGAACTTACCCAAGGTCGGTCCATTCCAGTAGCGTCCGAGTTCGAAATTTTTCACTCCGACCGACCTTGCCAAGTCCGGTCCCAAGGTCGGTCCATTCCAGAAGACTTCTCGTTTGAAAATTTCACCCCGACCGACCTTGCATGTCCGGTCCCAAGGTCGTCCATTCCAGAAGATTCCGCGCACAAAATTTTGAGTCCGACCGACCTTGCAAGTCCGGTCCCAAGGTCGGTCGATTCCAGAAAGGTTTCCGACGGGTTTAAACTGGGCTCGACCGACCTTGTAAGTCCGGTCCCAAGGTCGTCGGCTCCAGTTTTTTTGTTTCTAATTGTCCATTCACTCCAAACTTCTTCACAAGCCTCCTAAGGTGTTCTAACATCATTAGACACACTAAAACCTTCATATATCCTCTTCCAAATTCATTTACAAGTTATTTCTAAGCCCCTCAAATACTCTCTCAAAACACTTGTAGTTCACTAGTTTGCTCCCACCTAGAAATGCATTTGAACCATTATATTCCTACACAAATTTTGACATGATCTCCCCATAATTTTTTACATGTTCCCCCATCTTTTAACCCATTAAAACACTCCAACCTCCATTCATCCAGGCACCAAAACACACTTAAAATTCACCATTTGAACCACAATAGCCCTCAATATTCATAACCCTTAAAAGCTTGGCTCTTAGGCCCTTAAGAACATTAAATTAAACACTGAATTTCCTCATATTATTAGCAACACCTGCATTTCACTGAGCATTTATATTTGCACCAAGATAAAACACAAAATCCTTAAAACCCACATAGCTTGAGGTAAGTTTTTACCTTGGATTTCTTTCACTATCCCTCCTCCTCACTTCTTGTTGCACAACCGATTTCCAATGGGTTTGTTTGTTACACTAATGACCAAATCCATGAATGGTAATAAGCACCAAGAATTTAAATGAGCTCTTGCAACAACCCTAAACAAGAGGGTGTTTAAGCATAGAAGTAGTTCTTACCTTTTACTCCACAATGGCTGTTAGGAAACAAAGTGGGTAATCTCCAGCACTTAATGAGGCTTCAATAAGCTAAAACAAGGAGCAAAAACTGGAGCTCAAAACAGAGCAAAATCGGCCAAGGAAGATGGAGAAAGAATGGATTTTCGAGTTGCTTCTTACCTTAAACCATCAAAGGGTTGATTAACTTCAAGAATGGGTGTTTCCCTCTTCAAAATGAGCTACACCCATGGAGGTCAAATGTGGAGTTTGGAGATTTTAAAAGGTGGAAAATAATCTCCAAGATGAGAGGAGTATTTTGGTGTAAAATTTCTTGATTTGGAGTTGATTTAAGGGTAGAACAAGGAGGAGCAAGGTGAGCTATTTGGAGCCCTTGCAAATCGCCATTGCTGGAACAAAATGGAGAAGAAGAGCAGAGAGGGATGGGATCGTGAGTGAAGAGAATGAGAAGAGAGAGAGTGTGAGAGAGAGAATAGGTAGTTTTGTATTTTAGTGAGTAAAGTGAAATTAATAGAATAGAGAGGGGGAGAGCAAACCGTGAGACACAAGAGAGGGGAGAAAAATTTGATTTTATTTTTATAATGTGAGAGTGGCACTTGGTCATTTAGCAGATAACACCCGTGATTTCCTGAACTGTCAGTTTTAACAGTCCGGGTCCGGTTTCCGGATTTTTTGTTTTATTTATTTTTATGGTCCTAGACCTTGACTAATATATTAATTATAGTCATATGATTGACCATAAATTTTATTAGTCCCTTAAACCCTTTAAAATCACATTTCCCGGTTTCTCGAAAAACGTGCTTTTAGGCCCGTTTTCATTTTTAATCCACTATCTGGATCCGTTTCCTTCGGGAATTTTTCCCACATGTTCTTAATGACTAAAATAAGCCTTAGAATATAATAATTATATATTTAACTAACGTATTAAGGTTTGGGGTATTTCAATCTACCCCCTTAAAAGAACTTTGTCCCCAAAGTTCACACTTCCTACGCATCTTAATTATTAGAACGCGGGATTACTTTTGAAACAACGCTTCCATAACAAACATACAAACATTCTTTACATCACCGGACACAAGGTCCTCATAGCAAAACATCACTTAGACTCAAGGTCTATAACATAACAACATAGACATGTATTCCAATCATGCCGTACATAACCGAACGGCTCTACCCCCCTTAATAGGGGTACGCCCCGTACCCTATACATACACAACTAAGAAGTAAACAACGACGGGTACTTCACCCTCATATCATCTTCCAGCTCCCAGGTGGCCTCCTCGACCTCCTGGTTAGACCAGAGAACCTTCACCAGTCGAACAGACTTGTGGCGAGTGTCTCGAGTCTTAGTGTCCAGGATCCGTACGGGAGTCTCCACTGATCGCATGGTCGGCTCTAGTGTTAGCCTTTCGGCTGAAGTACATGAGACGGATGAGACATATATTTCTTCAGCTGGGACACATGAAATACATCATGTACCTTGCCCAGCTCAGCAGGTAAATCGAGTCTGTAGGCTACCGGGCCTATCCGCTCCGTCACAACATAAGGCCCCACATATTTCGGGCTCAACTTGCCTTTCTGGCCAAAACGAAACCTCCCTTCATGGGGGATACTCTAAGAATACCTGATCGCCCACGGCGAACTCCAGGTCGCGTCTGCGCACATCGGCGTACGATTTCTGTCTATCCTGAGCTGCTTTCATGTTGGCTCGGATCTGACGTACTTCTGCTTGTACTTGCTCCAAATACTCAGGTCCTATAATGATCATCTCACTCGACTCATCCCAGCATAATGGCGTGCGGCATGGTCTACCGTACAAAGCCTGGAAGGGAGACATCTTGATCGAAGCGTGGTAACTGTTGTTGTAGCTAAACTCGATCAGATGCAACTTATCAATCCAGCTGGTCTGAAAGTCAAGTGCACATGCACGTAACATATCCTCAAGCGTCTGTATGGTGCGCTCACTCTGACCATCTGTCTGTGGGTGGAACGCCGTACTCAACTTCAGTTCGGTACCAAGCGCTTCCCGTGTACTTCTCCAGTACCTCGAGAGGAATCTGGTATCCCTATCAGACACGATAGTCTTCGGTACTCCATGATGTCGTACTATCTCACGGTCGAAGAGCTCTGCTAGCTTCGCCACTTTCCAGGTGTCCTTCATCGGAATGAATCGGGCCACCTTGGTCAGTCGGTCTACAACGACCCATATCATATTCAAGCCTCCCCGAGTAGGCGGAAGCCCAACAACAAAGTCCATGGAAATGTCATGGAACTTCCATTCAGGAACGGGCATTGGCTGTACCATGCCACCAGGACGACGGTGCTCAAACTTGACCTTCTGGCAAGTGAGACACCTAACAACATAATCTGTCACATCTTTCTTCATACCGGTCCACCAGAAATATCTCTTCATACTCTTGTACATCTTTGAAGCTCCGGGGTGAATAGAAGTAGAAGAACAGTGTGATTCACTCAGTATGCGCTCCTTCAGCTCAGCGCTACTTCGTGGAATACAAAGTCGGCCATTCAGCCTGATCAAATCATCATCATGTAGTCGGAAATCATACTTTTGGCTCTCGAATGTGCCGTCCATAAGTTTCTGTTTGATCTCTTGCATGTACTGATCTGACATCTGAGCACTCCGCACCTCTTCAACCAAGCTAGAGTGAGAGATTAGCGAATGGAGAGAGTGTGCTCGGCGACTCAATGCATCAGCTACAATGTTTGCTTTACCTTCCTTGTACTGAAGGTTAATATCGTAATCAGTAAGGAATTCGACCCATCTTCTTTGCCTCATGTTCAGCTCCTTCTGAGTGAACAGGTATTTCAAACTCTTGTGATCTGAATAGATCGTCACATTCACTCCATACAAATGGTGTCGCCATATCTTCAAGGCGAAGACATGGCACCCAATTCTAAATCATGTGTAGGATAATTTTCTTCATGTCGCTTCAACTGTCGGGAGGCGTAGGCTACGACCTTCCCGTGTTGCATCAAAACACAACCCATTCCCTTTCCTGACGCATCACAGTACACCTCAAAACCATCAGTACCCTCTGGTATAGTAAGAATTGGTGCAGTAGTCAAAGCATCCTTGAGCTTCTGGAATGAGCTCTCACAGTCAACTGTCCAATCAAATGGTGCATCCTTCTTCATTAAGGATGTCAACGGTTTCGAAACACTAGAAAAATTCCTCACAAATCTCCGATAATAACCTGCCAGACCAGGAAGCTCCGGATGTCGGTAACCGTCTTCGGTCTAGGCCAGGTGGCACAGCATCAATCTTGGCCGGATCCACAGCGATCCGGGCCTCTGAAATAACATGACCAAGAAAAGAGACTTGGTCCAACCAAAATTCACACTTCGAGAACTTTGCATAAAGCTGGTTCTCTCTCAATGTTTGCAGTACACTCCTCAGGTGAGTTTCATGCTCAACCTTGGACTTAGAGTAAATAAGAATCATCGATGAAGACAACTACTGACTTATCCAACTGATCTCGAAACAAACGATTCATCAAGTCCATAAACTTTGCCGGTGCATTAGATAAACCAAACGCATGACCGTGAATTCATAGTGTCCATATCTGGTTCGGAATGCGTCTTCTCGATATCACTGTCCCTGATAGCAATCTGATGGTAACCCGATCGCAGATCGATCTTAGAGAACACAGATGCACCTCTCAGCTGATCAAACAAATCATCGATACGTGGCAATGGGTAACGGTTCTTCACCGTCACAGCATTCAGCTCTCTGTAATCGATGCAGAGGCGGAGACTACCATCCTTTTTCTTCACAAAAAGGACTGGTGCTCCCCATGGGGAAACGCTAGGGCGGATAAATCCCTGTCAAGTAGGTCTCTCAGCTGCTCTTTGAGCTCTGTCATTTCAGCTGGAGCCATTCGGTAGGGCGCCTTCGCTATCGGTCCGGTGCCCGGCACCAAATCAATCTCAAACTCAACTGCCCGTGTAGGGCGGCATGCCTGGGAGTTCCTTAGGGAAGACATCAGGAAACTCCGACACAACCGGCACATCTGGGCTAAATTCAGGGTCTCTCTCTATGTCCTGGACATAGCAGAGGTATACATCATTCTTCTTCTGATTTCATGATACATGGCCATGGCGGAAATGATCTGTGTCGAAGGCTCCCTGGGCCTCTGGCGGTAGGAAATGGTAACCCCAGACGGACTCCGAAGAAGCAGACGGTGCTCGGCACATAGGATTCTGCCCTTGTACCGCTCCAACCAGTTCATCCCGACAATTACATCAAAACCGAGCCCCTCGAACTCTATCAAGTCGATCGGGAACTCTTCATTCTTAATTCGTACAACGACGTCTCGGTGGTAGCGGGTACACTTGATCCGCTCTTTCGACGGGAGAGTGACTAGGAAGTCTTGCATCTCTTCACCGTCTAACCCCAGCCTCTTCGCAAATGATAGCGAGATGAAAGTTGTGAGGCTCCGGTCGAACAAGATCGAGGCGTCCACGCCATTAACTGGGAAGGTACCGGTGAGGATGGTGCCGCTCTTGCCGGCCTCTGCCTCATTGCAGACACTCAGTATACCTCCCGTCCCGAGTGCACAGCCTAATTTATTTCAGAAACTTATAAGTATAACGTAATAACACGGGTGGTTTACTCAAGGAATTAACACTGCTTTATTCATGAAACTCGTCTTTACACCATGATGGTATTACATTTGGCTACATCGCTTGATAACTTAGCATACTTAATGCGTCACATACTTAACATATAACTGACTCCACACTTTACATAGTTACACATAACTTCAAAACTGTCTAAAGGTTAAATTCAAACGTCCAGCTTCATGTGTGTGGCATTGATTATTGTCGGAGGAGCCGTATTCAATTTGATCTTCTTGATACCATGATACAGCATCCTTGACTGCCCACCCATGATTAACACATCTCCAGACTCCAACACTAGCTTCCTCGCGAGGTCCGCTCGCTTCTGCTCGCCATACATAAACACCGCGGTATCACCAATGGACCAAGACACCACGGGCACTCCCTTACTAAGAGACTCGGGTGTCTCGTCCTTGTCTTGGTGTAAACCCAACCTTCCACCTTTTTGGTAGAAATTGACAATACACAAATCTGCCTTGATACTTGGAATTTGTTCCGGTTCAACTTGCTGAGCAATTCCCACGGTGTGGTTAACAACCGCAAGGAACTCCTCAGGTATACTCGGTATAGTAGTTCCATCTTCAGCTCGCGTGTCCTGATATGACTTGGTGTAAGGGTTCCAATCCTTACCCATGCACATCATCTTTAAATTCATTTTCGCCCCACTTGGGTATTCGGGTGTGTAGAAACCTCCAGGTGCTGTTCCAAGCTCGTTGCATCGACAGATGCTATGAATTTGTGCTTCGGGTGTCAGGTATCCTTTTAATAATATCATACCTGGTTGGATAACCTGACACTGTTCTATCGGATAGTCGGGGATGCCGATGGTGGTATCTCCGGGGTTCGGTGTGGGTGGGATTGGATAGCAGATATTGAAGGTTCCTAAGGTTTATAATTTCCTAATTTAGGTGGGTTTCACATTACATTTTAACTCATTTACTTATGTGGTCATACATTTAGACTCACTAACACACATGCATGGAATGCGGTATGCAATCACTTATCTCACTTAACAGTTTAAGGGGGTACCTGGTCTAGAAGACGATCCTGGTGCCTCTGACCGGTCCACCACGTTCAAGGCAGCCTTGCCTGCTCCCGGCCCCTTCCCCTTCTGGGACTCAGTATTCCCTTGCCCCAGGGATGGCTGATAAGTAGCTTTCGGGCCTTCAGTGGTCGCAGTGGCCTTACCCTTCCATTGCCCTCTAGGCCTATAGTTTCTGCCATCGGGGTTGCTGTAGCACTCGAAGTCACGGTGCCCCAGCTTCTTGCAGTAGTGGCACTGCACATCATTCCCTTTGCAATCCTTGCCGGGATGGTCACCTTTGCACCACTTACAGAAGTAGTGGCGCTCCGGTCCCGAGCCCGTACTGGCCTTGGGTGGGTGAGAGCGTAAGGGCTTAGCCGCGTAGGCATAGGTGAGCTTTAGCGGCTCCTCAGTGGTAGTGGGCTGGGCTTGGCCCTTGCCATCCTGATGCTGGCCCTTCTGGGGCTGAGGGTAAGGTTTCCTCTTCTTCCCTCCTTGGTACCCTTGCGAGCTTTAGCCCTCGCTCGAGACCTTGCGCTTATGCGCATTCTCCTCGTCCCTTAAACGGACGGTGATCTCCACCTTAGCAGCGGCATGATAGCACTCCTGAAGTATCAAGGTGTTAGTCATGCCCCGCATTCATTTACACACTCACACACAATATAACTCATTCACACTTAGGCATTATTTGAGGATACCTGCAAGGTATTGTACTCGGCTGGCCCCATGCCATAGCGTAGGCGGTGGCTCAACCCACTGTAGAAGCGATTCACCAAGACCCGGTTCGAGTAACCTAGGTCGGGTAGGAGATGGACTAGGTCGGTGAAGGCGGTGTGTAGTAGTCCACCGTCATTTTGTCTCCTTGCTTTAAACTGTCGAGCTCCAGGCGCTTTGCCTCTTGCACATGCACTGGGTAGTACTTGGCCGTAGCAATGTCGTGTACTGTTCCCACCCAAAACTCCGAGTCGGCCACTTTCTCGGCCCGTACAGTTTCCACCAGTTTCTAGCCGAACCCTTCAAGTAATACGCAACGAGTCGGACCTTGGCATCAGCAGGAACGGCCAAAGTCTCGTAGGCGGTCTCAAGCTCCGAGATATATGCCTCTAATTTGGAAGGGTCGGTCTCCCCTTTGAAAGACGGGGGCCTCAAATCAGCCAACGCTTTCACCCAGTTAGTCTCACGTGGCTGTGGTGTGGTGGTTTCAGGCTGATCCTGACCAATGGGCTGTTGTTGCCCTTGCTGCACTGCGGTTACTATTTGAGGTATCACTTGAGCTAGGGCGGCCGCCATTGCCTCTGCCATCATCTGAGCGGTAGGGTTCTCCCCTGGTCTCCCAACCACGCCCGCGGCCTCTTCCTGGTGGTCGCCCTGCCATCTGAATTTTTTCACATGAAGCACATTAGTATTGTGCATACAAACTTATCGGGTCAAGTGTTTATAACGTCCTTTGGACGACAAGGTTTAAATTTCCTAACTCGGTATATTCCTAAGCTCGGTAACCGGTAATCAGAGCGATACTTCACTCTGATACCACTTTTTGTAACACCCCATCCATAACCTTCACACTTAATCAATATTCGCAGCGGAAATCATAAACTTAACCATATACCAAAAGGGGCGGTGTTACACGCCGTTAGCCACCCACGTGGCTAACAAGGCTGTTACTTACAATGTATCGGTCTGATTACGGAAATGCCGAGCATAATTACAACCTTACAAAAATCACTTATCCAAAAGAATGACAATATACCGAGTGTAACTGTACAAAATCACCAACTAGCTTTACATCCACCAAAATAGACCTCGAGTGTACAGACACTACTCGGGTTCAATATCCAAAAATAACAAAAGTTCATCAATCTAGGACCTAAAGCCATTCTGCTTCCTCGATCCTCATCCTGCAATAAACATAGCCCCCAAAGGGGGTCAGCAACCTTTTGCTGGCATGGTTAACGTGCAGCCCGCTGACTACCGGATACACGCAACTATTTGTCATGATAACATGGCGTTGATTTTAACATACAACATGCATATACTTAGTAAGAGTTACTGCGGAACAATAACAACACATATAAGATGAGAACATTTCACTTTAGGAAACAACCAACATGGTTAGTCCACTTGTAAGCCTAGAGGATGACTTCATCCTCATGTTAAGCTTAACACATATCACATTACTGTTTTTAGTCGAATGAACAACTTTAACTTAAAAGATGAGACGGTGTAGTGACCCGAACACATCAACACATAATTTCCCCCCTAGCCCAGTGGAAGTCAGGTAGGCAAGCTTTGGCTAAGCTAATGGGAGGTCGAATTCCCCATAAAAGGAAAACTACCCTAACATAAGGAGAGAGCCGAATCTGATTCAGATGTCGACTCCCATACATACACGCGTGACCGGAACGACCGGATTCCTCACTCCCCAGGTTAGCACTCGTTGGAAGTCCCACAATGGGAGTTTAATAATATCTCACACAAGAAGGTGTTTAAGTCAGTTAGACATACAAGGGAAGCAAGGCATAATTCAACAACACACATCACAACTAAACACACATAGCCGGGTTAGAACGTTCCTTCGGATGGAAACGTTGTTACCGGATACCGTTCTCTTACGTCCCTAGCTTTGGTTAAATTAACAGTTAGCACGCATTCGAGGTTACCGGTATCGGTACGCACACGTTATATTAATAATAAGAACTGTAAACTCATTTCATGATTTAATCTTACAAAGTTGTAAACACACAGAAAAACAAACAACACACAAGCCGGTGTAAACCGGTAGGCAACAGACTGCAAGAAAACCATACCTTGGTCCTTGCCGCTCTAGTGTTCCACCGTACGTTGTTCCTAAACATGATTGATAATGTCGGTTAATTAACTTATTTGACTTCCGAATTTAATAAACACTTTACATGTTTATATGGCATGTTTTATGCTTGAACTTACCCTTGGTTATCTTTATTATACCCACTAGGGTTTACTACCTAAGCCACACTTTGTTTGTTTGTTTTTTTTTTTATAGATTTTGGGCCGACCGACCTTGCCGACCGAACTTACCCAAGGTCGGTCCATTCCAGTAGCGTCCGAGTTCGAAATTTTCACTCCGACCGACCTTGCCAAGTCCGGTCCCAAGGTCGGTCCATTCCAGAAGACTTCTCGTTTGAAAATTTCACCCCGACCGACCTTGCATGTCCGGTCCCAAGGTCGGTCCATTCCAGAAAGATTTCCGCGCACAAAATTTTGAGTCCGACCGACCTTGCAAGTCCGGTCCCAAGGTCGGTCGATTCCAGAAAGGTTTCCGACGGGTTTAAACTGGGCTCGACCGACCTTGTAAGTCCGGTCCCAAGGTCGGTCGGCTCCAGTTTTTTTGTTTCTAATTGTCCATTCAACTCCAAACTTCTTCACAAGCCTCCTAAGGTGTTCTAACATCATTAGACACACTAAAACCTTCATATATCCTCTTCCAAATTCATTTACAAGTTTATTTCTAAGCCCCTCAAATACTCTCTCAAAACACTTGTAGTTCACTAGTTTGCTCCCACCTAGAAATGCATTTGAACCATTATATTCCTACACAAATTTTGACATGATCTCCCCATAATTTTTTACATGTTCCCCCTCATCTTTTAACCCATTAAAACACTCCAACCTCCATTCATCCAAGGCACCAAAACACACTTAAAATTCACCATTTGAACCACAATAGCCCTCAATATTCATAACCCTTAAAAGCTTGGCTCTTAGGCCCTTAAAGAACATTAAATTAAACACTGAATTTCCTCATATTATTAGCAACACCTGCATTTCACTGAGCATTTATATTTGCACCAAGATAAAACACAAAATCCTTAAAACACCACATAGCTTGAGGTAAGTTGTTTACCTTGGATTTCTTTCAACTATCCCTCCTCCTCACTTCTTGTTGCACAACCGATTTCCAATGGGTTTGTTTGTTACACTAATGACCAAATACCATGAATGGTAATAAGCACCAAGAATTTAAATGAAGCTCTTGCAACAACCCTAAAACAAGAGGGTGTTTAAGCATAGAAATGTAGAGATTCTTACCTTCTACTCCACAATGGGCTGTTAGGAAACAAAGATGGGTAATCTCCAGTACTTAATGAGGCTTCAATAAGCTAAAACAAGGAGCAAAAACTGGAGCTCAAAACAGAGCAAAAATCGGCCAAGGAAGATGGAGAAAGAATGGATTTTCGAGTTGCTTTTACCTTAAACCGTCAAAGGGTTGATTAACTTCAAGAATGGGTGTTTCCCTCTTCAAAATGAGCTACACCCATGGAGGTCAAATGTGGAGTTTGGAGATTTTAAAAGGTGGAAAATAATCTCCAAGATGAGAGGAGTATTTTGGTGTAAAAATTTCTTGATTTGGAGTTGATTTAAGGGTAGAACAAGGAGGAGCAAGGTGAGCTATTTGGAGCCCTTGCAAATCGCCATTGCTGGAACAAAATGGAGAAGAAGAGCAGAGAGAGGGATGGGATCGTGAGTGAAGAGAATGAGGAAGAGAGAGAGTGTGAGAGAGAGAATAAAGTAGGTAGTTTTGTATTTTAGTGAGTAAAGTGAAATTAATAGAATAGAGAGGGGGAGAGCAAACCGTGAGACACAAGAGAGAGGGAGAAAAATTTGATTTTTATTTTATAATGTGAGAGAGTGGCACTTGGTCATTTAGCAGATAACACCCGTGATTTCCTGAACTGTCAGTTTTAACAGTCCGGGTCCGGTTTCCGGATTTTTGTTTTATTTATTTTTATGGTCCTAGACCTTGACTAATATTTAATTTAGTCATATGATTGACCATAAATTTTATTAGTCCCTTAAACCCGTTTAAAATCACATTTCCCGGGTTTCTCGAAAAACGTGCTTTTAGGCCCGTTTTGCATTTTTAATCCACTATCTGGATCCGTTTCCTTCGGGAATTTTTCCCACATGTTCTTAATGACTAAAATAAGCCTTAGAATATAATAATTATATATTTAACTAACGTATTAAGGTTTGGGGTATTTCACTATAATGCTATGAGGGTGTTTGGCTGTGCAGTTTGGCCAAACTCACACCCATATCAGCAACACAAGTTCTCTTTCAGGAGTACTCCTTGTGTTTTCTTGGGATACAGTTTGCATCACAAAGGTTATCTTTGTTTGGGAAAAGAATCATGGCCCTATATGTTTCTTATAATGTTTGTTTTCATGAGCACAAACTTCCTTTATCCCAATCCTCGTTGCCTTCATCAATATCAGCTCCTTCTATTGATCAGGAACTTGCTATTGAGCTTACTACATTTACCAACACCATAAACACCAGTCCTGCTTCCCGGTGACACCTTTTGTTACCCATACACCTGCTACATCGCATTCTCATGCTTCCTCCACTCCATCTCCTCACGCACATTTACATGAATCATCTCCCACTCTTATCTTTGATTCATCACCCTCTCCACCTTATGCCCATCCCATGATTACTCGCTTAAAAGGCTCAGATAGTCAAACCAAAAATTCACACCAATGGCATAGTTCCCTAGAACACAAACCTTAGACCTCAATCTTCTATTCCTGATTCACCCTCCTTCTCCCAGGCTCTTCAACACCCCAAATGGTGTCAAGCTATCAATCAGGAATACAATGCCCTCATAGTCACTAGTACCTGACTCTTGTCCCTTCTCCTCCATTCTCGAACATCCTTGGATGCAAATGGATTCTCAAAACCAAACTGAATGCAGATGGTAGTATAGAACGACGTGAAGCGCGTCTTAGTCCTCAAAGGTATTCTCAATCGTATGGAATTGACTATTTGGAGATATTTAGCCCGATAATTAAGTCAGTCATGATTCGATTAGTTCTTGCCCTAGCTACTATTCGCAACTAGTCCATAAGGCAATTGGATGTTTCTAATGCTTTTTTACATGGGGATATTACTGAAGACGTGTATATGAAGCAGCCACCTAAGAATATTGATCAAGCTCGGCCATCATTTGTCTGCAAATTGTAGAAGTCAATCTACAGACTCAAGTAGGCTCCGAGAGCCTGGTTTGAAAAATTGAGTTCAACCCTTGTCACAGCTGGTTTTACACCAGCAAAATCAGATTCACCTCTCTTTGTTTTCTCCTTCGGTGCTGATTTGTT
Organism: Limonium bicolor; assembly: GCA_023374045.1. Lineage (NCBI taxonomy): Eukaryota > Viridiplantae > Streptophyta > Magnoliopsida > Caryophyllales > Plumbaginaceae > Limonium > Limonium bicolor. The sequence continues at coordinate 295,813,876 of CM041781.1, read as the reverse complement.
ATATCTACTTGTTTATGTTGATGATATAATCATCATTGGATCCTCAACAGCTTTGATTAATACCTTCATGACACATCTGCAAAAGCTCTTTCCTGTTCGTGATCTTGGTCCATTGTCATTCTTTCTTGGGGTGCAGGTCACCCACACTTCATAAGGTCTCTATCTCTCTCAATCCAAGTACATCTTCGACATTGTTACCAAAGCCAAAATGGCAAACTGCAAACCTGTCTCCACATCTATTGCTCACACCATCAATCTCTTTGACTCATCCAGTCCCCTTTTTGCTGATAAATCTCTTTTCCATAGTCTTCTAGGCAGCTTAAATTACTTGAGCCTCACTCGACCCGACATTAGCTATGTTGTAAATAAATTGTGCCAATTCATGCACTCTTCCACCCAAATACACTGTATTGCACTCAAGTGCATCATTCGTTATCTTAATGGGACAGCTCATCTGCATCTATTTGTTCCTCGATATTCAACTATATCTCTGACCGCCTATACTGATGAAGATTGGGCCACAGATGTCTCAAACCGAAGATCAACCTCTGATTATGTGATTTTCCTAGGTTCTCCCCTCATTTTCTGGTATTCTACGAAGCCGAAAATTATGGCCCGCTCCACCACCGAAGCGGAGTATCGTGATATGGCCTTTGGTGCCGCTGAATTAATTTGGATACAACAGCTATTGGGTGAGCTTTGTGTTCCTCTTCCTCGACCTTCTGTGATTTAGTGTGATAACTTGGGTGCTACGTATGTTGCTGCCAATCTTGTGTTGCATTATAAAACCAAGCATATTGGCCTAGACATTCATTTTGTAAGGGAACATGTTCGATCTCAATCTCTTGTTGTTTCACACTTGGCCGGCAAGGAGCAACTTGTTGATCTGCTCACAAAACCTCTTCCCGCTCTTCGTTTTACTACCCTGCGATCGTTAATAGGCTTAAGCCACACACCGATCGCGGGGCTTACTAAGTTTTGGCCTATAATTGTATAAGGCTTTTTATTGTATTTAGCCCATTAACACTCTTTCTATAAATAGCAGGTTGTAATCAGCTGAGTGGGTCAACGAAACAGTATTCACGTTCTATTAGTCTCTTCTTCGTCCTCTCTACAACCATTTTCAGCACTCCTCACGTGTTGAAGACAAAAATCTAGGGATGGTGACCAATGAGACAAACGAAATAGAAAGCATAAAAGATTGATATCATTCCTAGCATCGATCTGTTTTATTTCTTCTTTCACTTAATAGTAACTACTTATAAACATCCAAGCGAAGGATGTTGCTGGAGGCATCTCTTCCTTTATAACCTTTTCTAACTAGATTTCCAAGACTCAAGCAGCGGTGTCTCTGAGTGATTCCAAATCTGGACGTTTGTCCCGTATCTGTCACCCATAACGCCTCCCTCTGCCGTAACAAGGGCTTCCAGCTCAGCCATGTCCTTATGGGTCAGCTTCACTTGAAAGGCCCCAATGTTGCTGATGAGATTCTCAAGCTTGGTGGTTCCTGGTATGGGGCAAACATCATCTCCCTGGTGATGGAGCCATGCCAGCGCTAGCTGTGAGGGGGTGCATCCTTTCATTTGAGAAATCTCATTTATCCTCTGGTATATGTAGTTGTTGTGCTTTAAGTTCTCAGGCTGGAACCTTGGCAGACTCTGCAAGAACAAATCATATGTATGTATATATACAATAGTGAGGTTCTTGTTCAAGATAGCTCAAGCTAATACTCTGAATATGATTACAATTAATATTGCAATATATGTTGCAGCTGCCAGCTGATTTCTAGAGGGAGATCAAATGTGGCAAGGACTGACCTTTCTGAAGTCATTATCAGACAAGTTTTCGACCATCTTCGATCCATGGGAGAAAAAACCGCGCCCCAGAGGGGAGTAGCACACAATGCCAATTCCAAGTTCTCTGTAGGACAGATTGACAAAAGAAAGAATATTGCAGTTCAGGAAACAAGAATGTGGTAATACAAATACAGAGCTACAGTCAGTGAGTAGCAGGAAATAAAACACAGAATACTCATATCAGATGAGGGCTACAAACCTGCAAGTGGGAATTATTTCTGCCTCAACATCTCTTGTCCACAAAGACCACTCGATCTGCACTGCAGATATTGGGTGGACAGCATGAGCTCTTCTGATGGTGCAAGGGCTTGCTTCAGATAAACCAACATACTTTATCTTCCCCTCATCAACTAGCTTCTTCAACTCTCCCATCTTCAGTTTTCATTTCATTTTCAAAGTCCAGTGAAGTATAGAACCAACAAAAGTAAGAAAAGAGAATCAAAAGGGATTCAACATTAACAAACCCAGGAACAAATACAATACCGTGACTTCAATGGGAACTGTGACATCGACTCGATGCTGATAGTAGAGATCGATGCAGTCAACGTCGAGCCTCTTCAAGCTGGCTTCGCAAGCAGCTCTCACATAAGACGGCTCTCCACAAACCACTAATCTTTTGGTGTTCTGATCCAACGCCCTGATGCCAAACTTGGAAGCAATTTGAACCTTTTCCCTAATCCCATCAGCTTTAAGTGCCTGGTTTTTATTTCAATTTAATTGAGGGTTAATTTTACACTTAAACAGTACGAATTCATTCTAATTCACTAACCCACTTACGAAATCTGTTACAAATGAAATTGGAAACCTAATTGCTACGATGGTTAACCCTGTTCTCTGATTTCTTTCCCTTTCACCTTGCCAATTAGGGTTTCGTTAGTGGATGGTCCGTAGGCGTCAGCGGTGTCCAGGAAAGTGATACCTGAGTCGATAGCATGGCGGATTAGCTCTATCATCTCGACTTCTGGTTTAGGCGCACCGTAAGCTGCAGACATGCCCATACATCCCAAACCTTGAGCTGATACATCAAGCCCCTGTACCCCTCCTAACCTGATTCTCTTAACCACCATCTTTCTTCTATCTCTCGATGTATGTTTCTAGTAATGGCTGTGTAAAGATGCACACACACAGAGGTCCCATTGCCATATTTCTGCAACTCATAGATGCTGCCTCGGTGCCACCTGGGTATCTAATTCTAAATGATTACTATATTATTGTCAGTTGACTTTTTGGGTGAAGTAATTGATGAAAGCTACTTTTACAATTGTATTCGGGAAAGTGAGGTAACCAGACGAAGGCGACCTCAATCAACATCACCAGATGAATGCAGAACAAAGCCACAATCCTGGAGCATATATTATATAGTACTGATATCCATATGCGCGAAGACATAATCAGGAGATATACATAGCCATACAGCAGATTTGAAAGGTTAAATAATACAGCGTACCTTGCCGAGGAGTATTTCATTGGTGTGCGGGCCGTAGATATCAGCAGTATCAAAATGTGTAACCCCCAACTCGATGGCTTTGTGGATGAGCTTGATCATTTCATCTTCGGGTTTGTGTTGACCGTAGAGATGGCCCATGCCCATGCAGCCTAGACCTTGAGCAGAAACCTCTAGACCTTGTGTTCCCAGCTTGATTCTCTTCACACCTCCTCCTGCCATCTTTTTTTCTCTATCTGTGGTTACTTTTCTGTCTCTCTAGCTGTTGGTCTTGCGCACAAGAAGTAGAACTAATGGTGTACTGGGAATAGGAGGGAGTAAGAACATAGTGAACTGAGCATGGGTTTGTAATTATATACTGTATTGACAAAAGAAGAAGCCGTAGATGTCTCAGAGCCAGCGGGAAAGCAAGCTGAAGATTTGACCAAACAAAATTAAAAATGGTGAGCTGAAGATGCCAGTAAAACGCAGTGTTTGAGAACGAGGCACTCTCCTGATGACGTCAACGCTTTGCTGGCAGTCGCCGTCACAACGGTAAAGCTGCGGAAAAGCAAAAATCCTGGTTTCTTTTCCACGTTTTTTTTATGCTGGCGTGGCATTGCTTTCAATTTTGATGTGCTTGCTTGCTGGCTAGCCAAGCTGTTTCTTGATGACAGGAAGGTAGCAGCAAATTAGCGCCCGGAAAAGGACATCCCTTTTTAATTTATTTGGACATTCACATGCTAATATGAAAAATATTTTTAATTCACTAGCTGCATCAGTAGAATATAGATTTTTGGTAATAACAAAAAATCGTTACCAAAAATATAAATCGTTACTAATTTAATTTATTGTAATGATAAAAATCGTTATATGTCGTTACACGTGATGATGATGGCGTAATCAAAGATCAATTTATATATTGTAACGAATTTTATTCGTTATTAAAAATTATATCGTTACTAAGTATGATTTTGTAACAAGTATATCGTTACTGTAGTCTCAATTTTTTTAAATCTTTAATGCTATCTATAGTAACAAAATACTTATCACTAATAACAACTATGATAATGAAATTAAATCGTTAACAGAACCATTGTAACTAAAAATTTGATTTTTACTAGTGTTGGTCCAAGCGAACCTCAAAGAAACTTTGTTTTACCAAAAGGAAAAAATGAGGTAGACTCTCCTTCTTTTGCAAAAGATGATTTTGTAGCTGATGTCAGTTGTCAGCTGAAGTTTGAAAAAGTAGAGTGAAAAAGTAGGTAAGAGAAAATATAAAAAGTTGATATGAGAATTGATGTATATGACATATAAAATGAAAAAGTGAGTTGATCAAATAAACTCGTTTTCATAATGTCGCTAAAGAATGAGGCCTATACTGCTAATGATCGCAAGTGTATTGAGCTTAATGCACTAGTTGTCTGTGCAATCTAGAGAAGTGAATAATGTATCAAATGAAAGTGGCCAAAGAGATTTGGAATCATCTTTGTGCTGTTCATAAAGGTAATCCCGAATTCAGAAAGAGTAAGGTTCAAGAGTTGATGATAGACTATGAGAATTTTGTAGGCAAACGTGGTGGGTCACTCGATGACATGCTCACAAAATTCATCGAGCTCACTGCAACCATGGAAGAGCTACAAATCAGAAAGTCCTATGAGAATATCAACAATAAATTCCTCGACAGTCTTGGTGAGGAATGGTCTGAAAGTGACATCTGTACCAGAGTGTCCAAGAGCTTGGACAAATGGACTCTCATTGACCTTGAATTCTACTTGTAGTCCATTTAACAAATATAAGAACAACGTCAAGAAGAGAGGTAATTATTCTACTTGTGGTCAATTAGTTTCTTATTCTAACCCTAATCAAGCTCTATAGATGCAATGTTCAAGCCAGTTTCAGCCAGCCCAACATGACTCACACTACTATGACACTCCACCGGTAGTCTAGAATCACATTCAACAACTTCGTGATTCACTTTTGGATGGGATAATTGAGGAATGGTCGGTCTCCAATTTTGAAGATATGACTATGATTGTCAAAAACGTCAAAACATGAGAGGCAGACTGAACGAGAATTTCCAAAACTCAAATAGGCCAAATCAAGGACAAAGCTGCTCTTATCTAAACCACCATGTTGCAATTATCAAGGAAACTGTTCATCCTACGAGCGGGTCTATTTCAAGTGTCTAAAACCAGGACATTTTTCTATTAACTGCCCACTCAAACAAGAAGATGATCGTGGTCAAACCTCACAACCGTCGTTGTTAGCTAATGCGGTCTGGGGGACTCAGACTCAGAGGAGTCAGGTACCACTAGTCTTATATGTGTGGTGGCTCATTAGTTTGAAATAACCGCTCAAGATGGGGTAAACGAGACTTCATCCGAAACGTCTGTTTCTACTCCAGATATTTTTACTTATTTTATAGATCCCAATCTTCTTGTTGTTGAATTAACTGAGGAACAAGAAAGATTGATTTTAATTATGTTTTTTAGCTAACCATGATTAATTATGGGATGGAAGGTTACACTATTTTCCTTAAAGGACTTTAAATTACGGTTATATGGACAACCATAATTTAAAGTTCGTTGGCATGCGCGCGCCGCTACACTTGACAATATCGTTTTACCCGTCCGTACCCTGCGTGCATGCCTGTACAATCTAATGATGATGTTTTTCAATGGCGTGGGACTTTAGATTATGGTTCTCGTACAAACTGTAATTTAAAGTCCGTATATTTCCACGCACCTAGAACGTTCATATGTTATATAAATAATTAATATTCTAAGTAAATGTTATGAGCCTAACAAATTACAACATATTTATAATTAAAACTAAACAATTTTTTAATAATAAATTTTTATGATCAATATAAAAAACATTGTTTGCTTCTACTTATATGTTATTAAAAAAACAGCTAATATATTATTAAAGATTCAGCTAATTATATTATTAAAAGTAATAAATCAAAGTTGTTTGTTAATATATACATTAACTAACCAAATATACTAAGGATGAGACTTATGGCCCAATGGTCGGGGCTACTAAGTCGTTCCCAATTTTCACTGGTTTGAAACTTAACATAGACCGAAAATTTTTGCGGGTGATGATTTGGTTGGGGCGCCTTTAATACAAGCATTTTTTTACAATTTTATCTCACAACGTATCTTTTCTCCATGCGCGCTTCTCTTTTCTTTGTACTCTAACCTCCCGACTCACCACCGATTTCACTGGCCACCATAGAGAACGACTCCACCAGCGCCTTCGCCGCCCACCACGAACTTCGGTCTGCCCACCACCGAGTTCCCAGCAAACGCTAGAGCCTACTTTCCCAGTAATTTTGTTGTCTTTGCAAATAAAATACATGCTCTTCGATTCTGGGTTACAGTTCATTCACGGTAATTTTGATTACATAAATATAAACTTTGTACCTATGCAGTAAGTCTGGTCATCGGAGCTCTCGCACACTGGTTGAATATTTGAAGACGGGGCTAAAAATATTTGTGTGCGCCAGTCTTCATTCACGATAATTTTGATACCCACACTGGCGAAGAGTTGTGATTTGTGTACTACTGTTTGGGTTTTTTGGTTCTGTTTGGATAATAATGGTTGATAATGTGTACAATTTGACATTTTGATTGGCAAACTGATTTGGGAATGTTAAAAAGAGAGAGGATACTGTCAAGTTTTTATAAGATATGATATGGTTAAATATTGATCGAGCACTGAATGAAATGTCTTTGGTATTATTTCGGTTTGAGAGTGATCTGTTAGTCCATTTGTCCAAAGTGTCCACCATTACACTTCAGTTATATTGATCAGGTTAGTTATAAATTGCTATATTGCTACATTCATGCATGCTATGTTTTCTTTGATAATGAAAAATCTACTTGATCATGTAGATGACTACAAAACTAAATCAAATACAGTTACCCACTCGAGATGTACCTAATAGAGGTATATCTTGGATAGTCCCCGTCGGGGCTGTTCATGATCGTTTATCCCACACCTAAGTTGTGAATGTTTTTTCTATCTAATTTATTGAAACTTTTGGTAGTATCTTTCTAATGTTCTCCGGGTGCATATATTATTGATTAATTTTGTAATATCATGCATCTAATGAGTTGTAGGTAGATGCTGTAAAAAATTAAATAAATTACTTATTGAAAACACTTTCAATGGTGGGATCTAACGTGATTGGATGGGTTTAGGTTGATTAATATACCCAATTAATCGTAAGAGCGCTGGCCACGGGTGATAGTGAACTATGTATTTTGACATACAGAACGAGATGGAATGTTTGTGGATGTACAACAACAAATTGGACATGAAGTTCCTTGAAGGAGTCAATAAGTTTTGCACGGTGTTGGCAAACAATTTGAAACCGTCAGACAAGGGATATATATTTTGTCCGTGTGTCGACTGCCAAAACAATTTGTGGTATTGTGGGGTTGAAACAATCAAGGATCATTTGATCTGTCGTGGATTTATAAAGGGCTACAAAGATATAGTCCGATGGCACAGTCAGAGCGTAATGGATGTTCTTAAGCCCCACAAAGAAGGTTGTGCTACCAAAGACATAGAAACGTTGGTTAGAAGTACTACTATTATGGGTGATGATGACAACTACATAGTTGAGAATGACCCATATGTTGATGAGATTGAGACAATGCTAGAAGATGTTGAACGACATAACTCCAACAAATCAGACAAGTATGAAACTTTGTTGGATTCATCCAAAAGACCGTTGTACCCAGGATATGTTACTGCAAAGTTAAATTAGTTGGGTGTTGTACTAAAGCTGTTCAATTTGAAAGCAAAATTTGGTTAGAGTGATGTAAGTTTCACTGCCCTTTTAGCGTTGTTGAAAGACGTACTTCTTGCGGATAATCTTTTACCAACAACAACTTACGCAGCAATGAAACTGATACGCACAATGGGTATGGAATACCAGAAAATCTATGCTTGTCCAAACTGTTGCATGTTGTTCTGGAAGGAGGTTGAATTTCTTAAAAGTTGTTTAGCATGTGGGGAATAACACTACCTGAAAAGCCAACAACATGACACCAGTGGTAGTAAGAAGGGTTCACCTGCTAAGGTATTGTGGTACTTGCCCATCATTCCAAGGTTCAAGTGATTATTTACAGTTGAGAAAGACACAGAGAATCTTAGGTGGCATTCAATTCACACGAAGAAGGATGGAAAATTAAGACATCCCGCTGATGCGCCACAGTGGGGGAACATAGATAGAAAATTTCCTGATTTAGGTGGGGAACCAAGAAACCTAAGGCTTGGCATGTGCACTGATGGAATGAATATGTATGGTACATTGAGTATTATATACAGCACTTGGCCAATGTTGTTAACACTTTACAACCTACCACCTTGGTTGTGTATGACGCTTAGACACATTATCTCTTTTAATATCTGGTCCAAAGCAACGTATGTTTTCCTACAACCACTGATAGAGGATCTACAACTCCTCTGACATGAAGGGGCCACAGTGTATGACTCATTTGCTAAAGAGAGTTTCAATATGCGTGCCATGCTATTCTACACAATAAATGACTTTCCTGCTTACGGTAATCTTTCAGGATATTCAGTCAAAGGGGCATTGGCGTGTTCGATTTATGTCAATTTATGGTGACAACACTTGCAGTATTCACTTGAAACACATTGGTAAAAATGTTTATATGGGTCATTGGAAAATGCTTCCGAAAGGACACAAATACCGTAAGATGGCGAAGGAGTTTAATGGGAAAACTGATCACATTGTAGCGTGTGCGCCTTTGTCTGTTACAGAGGTTTACCGAAAGGTAAAGAATGTCGTCAATAACTTTGGTCCACTTGCCAAAAATGGTGAAAAGAGTGTATGGAAAAAGAAGTCAATATTTTGGGAACTTGAGTACTGACAACATTTGGAGGTCAAACAATGTATTGACGAATGCATGTTGAAAAAAATGTGGGTGAAAGTGTGATTAGAACCCTACTAAACATAAAAGATACGACAAAGGATCATTTAAATGAGAGGAAATATATGAGTGAGTTGGGCATACACAATGAGCTTGGTCCGTAAGAACAAGGAAAACACATATTCTTGCCCTTCGCGTGTCACACTCTGTCTAAACTAAAGAAACACAGATTATGCAGTACTCTTCGCAACATCAAAGTGCCATCAGGGTATTCCTCTAACATAAGAAGTGTAGTGTCAATGTTAGAACTGAAGTTAGTAGGAATGAAATCTCATGATTATCACATGTTGATGCAATATTTTTTGCCGGTTACAATGCGTGGGATCTTGCCTGATGCCATGAGAAACACGATCACAAATGTTTGTGTGTTTCTCAAAGTAATTTCCAGTATAGTGCTTGACATGAACACTCTAGAAAAGCTACAGAAAGATATTATCACCATGTGCCCGCTAGAGATGTATTTTCCTCCCTCATTCTTTGATATCATGGTATGAAATACCCTAAGGTTTATGAATTAATTAAAGGATTAAAAAGAACTTTAAACACATTTATATAACTAAAATATGTAAATATTTGGTTGGATTTAAGTGTCATGGTGTGTACTAACTAACAAAATAACCAAATCCATAAGGAAATTGACAAACAGAGCGTTCCAACCTTCACAATTGGGGTATTTTACCCCTAGAGACCCAATTTTGGACGTCCGGAACCATATTCTAGACGTCAGGAACAAACAGGGTCCAGGAGCTATTTCAGTTCAGCCCCCGGAATGGTGCGTTCCAGACGTCCGGAACGACCCCCGGAACCCTTGGACTGCACACTCACCAATTTTGTTATTGCTCTAAAAGATTCGTTACAACTCCGCTTTCAATTCTGTTTGTTCCTACACACTTCTCTCTTCATCCTCTATCACATGGAAGAGGAAAATCTAAGAATATAAATGTTTGGGTCAGATTAAAATAGAAACAACTTTAAGGTGAAACCATTGCTTGAACAAAGAAGAAAACATACCTTAAGAAGTCTTAATGACTTGTAGGTAGTATAATCACTCTATATATACAAACTATACACTTTAAGACAAGAAAATCATGTTGGTAAATAAACTAACACATGTTATAAGTCCAAATGTACAAGTTATAAGTCACAACATAATAAATAAAGTAAAAAGATAATACTAACCTTGGTTGAAAAGAGCGGGCGGCAACACCCTTGTGCCAGCCATGTTTGCTTTTAAAAATTCAGACCAAGTACATACTAAAGTAAGAAAGGAAGCTTCCTCACAAAGACCCATGCTTTCTTATTTTTACTTAAGTTAAAATTCACTCTCTTTCCTCCTCACTCCCACTCATCCGTAACCAGCACTCTCCTCTCCTCCATTTTTCTGCAAGCTAAAGCTCTGGAGCACTCTTGGTAGAAAACCAACTCCAAGAGCATAAGGTAAGCTCTTAAGGTGCATAATATCTCATTCTCTTCCTCTTTTCAAGGGCTATCCAATGAGCTAACTTTCAACTCATTCCCACCTCTAATCTAGGCCGATTTCATCTTGCAAAAAAGGGGTTGAAAATTGGCTGAAACAAGTGTGGGAGCAAGGAAGACAAAAATCTTCTTTTAAGGAAAAAATTGTACTTTAAGCTCCTACTTCCACCTCTACTCTTTTAATGACTGAGTTCCTTGAGTTATGCCACTATTTCCTTCCTCTTGACATGCTAGAACACCAGCTCCTTCAAATACCAAAGGGGTGGCCGAAAACACTCCAAAATCATCTCTTAAGGAGTTTTCAAAGGGTAAGTATTCTATAACTTTCCCGTCTATTTTAATCAGACTTCTTGGCATATATCTAGAGTAGTTTTAACACTCTTCATGCCTTTCAAAAATAGGCTGAAGACCTTGTGATTCCAAGGTAATTTCACCTTAAAAATCCATGTTTTAAGGCTTGTAATATCTTCCTATGGTTAGTTCAGATTTGGAACGTAGCCATGTCCTTTCCTTGCTGTATAATGCATTTCAAGAAGTTAAGAAACCTTCCCCTTCTTCCTCCAAGCTGCCGATGGACAAGCCCCCAAAGAGAGAAATCTAAGTAAAAGTCATTTTTCAAGAGGTATAACCCTAAATCTTGGTGAATCAGTTTCTAATCGTTGGTTTGGTGTATAAATTTGACCTAGAATTGTATTAATGCAATATAGTCAGCTTGGTGAGGATAAAATCAAGTACAACACTTCAAAGGACAAGGTAAAACCTTAATGCTCATTTTAATGCTTTAAAGTGTTTTATACTTGTGTTTACAATTAATGCCGTGAGTGAACTGTTGGAAATGGTCAATGTTGACCATATAATGACCAATAAATGGGTTAGTTAACTTAGGCTAACCATTTAAGTCACTACATGACATAATTGTCAAATTTAAGACATTCTGTGGAAGATTTGTAATTACCGAAAATATTTGTGTGAGGCCGAAAACTTACATTATTTTCAAAGTTTTTATGTTACAAAAACAAGTTGTAATAAGGCCATATGTTTTAGGCCATTTTCATTATGTACTTAAAGCTTATATTGCATTTAAAGAAACTTATATACTTAGCATAAAGTTTGGGGGCTATGACCGTAAATAAACAAAAATTAAGGGGTTGTAATTGATAATGGCCGAAATTTGGATTTAAAAATGAGTTTAAGTGAAAGTTGTAATGTTTTACAAAGTTTTGGGGGCTAAATTGTAATTATAGAAAACTTTGGGTAAGTTTCATAATTTCTGGAAAATGAAGGTCAAGGCAGTGTTTAGAAGGTCAACGTTGACCATGGTAGTGGCCTTGACCAAATTTGATGGTTACATAAATTAATTATCAACTTATATTAAGTTTTGAAGTAGAATGTAAAAGTTACATAAATAGGGGGTAGAAATGTAAATACCGAAAATTATGGGTAAAAATGGTATATAAAAGAGACTAGGGTCTGTTGGGAATTTTTGGGAATGTTTGGAAAAATTATTTGGAGTTATATTGATAACCATGTATAATATAATGTTTAAATGACAAATGCGAAGTTTAAGTAATAAAAGGGGGTGATTTGTAAATAAAGAAACTTGTGGGGAGTTAAGTAATAGTTCTGGACAGTTATAGGTCTGTTCGGAATATAACACATGTTACAACCATATGTCATACTTAGTACAAGGGTATAATGTCATAAAATATGATATATGACCATAATTGTAACATTATATAGTTAATGTGGTGAAATTGTATACAATGAAAAGTTTAAGGGCAGTGACAAGATTCGGAAGATTAGAAATGAAATTTATAGTATGGGTTAAGATGTTATAAGGGTTACAACATTATAAGATAATGATATTCGTTGATGGAAAGATGAGTATATTATAAGGTGTACCAGATTACAATGGGTTTTATAATTCATATGTATAAATAAATATATGATATGAGTAAGTAACTCGTTGTGGTTGGATAACCATACCATGTTGATAGTGGGACGATATAAGATGGAAAAATGGAATTAAAAACATTGGATAATAAGTTCCATGTTGAGATGTAATTGTGAAACAATAATGAATTGTATAGTTCAAGTTTATTACATGAATTATGTAAAGATTGTGTATTTGGGTTAACTAACCAAAATAATACGATTGACTAAGTCAACACAATCGACCAAGGATGGTCATGTTGACCAACTCAATATTAAATGGGAGGTTATGATATAATAACAATTACAAGGTCGATACTTACATGAAATGTTATTACAATTGTAATTATACATTTTTACATGAAGAAATACCCCGGGATTAAAAACAGTGATTAATTAGGCTAATGAAATATTTAAAAGCTTAATTAGTCCTAAATAAATACGTAGGAACGATTCCCGAAGAAAATGGATTCGGAAAACGAGTTAAAAACGCAAACGAGCTTTAAAACGCGTTTTTTGAGAAACCGGGAAAAACATGATTTTAAACAGGTTTGATAAACTCGTAATAATTATAGTTAGCTAAATATCTATAATTAGACCATAGTGAGGGTCTAGAGCTATTAAAATTAATTAAACGAGAAAATTCTGGAAAACGGACCCGGTAAGTGAATAGTGTCGAAACCGGGAGACGAAACGCGTTTAATTCGAAAAGACGAAAAACGACCCGGGCTATTAATTTATATGGGCCAGTTTTAATTAATATGTATACAGTCATTAATAAGCTTGCTAGTTATTTAGTAATAAGATGACAAGTAAATAAGTAAAGCAAAAAGTGAAATAGTAAAAAGTAAAAAGTGACTTACTTACCTTCTCACCTTCCTTTCCTTTCTTATTTCACGTTTTGCCCAGCCTCTGTCTACCTTCTTCTTCCTCCTCTGTAAACATAGCCGATTTCAAAGCAGCACACAACCTCATCTTGTTCTCCCATTATCTTGCTCATTTCTCCACCAAATAACACAAAAATTATACCGCTAGATTCCTCTCGGTGAGAGCTTCGTTTTCCACCCAACAAAAACTTGATCTCTCCATCTTCACTTCCATGGATGTTGGGCCTTTTGAAGCTTGAAGGGGTGATTTTGACTCTCCTTCACCTCCTTGATGCCTTAAGGTAATAATATGCAAGAGTTTTGCTCATTTCTAGCTTGTTCTTGTAATTTGGGAAAAATTTCCCCACGTTGAAAATTTCCTCCCATTTCAGCCGATTCTTCATGCTCTTGTGGAGTGTTGGAAACTCCTTCAATTGATTTCCAAGCTATCCATTTGGTCATCCAAAGGTAATATCTAAGTTAAGCTTTAAAAAAAAACTAGCTCCTTAAAATATTAGGTTATGAGGAAGTTGAACTAAATTGATTTGTTATGTGTGTGATGGAATATGGTTGTAGCTAGCAATCCTTATTCCTTTGTGTGGTGTGGAAACAAGAAAAGAAATAGGGAACAAGAGAAAGAGGAAGAAGAGAAGGAAAAACCGAAAGTAAACAACGTAAGGAGCTTACCTAGTGTTGATTGTATTTGTCTTGTAAAACCTAGTTAGTGTTGAATTAATGACCTTGAATGGGAGTAGTCATGATACTACAATGTTGTCAGTTGAATGAGATTGATTTAATGTGTATGAGTGTGTAAAATAAACCTGGAAACTAAGCTAGTTTTTATGTGTGAACAAATGGGATTTTGATGTGATTGTTAATGTCTAAACCAAACAGGCGGGTGAAGAGTGTTGTGAGCTTTTGTAGTGTGGTGAAAATGCTTAGGAGAGTATGTAAGTGCTGTCAAAATTTACCCAGGAAGGGATAGTCTTGAGTGTTTTATGTTAAGGTGGAAACTAAGTGTGTTAAAGAGGTTTAAGTTAGTGGTTAATGGTTTGAAAACCAAACTAAGAAGGAGAGTGTGTTAGGAGTAAAAATAATGTCATTTGAGTGCTAGGAATGGCATTAGTGAGTGAAGTTTGAATGGTAAGAAGAGGGTACAAAATCTGTTACAAGAAGTTAGAAGAACAAGAAAACTAGTTATGAAAATATAAGTGAATATGAGTGAATTAAGCATGAGTTAGTGAGTGGACTTGGTGATTAGTTTAAGGTGGTTTAGGTGGGTAAGTAGATGCTAAAACATGTGGATTATAAGTGGGGAAGATTGGGTTTGGACAAAGAAAGGACCTAGAACAGAATTGGAAAATGCTAAATTTGTGCAAAGTCTGCTATGGTCCGGGACTTAGGTCCAGGACCAAGTCCCGGACCTCCCCTGATTTTACCCCCGAGAATACACCTTCCGCCAGGTCTGGGACTTAAGTCCATGCCCATGTCCTGGACCACCCTGTTTCAGGAAATTCCGAGAGTTCAACCGTGTTTGGTCCGGGACTTAGGTCCCTACTAAGGTCCCAGACCACAAGTTAAATCACCCGAGAGTTGGACCAAAGGTTGTCCGGGACTTAGGACCCGGACAAGGTCCCGGACCAACCCAGAAATTTAAAAATAAGAGCTTTAAGTGGGTTTTAAGCTAAGGAATTAATTGGTAAAGATAATATAAGTTAAGTAGGACTTAATTAATGACATGTGAGGGTCATTAAGGGCTTAAACAAGATTAAGAGAAAATGTGAAATATGAACTTGTGCGAGTTAAGCTTGAAATGTAATGGCTAAGTAAGTAAAGTACGGGAAACGTTAGTGGAGTAACGAGTTAGGTTAACTATGGATAATTGACCTCCCGACTTAATGTATATATGGACCCGATTAGTTGGACTCCGAGAGAGAGAGTCAACGGGCAAGTTACGACGGTGAACGGTATGATTTTCTCATGCCCTGTATCCTAACTTGGTTACTCTGATTTGTGTGTTTATATGCAATCACCTAATCAAGATAAAATACATGAATATGAATTTTTGCATTTCCTTATATATTGTGTGCTTGTCTTTGCACCCGAAGAACTATGTCTTGAAAGACAAGTTTGTATAATTCATGAAATGTTTGAATGAGAAGAATTCTTGTGTTTGAGACGTTCTCACTAATACACTAACCTTCTGACTTACCTAACTTGATAATTGGGTAACTGAAGTGAGAGGAGACCGATATAGTTTCGGCCACGCGTGAGAATGAGGAAGCAAGAGAGATTGTTTACTGAGTTCTGGCCTAACCTTCCTACCATGGTTCCGAACCGTATGGTCGCAGCCCGGGGAAGTAAGCCAAATCTAAAGCCCGGTGGTGAGATGTGGTGAGTATGCCTCATCTCTGCCCGGAGGTCACCCGACTTAACTATGTAATTATTTCAAGAGATAAATAATGGTTAAGTGTGGATCATGCCTCGTGCGAGACATATGATCATGAGTTAAGAGTTATGAACATCCGTCTAACCCGGATGAGAAATTGGCTAACATGAGAAGAGTTGTGAACTTGAGGAGATAGTCTCAAGGCCTCAGTGACCAATGTGTGGATAACTTGTATTGTTTCCATTGTTGTGATATGCTCTATGTGTGGGTATTGTTTATACATGACTATATTGTTGTTGTTTTTAGCATGCTTGTTGAATATTAATGAACTGCATGTTGGCGACCAAATAGTTGGCGTACCCTCGCTAGTACGCGGGGTATGCGATTATCATATGCAGCTTTAGCTGAGCCCCTTGGGGCACCATTTTTATCCTTCCAGGTACCCGAGACGGATGATTAGTCGTGAAGAACGGGATGTCACACTTTTGAGTAACTAGTAGTGAAAGGCGGTGTACCGAGTTGTACACGGGCTTGTATTCCTAGGGTAGTCGATGTACTATGTGGTACACCCGTTGTATTTTGGATGGAGAAAACATGTTATAGTGGAGTGACTGTTAGACTCGTAATCTTTTGACGGGCTGTGAGTCCATGATTTAAGTATACACTTAGTACTCGGTAAGCGTTGTAAATTATGTTGATGTAAGTATGGTATTCCTTTTATCAGACCGAGACTGTAAGTTGTAGTAGTTTAAACCCGGTAGCCATATGGGTGGTTATCGGTATTGTATCACCCTCGGTAGTTAAGAGTATTTCTGCTGCGATTAGTTAGGTGACCGAGACGTTTAGACCATGATTAGAGGATTATCGAATGGGGGTGTTACAAAAATGGTATCAGAGCGAAGCCTCGTTCTGATAGAAAGAAATACCGAGTGTAGTGATTACCGAGTTAGGAACGTAACCCGTTTAGCAACGGAAAGGTAGAAACCTAACCCTGAATGACCGTTAATGATAACGGAGACTCCTTAACGTCTGTTATGGCGATACAACTGCCTAAACTCTAGACCATTTGGTCGCATCACCTGATATAAACTGTTAATGGTTCAGATGTCAAGAAGAGGACGAGGTAGCGGTCGAACCCGGGGGGGGGGGGGCTGCTGAGGAGCCAGAGCCGCAGACGAATAGCTGAGATCGTCGTGGCCACGGTAGCGCAGATGCTACCACAGGTTATTGCGGCTGTGCAGCAGACACAGCAGAACCAGCAGACACAGGTTGAACCGTCCCACCCCCACCACCCAGAGAAACAAATTGGGTGAAAGCCATAGCTGAACTTCGACCTGCAAGCTTCAAGGGCGAAAGCGACCCAGCTAAGCTCGAGGCTTACATCTCCGAGATGGAGACGGCCTTCGAGACCCTCGAGACTCCTGCTGGAGTGAGGGTGAGAATAGCTGCCTATTATCTGAAGGGTGCCGCTATGGACTGGTGGAAGCTAGTCAAGAGCGAGCACGTCGCTGACCCTACATTCGATTGGAACGCCTTAATTGCCCTCCTTCGATCTAAATACTATCCTAAACATGTAAAGACAAAGAAGCGGCTGGAGCTCGATGCTTTGAGAATAACGGATAAAATGACTGTCGACGAGTATTACACCACCTTTACTTCTATCCTCCGACTGCTACCCGACCTCGGGTATACCGGGCAGGTCTTGGTCGACCGCTTCTATGGCGGCCTGAACCATCGCCTCCGGTATGGCATGGGGTACGCGCGGTTTACCTCTCTTCAGGTAAACATCGGTTTGAAATCTTAATGCTGTAGTCAATACAATTATGCCTTTTTTTATGCAAGAATACCAACTAATGTCCTAGTATCAGGAGTGTTACCATGCCGCATCGAGAGTTGAGATTACCGTCCAGTTGAGGGACGAGGAGAATGCGCAGAAGCGTAAGTCAACAACAAGGGTACTGGCTCTGGCGAGCAGACCCAAGGCAAAGGCTGGGGAAAGAAGAAGGGGAAGTACTCCCACCCGACCCAAACCCAAAAGACTACCTCCGAAGAGAGGTACCTATGCTGAGAAGGGCAAGGCAGCTGAGCCATTACGGCTCGCCTATTCCGCGCCGGTAGCGGCAAAGCCATTGAGATCCCACCCACCTAAGGGTAAGACTCCGGATAACCGACACTTGTGTGTTACTGAACTTAGACTACCACATTTTGCTAACTCTCAATGCTTAGGTTCTGGATCTGGCTCAGGCAAGGGAAACTCTGATGGACGGGCCCACAGTTGCAAGTACTGCAAGAACGACCACCCCGGCACTGATTGCCAGGGAAGAGAGGTCAGATGTTACAGCTGCCGTAAGATGGGACACCGTGCCTATGAGTGCCCTGCCAAGAAGGGCAACAACCAGGAGTTCAAGCAGAGAGAGGGCAAAGAGATAGAACTGGTGATATTCAGACCCAGTATGGCCAGCAGGGGCAGGGACCTAGAGGTGCTCAGAAGGGTGCACCACAGAGGCAGTCCGCCCTCCACATTATAGACCGCTTAGAGGGAACTGGTCAGAAGACCGGTTTAGGTACTTTCACACACCTTTAATCCTTAGAGCATGTCTACAGTTTTAATTACCTGTACCAGTGAATGACATAGAACTAATGTATAGTTAGAGCATGAATTGACTAGTAAGACTAGAACTCATAAAATGGAACTCACCACTTAGGGACCTTCCATATCCGCTATCCTATACCGACTGAACCGAACCTTGAAGAGTCCGACATCACCACACACCACTACACCATCGACTAGTGTCAGGTTATCCGCCCAGGTATGGTATTATTAAGGAGATACCTGACACCCGAAGCACAAATCGCCATCATCCGACGGTGCAACAAACTCGGAGCAAGCCCAGGGGGATTCTACACACCAGAATACCCCGGTGGAGCAAGGATGAGATTAAAAATGATGTGCAAGGGAAAGGATTGGAATCCTTACACCCGCACCTACCACAAGCAGCGAGCAGAAGACGAAGCATCACCACCTGAAATACCTAGAGAATTCAAACGGTTGTTACACAAGCCATAGAGATTGCACAACAGCTTGAAGCTGATCCCGTACCTGCACTTGAAGCAGATATTTGTATTGTAAACTTCTATCAAGAAGGAGGACGACTTGGTTTACACCAAGATAAGGACAAGACAGCGGAATCTCTTGAGCAAGAAGTGCCCGTAGTGTCTTGGTCCATTGGAGATGACGCCGAATTCCGGTATGGCAAGCAGAAGCTTGCATACCGCGCGGAGAAGATTATCCTTAGGTCAGGAGATGTCTTGGTCATGGGTGGTGAGTCGAGAATGTTGCATCACGGTATCAAGAAGATCAAGTTGAATACGGCACCATCGACTGTGGTCAATGCCACACACATGAAACCAGGGCACCTGAACCTCACCTTTAGGAAATATTAATCATGCCATCCCATGTAATATCCTAGTAATGTTGTAATGAAACATCATGTATACCTTGAATGGTTTAATAATAAAAACATCGTTGTTATCAATCTTTCCACTTGCATTTTTACCATCGAACTCATAAAGCTTATGAATAAATAGGTTACGGACTCGGTACGGAAGGTAACCTGAGTATATTTACTGAGGCACAGGCCGATGAGAGTGGCACGATCCTCACGGGTACCTTTCCGGTGAATGGCATCGGTGCCTCCGTGTTATTCGACTCCGGCGCCCCTCACACCTTTGTCTCGCCATCATTCGCGAGAAGGTTGAGGCTAGACGCGGTTGAGCTACCCGATTTTATGGTTACTCTCCCGTCGAAGGAGCGAGTGCGTTGGCTTCGACTTGATAGTTGGGTTGAATTGGTTGGAGCGGCATAAGGGGCGAATCCTCTGCACCAAGCATAGATTGCTGCTCAGTAGTCCGTCTGGGGTTGTAGTTTCGTACCGCCAGAAGCCCAGAGAGCCTTCGACTAGAGTCATCACCGCCATGGCCATGTACCGAGAGCTCAGAATGGGGCACGAGGTATTCCTCTGTTATGTGCAAGACCTTGAGAGAGACCCTGACTTTAGCACCGACATTCCGGTAGTGTCGGAGTTCCCGGATGTGTTTCCGAAGGAACTTCCCGCATGCCACCTCAGAGAGAGGTTGAGTTTGAGATCGAACTTCTGCCTGGTACCGGACTTATTGCTAGAGCACTGTACCGATTGGCACGGCAGAGATGGCCGAATTGAGAGTGCAGCTTCGAGATTTGCTCGACAAGGGGTTCATACGCCTGAGCGTATCACCCTGGGGAGCACCGGTCCTCTTTGTGAAGAAGAAGGACGGTAGCCTCCGCCTCTGCATCGACTACCGCGAGCTTAATGCGGTCACCATCAAGAATAAGTACCCATTACCACGTATAGATGATCTGTTTGATCAACTGAAGGGAGCTTCCGTGTTCTCTAAGATTGATCGCAGATCCGGATACCATCAGATAGCCATCTGACAGCAAGACATTGAGAAGACAGCATTCCGTACGAGATATGGCCACTACGAGTTCACACTGATGCCATTCGGACTGTCAAATGCGCCTGCAAAGTTCATGGATCTAATGAACCGACTGTTAAGCGATCAGCTTGACACCTCGGTTGTAGTATTTATTGATGATATTCTGGTATATTCAAAATCCAGAGAAGAGCACGAGAGCTACCTGAGGCAAGTCCTCGAGACACTCCGCATGAACCGACTGTATACGAAATTCTCTAAGTGTGAATTCTGGCTTGATCAAGTTTCATTCCTTGGTCATGTGATATCAAGCGCGGGTATCTCAGTCGACTCGGCTAAGATTGAAGCAGTTCGCACGTGGCCTAGACCCAGGAACGTGTCCGACATCCGGAGCTTCCTTGGGCTAGCCGGTTATTATAGAAGGTTCGTGAAAGATTTCTCAAAAGTCGTGAAGCCTATGACAACTTTGATGAAGAAGGACGCACCGTTTGTGTGGACCGACGACTGCGAGATCTCATTTCACAGCCTGAAGGACTCGTTGACCTCTGCACCCACTCTCACCATTCCTGAGGGTTTAGAGGGATTCGAAGTCTATTGTGATGCATCAGGAAGAGGCCTTGGATGCGTACTCATGCAGCACGGCAAGGTAGTTGCTTATGCCTCCCGCCAGCTGAAGAAGCATGAGGAGAACTACCCCACCCATGACCTCGAGCTGGGAGCCATCGTCTTCGCATTGAAGATATGGCGGCATTATATTTATGGGGTTAGTGTTACCATCTACTCCGACTACAAAAGCCTGTAGTATGTCTTCACGCAGAAAGAGCTGAATCTGAGGCAGAGGAGATGGATGGAATTTCTATCAGACTATGACATCGACCTTCAGTACAAAGAAGGGAAGGCGAATGTCATGGCAGATGCACTGAGCCGTCAAGCACACTCGCTCCATTCGCTTCTCGCCTCTTCTAGCTTGGTTGATGAGGTGCGAGACGCTCAGATGAACGACCCGTATATGAGTGAGATCAGACAGAGCATCATCGACGACACATTTCAGCACTGGAAGTATGACTTCAAGCTCCATGACGATGGTCTGATCCGACTGAACGGCAGATTATGCGTTCCCCGAAGCAATGCTGAGCTGAGGGATCGCATTCTGCGTGAATCCCACTGTTCTTCATTATCTGTCCATCCGGGAGCCTCTAAGATGTACAAGGGCATGAAGAGGTACTTTTGGTGGTCGGGAATGAAATCTGATGTGAATGAGTTTGTCCTAAGGTGTCTCACTTGCCAGAGAGTGAAGTTTGAGCACCGACGACTTGGAGGAATGGTACAACCGATGCCAATTCCTGAATGGAAGTTCCATGATATATCGATGAATTTTGTTGTTAGACTCCCACCGGCTAGGGGGGACTCAACATGATCTGGGTGATAGTCGATCACCTCACCAAGGTGGCCCGCTTCATACCGATGAGGGACACCTGGAAGGTAGCAAAGCTTGCTGAGATATTTGATCGAGAGATTATTCGACATCATATGGTTCCTAAGACGATTGTGTCTGACCGCGACACCAGGTTTCTTTCGAGATACTGGAGAGCCACATGTGAAGCGCTTGGTACCGAGTTGAAGCTCAGTACAACCTTCCATCCTCAGACTGACGGTCAGACAGAGCGGACCATCCAGACTCTGGAGGACATGTTGAGAGCATGCGCTTTAGATTTCCAGGGGAGTTGGGTTGATAAGCTACATCTGATCAAGTTCTCATATAACAACAACTACCACGCTTCGATCAAGATGTCACCCTTCCAAGCCTTGTATGGCAGACCGTGTCGTACTCCATTGTGTTGGGATGAGTCCAGTGAAGCGGTCATTGTTGGACCGGAATACCTTGAACAGATGCAATCTGAAGTTCAGCAGATTCGAGCGAATCTAAGAGCAGCCCAGGATAGACAGAAGTCTTATGCCGATGTGCGGCGACGCGACCTCGAGTTCGCTGCGGGCGATCAGGTGTTTCTGCGCGTCTCACCGATGAAGGGCGTGTTCCGATTCGGCCAGAAAGGCAAGTTGAGCCCGAAGTACGTTGGGCCTTATACGATCACGGAGAGGATTGGAGCTGTAGCTTACAGGTTAGCATTACCTGCAAACTTGGGTCGTGTTCATGATGTCTTTCATGTTTCACAGCTCAAGAAGTATATAGCCAATCCATCTCATGTCTTAGAGCCTGATCATCTATCCCTTGAGCTGACGATGAGATACGTCGAGACTCCCTTGCGTATCCTTGACACCAAGACAAGAGACACCCGCAACAAGTCAGTGCGGATGGTGAAGTTATTGTGGTCGAACCACGACGTCGAGGAGGCAACTTGGGAATTAGAGGACGCCATGAGGGCGAAGTACCCGACACTATTTGTAGACTAGATTGTCTAGTGTCGTGAGGGTACGGGGCGTACCCTTTTTAAGGGGGGTAGGACCGTTTGTTTTAGCATTGCTTCGGGATAGCTTCGCTTGTATGTATAATGTATATGTTTACATTTTGTTTGACACGGTGAAACAACCAGTGTATTGGTTGTAGTGTTGATACTGCTTGCAGTGTATTGCTTGCATGGATGGTGCGTGTTTGCACAATGTGTGTATGTGTATGTTGCTATGAATATATGTGTATGAGACTATGTGTATGTTGCTATGAATATATGTGTGTGAGACTTGTGTATGCGAACTTGTTTGACAGATATGATATCTGTAAGTGTGCTAAGTGTGTATTGTGCTAAGTGTGATTTTGACAAGTGATTTGTTAAATGAGTGAAGTTATTAATCCACAAACTTTGACCAACTTTGAGGACAAAGTTTCTTAAGGGGGGTAGGTTGAAATACCCCGGGATTAAAAACAATGATTAATTAGGCTAATGAAATATTTAAAAGCTTAATTAGTCCTAAATAAATACGTAGGAACGATTCCCGAAGAAAACGGATTCGTAAAACGAGTTAAAAACGCAAGCGAGCTTTAAAACACGTTTTTCGAGAAACCGGGAAAAACATGATTTTAAACGGGTTTGATAAACTCGTAATAATTATAGTTAGCTAAATATCAATAATTAGACCATAGTGAGGGTCTAGAGCTATTAAAATTAATTAAACGAGAAAATTCCGGAAAACGGACCCGGTAAGTGAATAGTGTCGAAACCGGGAGACGAAACACGTTTAATTCGAAAAGATGAAAAACGACCCGGGCTATTAATTTATATGGGCCGGTTTTAATTAATATGTATACACTCATTAATAAGCTTGCTAGTTATTTAGTAATAAGAAGACAAGTAAATAAGTAAAGCAAAAAGTGAAATAGTAAAAAGTAAAAAGTGACTTACTTACCTTCTCACCTTCCTTTCATTTTTTATTTCACGTTTTGCCCAGCCTCTGTCTACCTTCTTCTTCCTCCTCTGTAAACATAGCCGATTTCAAAGCAGCACACAACCTCCATCTTGTTCTCCCATTATCTTGCTCATTTCTCCACCAAATCACACAAAAATTATACCACTAGATTCCTCTTTGTGAGAGCTTCGTTTTCCACCCAACAAAAACTTGATATCTCCATCTTCACTTCCATGGATGTTGGCCTTTTGAAGCTTGAAGGGGTGATTTTGACTCTCCTTCACCTCCTTGATGCCTTAAGGTAATAATAAGCAAGAGTTTTGCTCATTTTTAGCTTGTTCTTGTAATTTGGGAAAAATTTCCCGACGTTGAAAATTTCCTCCCATTCCAGCTGATTCTTCATGCTCTTGTGGAGTGTTGGAAACTCCTTCAATTGATTGCCAAGCTATCCATTTGGTCATCCTAAGGTAATATCTAAGTTAAGCTTTAAAAAAACTAGCTCCTTAAAATATTAGGTTGTGAGGAAGCTGAACTAAATTGATTTGTTATGTGTGTGATGGAATATGGTTGTAGCTAGCAATCCATATTCCTTTGTGTGGTGTGGAAACAAGAAGAGAAAGAGGGAACAAGAGAAAGAGGAAGATGAGAAGGAAAAACTGAAAGTAAACAAGGTAAGGAGCTTACCTTATGTTGATTGTATTTGTCTTGTAAAACCTAGTTAGTGTTGAATTAATGACCTTGAATGGGAGTAGTCATGATACTACAATGTTGTTAGTTGAATGAGATTGATTTAATGTATATGAGTGTGTAAAATAAACCTGGAAACTAAGCTAGTTTTTATGTGTGAACAAATGGGATTTTGATGTGGTTGTTAATGTCTAAACCAAACAGGTGGGTGAAGAGTGTTGTGAGCTTTTGTAGTGTGGTGAAAATGCTTAGGAGAGTAAGTAAGTGCTGTCAAAATTTACCCAGGAAGGGATAGTCTTGAGTGTTTAATGTTAAGGTGGAAACTAGGTGTGTTAAAGAGGTTTAAGTGAGTGGTTAATGGTTTGAAAACCAAACTAAGAAGGAGAGTGTGTTAGGAGTAAAAATAATTTCATTTGAGTGCTAGGAATGGCATTAGTGAGTGAAGTTTGAATGGTAAGAAGAGGGTACCAAAATCTGTACAAGAAGTTAGAAGAACAAGAAAACTAGTTATCAAAATATAAGTGAATATGAGTGAATTAAGCATGAGTTAGTGAGTAGACTTGGTGATTAGTTTAAGGTGGTTTAGGTGGGTAATTAGATGCTAAAACATGTGGATTATAAGTGGGGAAGATTGGGTAATTATTGGACAAAGAAAGGACCTAGAACAGAATTGGAAAATGCTAAATTTGTGCAAAGTCTGCTATGGTCCGGGACTTAGGTCCAGGACCAAGTCCCGGACCACCCCTGATTTTAACCCCGAGAGTACACCTTCTGCCAGGTCCGGGACTTAAGTCCATGCCCATGTCCCGGACCACCCTGTTTCAGGAAATTCCGAGAGTTCAACCATGTTTGGTCTGGTACTTAGGTCCCTGCTAAGGTCCCGGAGCACAAGTTAAAATCACCCGAGAGTTGGACCAAAGGTTGGTCCGGGACTTAGGATCCGGACAAGGTCCTAGACCAACCCAGAAATTTAAAAATAAGAGCTTTAAGTGGGTTTTAAGCTAAGGAATTGATTGGTAATGATAATAAAGTCAAGTAGGACTTAATTAATGACATGTGAGGGTCATTAAGGGCTTAAACAAGATTAAGAGAAAATGTGAAATATGAACTTGTGTGAGTTAAGCTTGAAATGTAATGACTATGTAAGTAAAGTACGGGAAACGTTAGTGGAGTAACGAGTTAGGTTAACAATGGATAATTGACCTCCCGACTTATGTATATTATAGGACCCGATTAGTTGGACTCCGAGAGAGAGAGTCGACGGGCAAGTTACGATGGTGAACGGTATGATTTTCTCATGCCCTGTATCCTAACTTGGTTACTCTGATTTGTGTGTTTGTGTGTTTATATGCAATCACCTAATCAAGATAAAATACATGAATATGAATTTTTTCATTTCCTTATATATTGTGTGCTTGTCTTTGCAGCCGAAGAACTATGTCTTGAAAGACTAGTTTGTATAATTCATGAAATGTTTGAATGAGAAGAATTCTTGTGTTTGAGATGTTCTCACTAATACACTAACCTTCTGACTTACCTAACTTGATAATTGGGTAACTGAAGTGAGAGGAGACCGATATAGTTTCGGCCACGCGTGAGAATGAGGAAGCAAGAGAGATTGCTTACCGAGTTCTGGCCTAACCTTCCCACCATGGTTCCGAACCGTATGGTCGCAGCCCGGGGAAGTAAGCCAAATCTAAAGCCCGGTGGTGAGATGTGGTGAGTATGCCTCATCTCTGCCCGGAGGTCACCCGACTTAACTGAGTAAGTATTACAAGAGATAAATAATGGTTAAGTGTGGATCATGCCTCGTGCGAGACATATGATCATGAGTTAAGAGTTATGAACATCCGTCTAACCCGGATGAGAAATTGGCTAACATGAGAAGAGATGTGAACTTGAGGAGAGAGTCTCAAGGCCTCAGTGACCAATGTGTGGATAACTTGTATTGTTTCCATTGTTGTGATATGCTCTATGTGTGGGTATTGTTTATACATGACTATATTGTTGTTGTTATTAGGATGCTTGTTGAATATTAATGAACCGCATGTTGGCGACCAAATAGTTGGCGTACCCTCGCTAGTACGTGGGGTATGCGATTATCATATGCAGCTTTAGTTAAGCCCCTTGGGGCACCATTTTTATCCTTCCAAGTACCCGAGACGGATGATTAGTTGTGAAGAACGGGATGTCACACTTTTGAGTAACTAGTAGTGAAAGACGGTGTACCGAGTTGTACACGGGCTTGTAGCCCTAGGGTAGTCAGTGTACTATGTGGTACACCCGTTGTATTTTGGATGGAGAAAACATGTTATAGTGGAGTGACTGTTAGACTCGTAATCTTTTGACAGGCTGTGAGTCCATGATGTAAGTATACACTTAGTACTCGGTAATCAAGCGTTGTAAATTATGTTGATGTAAGTATGGTATTCCTTTTATCAGACCGAGACTGTAAGTTGTAGTAGTTTAGACCCGGTAGCCATAAGGGTGGTTATCGGTATTGTATCACCCTCGGTAGTTAAGAGTATTTCCGCTGCGATTAGTTAGGTGACCGAGACTGTAATGATAAGTGAGAAATACATAGACATTTAAGGGTTTAATTTACCTTGTACTTACTTACTTTCAGGATAATATTACTCACTTATTGTATGTTTTTCCTCTAGTTATGTTTTATTGATTATCTCACAAATTTATTGGTTAAACATGAGGAAAACCAAGCTAGGAGCAAAGTACACGAAGAGACGAACGCGTAGGCGAAAACAGGGATCAAATCGAAGCTAAAACGAACATTTTAGAGGCAAAAGACCCTTGGTCCGGACGAGTGTCCGGATCAGCTGGTCCGGACCAATACATTCCAGCGCAGAACCGTACAAAAATCGACATGGTCCGGACCAGTGTCCGAATCAACTGGTCCGGACCAACATGCCAGCGCGCCAGAAGAAGGAAATCGACATGGTCCGGACCACACTGGTTCGGACGGTGGTCCGGACATGTCTAAATTGACAGCGTACAGAGCATGTCGATGGGTGTGAATTGGTATAATAATATATTTACCAATTCACACCGACACCCCCTTCAATTCTACCCCATTTTCACTATAAATACACCTCTAAACCTCCATTAAATGATATATCATTCCACCCCAAAGCTAATGCCATTTTTCCTCCATAAAATCTCCATTTTCTCTCCAAAAATCATACATCTCACCTACATAATCTCCACATAAATCCTCACTTCATCTCATCCCATAAAAACATTCCATTTTCCATACCGTTATTCTGTCCAACCTCCGTCCAAATATTATCAGTTAAATCTATTTAGTTTTAATGTCTATCGTACTTACGATGTTTGTTTTTATAATTATGTGTGAGTAATAACTTTAGCCTCCCGGGTTGGGAAGCAAGCTTATTTTATACAATCGTGTTACGTATATTTTCTACTATAATCTGTTCAAGCAATATTTTGATTCTCCTCCTTAATGCGCTTTAATCTTTAGGCCAATTATTAAAGTGATATTTGCAGTTTCTTGTTAAAATGCGATGCTGAGA
The DNA here is from genome assembly GCA_023374045.1 of Limonium bicolor. Taxonomy (NCBI): domain Eukaryota; kingdom Viridiplantae; phylum Streptophyta; class Magnoliopsida; order Caryophyllales; family Plumbaginaceae; genus Limonium; species Limonium bicolor. Next base: position 295,785,894 of record CM041781.1, on the reverse strand, counting down.
CAAGATTCTAGACAAGAGAAGTCAAAACGGGTTAACGACTTGAAGTGAGATTCGCCTATAGGTTAACCAGTCTCCAATAGGAATTGTTAATAATGCGATTAATTTATTTATGACTTGAGCAAGGCTTGCGTTTGTTGTTTAAATTAATCAGGGTTTATTAGATAGGAAACGGTCAATAAACTAATTAAAATTCCTGAGTTTATTGTTAAAATGGTAGAAGTTTATAGTAATATAATTGGATAAAATAGGTGAGCAGAACAACCCAGGGTGCTTCTTAAAAACAAAAGAGTTTTATAAACAGCTATTATTATTCTGTTCTAATTAATTGTTCTTTTACTGTTTTTATTTACATTAAGTGCTAAACCACAACCTTCCTAAAAAATTGAAATACCCCAAATTTAGATTAGGTGTTTAAATGATAAACTAAGATATAAGGAGGCTAAATAATGCCTTAGAAACATTAAGAAACATTTCTAATCAAAGAAAATATAAGGAAACACCAAAAGAGCAGTTTAAGCAAAAAACGTGCTCTAAGCTTGGAGAGACATGGGAGAGTACCCAAATATTGTCCTAAGACCTTAGTATATCCTAATGGTCATTTTAAGTCAATTACCAAAGAAAACCAAGCTTGAAACAAGTTAAAACACAAAATGTGCTTTAAGGAGTCTTAAAGCACGTTTTGAAAAATTGTCTTGTAAATGAGTTTTGAATGGCTAAATGTCCATCATTACTCTTTAATTAACATGTGTACTATAGTATCACATTTGGAAGTCTATATCAATGGGAAATCAAAAATTTCACAACAATGTGCCTTGTTTTGATGAATAGTGAATTAATTAAGCTAGTTTATAACATAAGTCTATATAAGTGAGAAATTTGGTCAACAAAGACTTAATTACCCTCATTACTAAAAGGGGGCCGGTTTCTTAGGAGGTGAGTCATCACCTTCATGAGTCATTAAGCAAATAAGAGAGCAAATGAGAGTTATAAAGTAAAAGCACTATTCACCTTTTACATAAATATCACTTTATTAGTTCTCTCTCTCCTCACTTCTTCATTCTCCCTTGTTTCCCACGGTTTCTTGCTCTCTTTCTCTTCTCCATTAACGTGAAGCTCTTCTCCATGCTAGCTCCACCTTCTCTTGCACACAACTCACTCATTTTAGCTCCAAATCCAAAACAAAATACATATTCTTCTTAGTTAGCTCAAGCTCCTCCTTTCTATCTTTTCAAAACTTCAAGAGCTTCATTTTGGTGCCAAGTCAAACCACCATTAGAGGAGGAAATTCAAGTTTGGAGACTCCATTGGCATCTCCATTCTCTTAAGGTAAAGAAAGTGTAAGAAATCTAGGTTTCCACCATTTTCTTCACATGTCCGAAAATATATACTCATGGAACTCCATGTTTATGCCTTGTTCTAGCTTGTTTCTACTCTTCAAAGGAGAGAGGAGGTCCTTCTTGCTTCATATCCAAGCTTGTCTTGAGGAACTAAGGTAAAACAATCAATTCAAAACCTTAAAACACATTTTAACCTAGGTTTTATTCCTTAAGGTAAATGTGTTGTTTAGTGCTCATTAGAGTTGTTGGACATTGTTTAGAACATTGGCAAGGAGACACACATTGGTGACCGAGATTGAACAAAGAAAAACCTAAGGAGAAAAGCTTTTAAGCTTGTGAGAGAACAAGGTAAAATACTTACCTTAAGATGTCTTGTTGTTTAAGGGAATGGGATTTAGATATATGATGAGTTTAGTGTAGAGCTTATATTGGGAAGGTGCTATAAAACCTAGTAGAAACAATGACTATACTTGTGAACTTGTGACTAAAGAGCAAATGAGAAAAAGAGATAGTTTAAGAACATCAAGGTGAATTACAAGAAACATTTTATTTCAATGGGAGCTTTGTTGTGTGTATTCGCAGGTTGAAGGCAAATATATGTGGAAATTCAGTGGTTAAGATTATTGTCATTTAAGGGCCTAAGAGCCAAGCATTTTAAGTCTAAGCACTATATGATGATGTGGTGTGGTTTTGGTGTAAATTGTGTGTTAAGGTGTTGTGATGAGAATTTGGGTGATGTTGGTTGTTTGATGGAGAAAAACCATGTGTTAGGATGTGCTATGTACTAGAGAACCCATGGCAAAAATTAAAAGGAGAACCTAAGTGTTTAAGATATTCTAAGGAGATTTCATGACTAAGGAAGTACTAGGAAGTTCTAGAGGTTGTCTTGATGAAAAAGGGGGTGAGTTTAAGGTGTTTAATGAGTTATAATGACTTAGGCATTACTATGAAGGATTTAGAAATCAAGAGAATGTATTTGAGTATTTAGGACTTAGGCAAATGTTGTTGCACAACTAGGAAGGAAATAATGTGTTGATGATGGAAGTTTAAGCTTGAGGAGGAACTTTAAGTAAAATACATAAAAGAGTTTTAGATAGTGAAAGATGCTTGGGAGATGATGTTATAGTGGTGAGGAAAACATTTGGCATAGTGGTTACATTAGGTATGAACCACCACCTAGAAACCTAGAGGAAAGCATTACAAGTGTTGGCATAATTACAAGGGAAAATGTATAATGATTAAGGTGAAACTTGGTGAATGATTTGATGTGTTTGGAGGATGCTCTAAGGTGGGTTTAAGGGTCTAAATGATGTTAGAACATATTGGATGGCTTGAGGAAAGGTTTAGTGAAGATTTGACAAAGTTTGGGCATGATTTAGTGGCGTCCGACCCAGGGGTCCGACCCAGGTTTGGGTCGGACGGCCTCTGTTTAACGCCAGGGAAAGGTTCTGGAATGGTCCGACCCAGAGGTCTTGGGTCGGACATGGGTCGGACGGGTGATTTTCAAAGGGCAAATAAGTTTCTGGAATGGTCCGACCCAGAAGGTTGGGTCGGACGTGGGTCGGACATGAGAGGTTTTAGAAGACGGAAAGTTTCTGGAATGGTCCGACCCAGTTGGTTGGGTCGGACATGGGTCGGACATGTAGGGTTTTCCAAACCCGAAAGTTACTGGAATGGTCCGACCCAGAGGGTGGGTCGGACGGTGGGTCGGACGGCCCTTAACACTTAAAAAAAAAGAAATTTTAAATTCTAAGAATGGTACTAGGTAATAAGGTATACCTTTGGTAGGGTGATAATGATTGGGACCCTAAGAACTTAAGGAACTAAGTTAAGTTAAGTGTAAGTTTTAATGTTTAAAGTTAAGATTGTAAGCTAAGTGGCAAAGATTTGAGAGGTTGTTAAATGGGAATCTTTAGAGATTAAGTGAGTTAAGTAGGTGCAAATACCTAATGACCTAAAAATGAATCAATGTTTTAGGTTTGTGAATTGGGACCCCGAAGAAGGTTAAACAAACAATGATCGACGGTGAACGGTACAATCCTTCTTGTGACCTGCTTGCTAACGAGGTGTCCCTCGGCTTGTGTGCTATCTGTTTAATTGCTATGACTAAAACAAGATAAAGCATGCAACCGGATTATATTGTTCTCGTTGTGATTGTGTTATATTTACACTAACCCGCGAGACTTGAGATTGTTACTAACCAAGTTTAGTACTTACTGAGTTAAGAATAAGAGTTAAGTTTGATGGTCGTTGGTTAATGCCCGTTAGGCTTAGCTAGCACATGGTGTTTAAGATGTCTACTAACTGGAACTGAGTGAGGAAACCCGGGACCGATCTCCGGTCATGCATGCTAAGGAAAAAGGGGGACGGTATCTGAATCAGATCCGCCCTCCGCTTAAGGACTTGTCTTCGGACTTGTAGCCTAGGGCCGGTTGCCGGCTCAGCTACGCTGGACTCCCGTCCAGAGTAGGTGGCATTAAGATGGTGCGGTGGGATCACCTAAATCCCAGGTTCGAATTAAGCTACAACCAATCCCTTCCAGGAAAGGTTTGTATACTGAGATTAAGATTAAGATTGAGATTGATTAAGGTAAGGTAAGGAATGAGATTAAGGAAATGAGGACTAAGGAGGGGGTTACTAACCCACTTGTAAGGGAACGCTTGAGTCGTTCATTGCTTGTGAACTATATATGTTCATCTGTGGTTATTGTTATTGCACTTCATATTATGCTTGTGTATGTAATCAATTTCCATGCTATCGACAATTAGTCGTCGTAGCCCCGTTAGCTTGGGGGCCATGAGAGGGTGTACCAGCATTCGTGCTGACCCCCTCGGGGCTATTTTTACACTTGCAGGTAAGAGACCCATGAGGACGCACTACGAGAGTAGGAGCGGTTAGACTTAGGGTGGGTTGTTTATTTTGAGTTCGGGTTGCGCCTGTGCACCCGACTGTTTAGATTGAACTGATGTAAGTTTGAGATTATGTTTAAGATATTAGTACTCGGTTGGTTGTGGTATTGTAAATGTTGATGTTTGAGTTGGATGAGGATTTTGGACAAGTATTGTAAACGTTAAGCCGGTATATTCTAACGATCAGACCGTGGCAAGGTCCAGGTGTTGTTTTTCCGCTGCGACGTATTCGATTAAGTGTTCAGTTTGCGATAACCACGATAGGCTTTGGATGGGGTGTTACAAAAAGTGGTATCAGAGCGTAGTTACGCTCTGATCAAGAAATACCGGACATGAGTAACCACCGAGTTAGGATATAAGTAAGGAATAAGTGTTGGGTTAAGGGTGTGAGAAGTTAGAGTGAGTAGAGTCAGATGACCACTAATAAGTGTGGATCATCTTTATCATCTACGGGCGTTATAAATTTACCAACCAAGACAGTGGTGAATACAAACTAATGTGACATGTGCTTGTTCAGATGGCAGGACGCCCTAGGGGAGGCCGAGGTCGCGGCCGGGGTGAGGATACTTCAGGGATACCTGGAGGGCAGACGATCGCAGAGATCGTAGCTGCCGCTTTAGGGCATATGGGCTATCAGCCTGGTGTGGGTGCACCACCTCCACCGCCACAACCTAGGGAACCAAACTGGGTGAAGAGTCTAGCAGATCTTCGACCCGCACACTTTAAGGGGGAGACCGATCCCGCCAAGCTTGAGGCGTACATCTCCGAGCTGGAGACCGCCTTCGAGACCCTTGATGTCCCTGCTGGGATCAAGGTGCGCCTAGCTGCTTTCTATCTGAAGGGGGCGGCAGGTGATTGGTGGAAGCTGGTGAGGGCCGAGCATGTGGCCAATCCAGAGTTCGGCTGGGAGCAGTACACCGCCTTGCTACGAGCAAAGTACTACCCCCCCCATGTCCAGACGAAGAAGCGCTTGCAGTTGGATGCGCTTAAGCAGTCGGACAAGATGACAGTGGACGAGTATTACTCAGAGTTCACTGCCTTGCTCCGTCTTCTGCCGGTCTAGGGTATTCTGACCAGATCTTGGTGGACCGCTTCTATGGCGGGCTTAGCCATCGACTCCGCTACGGCATGGGGCCGACGAGTTACACTACCTTGCAGGTAAAAAGAATGATTGATATTTGAGTAAGTGGTGAATAAGATTTAGATTATGAGAAATAAGTGACTAATACTATGGAAAAGCAGGAGTGCTATCATGCCGCTGCTAAGGTTGAGATTACCGTCCAGCTGAGGGACGAGGAGAATGCTAAGAGGAAGAGTGCTGGTAAAAGCTCAGAGAGTCAAGGGCAAGGAGGGTACAAGAAACAAAAGTACCAGCCTCAGGCCCAGAAAAATCAGAACCCGAAGGGGAAGGAGGAAAAGGAGAAGGCTTCGGAAGAGCCATTGAAGCTGACATATGCTATTGCAGCTACACCCCTGCGCTCTAAGGCGCCAAAGGGTGAGAAAAATTGATATTGAATGAGTTAAGAAATAAATTAGTAACCGTTTGAGATATGAGAATTGACAATATGAATCATCAGGATCTGAGACTGAGAGGGGAGCCGGTGGTGGCTACCAGCGACGCTTCATTTGTAGGTGGTGTCACAAGGACCACCCCGGGCTCGACTGTAAGGGAAACAAGGTGGAGTGCAACTTCTGCGGAGTGTATGGACACCGGGCATACGAGTGTTACCGGAATCCTGCTAGCAGAGCCTATAGGCCCGATACCAGGGGCAAGGGCAAGACCGATCAGGGAGCTGGATCTGACGGTCAGAGGAAGGTGCAGCAGCCGGCGGACAAGAACCCACGGGTGACCCAGAAGACGGGGCCCACTCTACACATGGTGGACCGGGACGATGAGCCTGAGCCCTCATCGAGGCCAGGTACCACTATAACTATTTAGTAATAAAACTACCTGCTTACCGCATTATCATGCATGTTTGGTGAAATAAATGAGTTAAGTAAGAATAAGATGAGATTAGAACTTAAGTGGGATATAACCTACTACCACTCTAGGTAGATTCAACATCTGCTACCCAATACCATCTACACCTAACCCGGAGCACACCGACATCGAAACCATACACTTTCCAACCGAACAATGTCAGGTTATCCGCCCAGGTATGATTTTATTAAGGGGATACCTGACACCCGAAGCACAAATAGCCATCATCAGGAGATGCAATCAACTAGGAATGGGACCGGGAGGTTTTTACACACCGGAGTACCCAGGGGGAGCAAGGATGAAGTTAAAGATGATGAGCTTGGGCAAGGATTGGAATCCGTATGCCAGAATTACCAAACCACAAGGGAGCAAGATGGAGTCTCACCACCGGGAATACCCGAAGAGTTCCATCCAGTTATTACACAAGTCATGGAAATCGCTCAGCAGTTGGAAGCTGAACCGATTCCAGACATCCAGCCAGACATTTGCATTGTAAACTTCTACGAAAAAGATGGGAAACTGGGACTACACCAGGATAAGGACGAGACAACGGAGTCTCTCGAAAGAGGGATACCCGTAGTGTCTTGGTCCATTGGAGATGATGCGAGTTTTTATACGGCGAGCAGAAGCGTGCGGACCGTGCAGATAAGATAGTACTTAAGTCAGGTGATGTATTAATTTTGGGAGGAGAATCAAGGATGTTATACCATGGGATTAAGAGAATCAAGCTGAATACAGCACCGTCAGCAGTAATCAATGCGACGCATATGAGACCAGGAAGATTAAACCTAACCTTTAGACAATATTACCATGTAATGTTAGAATGAGATGAGAAATGAGATGTAAGATTGAAGCACATGTTGTAAACAGGATGGTCATGAATAAAATAACAGTGTTGTTCATATAAATTGATTACGACTCTTGTTATACCATCAATACTCATGGAGCTTGTGAACACAATTAGGTTATGGACTCGGTACGGAAGGTGCACTAAGCATACTTACAGAGGCACAGGCCGACGCCAGCGGTACTATCCTCACCGGCACCTTTCCGATCAATGGGATTGAGGCATCAGTTCTCTTCGACTCAGGGGCCTCGCATACCTTTGTCTCAGCACATTCGAGCAGGTTGGGGCTAGACGCTGATGAGCTACCCGACTTCACGGTTACGCTCCCGTCTAAGGAGAAGGTTCGTTGCACTCGTTACTACCGAGGAGCCACCATCAGAATTAAGGGGGAAGACTTCCCAGTCAGTTTCATTGAGTTCAGTAAGCTAGGATTTGATGTTATCTTCGGGATGAACTGGTTGGAGCGGCACAAGGGACGTATCCTCTGCGCCGAGCATAGATTGCTGCTCAGGAGTCCGTCTGGGGTAACAATATCATACCGCCAGAGGCCCAGAGAGCCTTCGACTAGATCATCACCGCCATGGCAATGCATAGAGAATTAAGGAGAAAGAAGAAGTATACCTCTGCTATGTACAGGACATAGAGAGAGACCCTGAGTTCGACCCCGACTTACCGGTAGTGTCGGAGTTCCCGACTTATTCCACGGGACTGCCCGGCATGCCACCCCATCGGAGGTAGAGTTCACCATTGAGCTGCTACCCTGTACCGGACCGATAGCCAAGCACCATACCGTATGGCTCCGGCAAAATGACTGAGTTAAAAAACAATTGAAAGATTTTTGTTAGATAAAGGATCGTTAGACCAAGTGTGTCACCATGGGGCACCATCCTTTTCGTGAAGAAGAAGATGGTAGTCTCCGCCTCTGCATCGACTACAGAGAGCTGAATGCAGTGACAGTGAAGAATATTACCCACTACCCCGCATTGACGATCTGTTCGATCAGTTGAAGGAGCATCTGGTTTTCCAAGATTTGATCTGATCGGGGTATCATCAGATAGCCATTAAGGAGGGAGATATTGAGAAGACGGCATTCCGACACGATACGGCCACTATGATTTACATGATGCCGTTCGGTTTGTCGAACGCACCGGCGAAGTTTATGGATCTGATGAACGCTTGTTCCGGGAGCAGCTGACAAGTCGGTTGTGGTTTTTATTGATGACATTCTGATATATTCAAAGTCTAAGGTTGAGCATGAGGAACATCTGAGGAGGGTATTGGAAATATTGAGGGAGAACCAGCTATATGCTAAGTTCTCCAAATGTGAGTTTTGGCTTGACCAGGTCTCTTTCCTAGGTCAGTCATCTCAGATGCTGGGATCGCAGTGGTCCAGCAAAAATTGATGCATACGTACCTGGCCAAGGCCGAAGACTGTTACCGACAATCCGAGCTTTCTCGGTCTGGCAGGCTACTACAGGAGATTTGTTAGAGATTTCAGCAAGGTCGCGAAGCCGATGACCAGTCTGATGAAGAAAGATGCACCATTTCTGTGGACAGTTGACTGTGAGAGATCATTTCAACGCCTGAAGGACTCACTGACCACTGCACCGGTTTTCTGACCATTCCAGACGGTACAGAGGGCTTTGAGGTTTATTGTGATGCATCCGGCAGAGGGCTGGGTTCGTGCTCATGCAACATGCAAGGTGGTGCATATGCCTCACGCTAGTTGAAGAAACATGAGGAGAACTACCCCACACATGATTTAGAGCTGGGAGCTGTAGTCTTCGCTTTGAATATATGGCGCCACTACTTATATGGGGTTAGTGTCACGATCTACCCGATCACAAAAGTTTGAAATACATATTCACTTAGAAAGAGTTAAATCTTCGACAGAGAGATGGTTAGAGTTTCTGAAAGACTATGACATTGACCTCCAATACAAAGAGGGAAGGCCAATGTTTGTCAGATGCCCTGAGCTGTCGAGCACACTCACTCCATTCGCTAGTTTTCTTCTCCAGCTTGGTTGATGAGGTGCGAGAGGCTCAGAGGACAGATGAGTATATAAGAGAGGTCAGACAGAAGCTGACAGATGGTACCTTTGAGAGTCAGAAATACGACTTCAGACTTCATGATGATGATCTGATCAGACTTAAGGGCCGATTATGCATACCACGAGGTAACACGGATCTGAAAGACCGTATACTTAGAGAATCACACTGTTCTTCAGTTTCCATCCATCCGGGAGCCTCTAAAATGTATAAAGACATGAAGAGATACTTTTGGTGGTCGGGGATGAAGACAGATGTTACCGAGTTCGTCTTGAGGTGTCTCACATGCCAGAAGGTGAAAATTCGAGCACCGACGACCGGGCGGAATGGTACAGTCGATGCCAGTTCCGGAGTGGAAGTTCCATGATATCTCCATGGACTTCGTAGTTGGACTTCCACCTGCTAGGGGAGGTCTCAACATGATATGGGTGGTGGTGGATCGCCTTACCAAAGTAGCCCGATTCATACCGATGAAGGATACTTGGAAGGTGACCAAATTAGATGAGTTATTTGAGAAAGAAATCATGAGGCATCACGGCATACCAAAGACCATAGTGTCAGATAGCGATACCAGATTCCTTTCGAGGTACTGGAGAGCTACCAGAGAAGCGTTGGGTACAGAACTCAAGCTGAGTACCGCGTTCCATCCTCAGACAGATGGTCAGACTGAGCGTACCATTCAGACACTCGAGGACATGCTGAGAGCATGTGCCTTAGACTTCCAGGGCAGTTGGATTGACAGATTGCATCTGATCGAGTTTTCATACAACAACAGCTATCACGCTTCGATCAAGATGGCACCTTTTCAAGCGTTGACGGTAGACCATGTCATACACCGCTCTGCTGGGATGAGTCGAGAGACGGTCATTATAGGACCAGAGTACTTAGAACAAGTTAAGGCTGAAGTTCAGCAAATCAGGGAGAACATGAAAGCTGCTCAAGATAGGCAGAAGTCGTATGCTGATGTTCGACGACGGGACCTGGAGTTCGCAGTGGGCGACCAGGTATTTCGCGAGTATCACCGATGAAGGGTGTATTGAGGTTTGGGCAGAAGGCAAGTTAAGCCCGAATTTGTTGGTCCTTATGAGATTACGGAGCGGGTGGGCCCAGTTGCTTACAGGTTGAATTTACCTGCTGAGCTGGGTAAAGTGCATGATGTTTTTCATGTTTCACAGCTAAAGAAATACATGCACCACCCCTCCCTGTGTTTAGAACCTGAGAGGTTGACTTTAGAACCAATATGAGATCCGTGGAGACTCCTCAGAGAATCTTGGACAGCAAGACTAGGGACACTCGCCACAAGTCAGTGCGACTGGTGAAGGTTCTCTGGTCTAACCAGGATGTCGAAGAGGCCACGTGGGAATTAGAGGATAAGATGAGGGCGAAGTACCCTTCTTTATTACTGACTAGATCGTCTGTATAGGGTACGGGGCATACCCCTTTTTAAGGGGGGTAGAGCTTCCTCGCTTTTGAGTTAGGAAACGATCATGTTTGTCGTTTGTTTGGTTGTTTAAGATGTGAATTCGTGTAAGTTGATACACTTCGGTGTAAGTTTGAGTATGTATGATACTTATGTATGGTATTTGAGATTGACCTTTGAGTCTTGAGATGTATGAATGTGAATATAAGATGTGGTATTAAGATTAAGAGAAATGTGTACCGTGAATGGTTAAACACATGTGTGAACTTTGAGGACAAAGTTCTTTTAAGGGGGGTAGATTGAAATACCCCAAATTTAGATATGGTGTTTAAATGATAAAATAATATATAAGGAGGCTAAATAATGCCTTAGAACATTAAGAAACATTTCTAATCAAAGAAAATATAAGGAAACACCAAAAGAGCAGTTTAAGCAAAAAACGTGCTCTAAGCTTGGAGAGACATGGGAGAGTACCCAAATATTGTCCTAAGACCTTAGTGATATCCTAATGGTCATTTTAAGTCAATTACCAAAGAAAACCAAGCTTGGAAACAAGTTAAAAACACAAAATGTGCTTTAAGGAGTTCTTAAAGCACGTTTTTGAAAAATTGTCTTGTAAATGAGTTTTGAATGGCTAAATGTCCATCATTACTCTTTAATTAACATGTGTACTATATAGTATCACTTTGGAAGTCTATATCAATGGGAAATCAAAATTTCACAACAATGTGCCTTGTTTTGATGATATGAATTAATTAAGCTAGTTTATACATAAGTCTATATAGTGAGAAATTTGGTCAACAAAGACTTAATTACCCTCATTACTAAAAGGGGGCCGGTTTCTTAGGAGGTGAGTCATCACCTTCATGAGTCATTAAGCAAATAAGAGAGCAAATGAGAGTTATAAAGTAAAAGCACTATTCACCTTTTACATAAATATCACTTTATTAGTTCTCTCTCTCCTCACTTCTTCATTCTCCCTTGTTTCCCACGGTTTCTTGCTCTCTTTCTCTTCTCCATTAACGTGAAGCTCTTCTCCATGCTAGCTCCACCTTCTCTTGCACACAACTCACTCATTTTAGCTCCAAATCCAAAACAAAATACATATTCTTCTTAGTTAGCTCAAGCTCCTCCTTTCTATCTTTTCAAAACTTCAAGAGCTTCATTTTGGTGCCAAGTCAAACCACCATTAGAGGAGGAAATTCAAGTTTGGAGACTCCATTGGCATCTCCATTCTCTTAAGGTAAAGAAGTGTAAGAAATCTAGGTTTCCACCATTTTCTTCACATGTCCGAAAATATATACTCATGGAACTCCATGTTTATGCCTTGTTCTAGCTTGTTTCTACTCTTCAAAGGAGAGAGGAGGTCCTTCTTGCTTCATATCCAAGCTTGTCTTGAGGAACTAAGGTAAAACATCAATTCAAAACCTTAAAACACATTTTAACCTAGGTTTTATTCCTTAAGGTAATGTGTTGTTTAGTGCTCATTAGAGTTGTTGGACATTGTTTAGAACATTGGCAAGGAGACACACATTGGTGACCGAGATTGAACAAAGAAAAACCTAAGGAGAAAAGCTTTTAAGCTTGTGAGAGAACAAGGTAAAATACTTACCTTAAGATGTCTTGTTGTTAAGGGAATGGGATTTAGATATATGATGAGTTTAGTGTAGAGCTGATATTGGGAAGGTGCTATAAACCTAGGAGAAACAATGACTATACTTGTGAACTTGGACTAAGGAGCAAATGAGAAAAGAGATAGTTTAAGAACATCAAGGTGAATTACAAGAAACATTTATTTCAATAGGAGCTTTGTTGTGTGTATTCGCAGGTTGAAGGCAATATATGTGGAAATTCAGTGGTTAAGATTATTGTCATTTAAGGGCCTAAGTGCCAAGCATTTTAAGTCTAAGCACTATATGAATGTGGTGTGGTTTTGGTGTAAATTGTGTGTTAAGGTGTTATGATGAGAATTTGGGTGATGTTGGTTGTTTGATGGAGAAAAACCATGTGTTAATGTGCTATGTACTAGAGAACCCATGACAAAAATTTAAAGGAGAACCTAAGTGTTTAAGATATTCTAAGGAGATTTCATGACTAAGGAAGTACTAGGAAGTTCTAGAGGTTGTCTTGATGAAAAAGGGGGTGAGTTTAAGGTGTTTAATGAGTTATAATGACTTAGGCATTACTATGAAGGATTTAGAAATCAAGAGAATGTATTTGAGTATTTAGGACTTAGGCAAATGTTGTTGCACAACTAGGAAGGAAATAATGTGTTGATGATGGAAGTTTAAGCTTGAGGAGGAACTTTAAGTAAAATACATAAAAGAGTTTTAGATAGTGAAAGATGCTTGGGAGATGATGTTATAGTGGTGAGGAAAACATTTGGCATAGTGGTTACATTAGGTGTGAACCACCACCTAGAAACCTAGAGGAAGCATTACAAGTGTTGGCATAATTACAAGGGAAAATGTATAATGATTAAGGTGAAACTTGGTGAATGATTTGATGTGTTTGGAGGATGCTCTAAGGTGGGTTTAAGGTCTAAATGATGTTAGAACATATTGGATGGCTTGAGGAAAGGTTTAGTGAAGATTTGACAAAGTTTGGGCATGATTTAGTGGCGTCCACCCAGGGGTCCGACCCAGGTTTGGGTCGGACGGCCTCTGTTTAACGCCAGGGAAAGGTTCTGGAATGGTCCGACCCAGAGGTCTTGGGTCGGACATGAGTCGGACGGGTGATTTTCAAAGGGCAAATAAGTTTCTGGAATGGTCCGACCCAGAAGGTTGGTCGGACGTGGGTCGGACATGAGAGGTTTTAGAAGACGGAAAGTTTCTGGAATGGTCCGACCCAGTTGGTTGGGTCTGACATGGGTCAGACATGTAGGGTTTTCCAAACCCGAAAGTTACTGGAATGGTCCGACCCAGAGGGTGGGTCGGACGGTGGGTCGGACGGCCCTTAACACTTTAAAAAAAAAAATTTTAAATTCTAAGAATGGTACTAGGTAATAAGGTATACCTTTGGTAGGGTGATAATGATTGGGACCCTAAAACTTAAGGAACTAAGTTAAGTTAAGTGTAAGTTTTAATGTTTAAAGTTAAGATTGTAAGCTAAGTGGCAAAGATTTGAGAGGTTGTTAAATGGGAATCTTTAGAGATTAAGTGAGTTAAGTAGGTGCAAATACCTAATGACCTAAAAATGAATCAATGTTTTAGGTTTGTGAATTGGGACCCCGAAGAAGGTTAAACAAACAACGATCGACGGTGAACGGTACAATCCTTCTTGTGACCTGCTTGCTAACGAGGTGTCCCTCGGCTTGTGTGCTATCTGTTTAATTGCTATGACTAAAAAAGATAAAGCATGCAACCGGATTATATTGTTCTCGTTGTGATTGTGTTATATTTACACTAACCCGCGAGACTTGAGATTGTTACTAACCAAGTTTAGTACTTACTGAGTTAAGAATAAGAGTTAAGTTTGATAGTCGTTGGTTAATGCCCGTTAGGGCTTAGCTAGCACATGGTGTTTAAGATGTCTACTAACTGGAACTTGAGTGAGGAAACCCGGGACCGATCTCCGGTCTTGCATGCTAAGGAAAAAGGGGGACGGTATCTGAATCAGATCCGCCCTCCGCTTAAGGACTTGTCTTCGGACTTGTAGCCTAGGGCCGGTTGCCGGCTCAGCTACGCTGGACTCCCGTCCAGAGTAGGTGGCATTAAGATGGTGCGGTGGGATCACCTAAATCCCAGGTTTGAATTAAGCTACAACCAATCCCTTCCAGGAAAGGTTTGTATACTGAGATTAAGATTAAGATTGAGATTGAGATTAAGGTAAGGTAAGGAACTGAGATTAAGGAAATGAGGACTAAGGAGGGGGTTACTAACCCACTTGGTAAGGGAACGCTTGAGTCGTTCATTGCTTGTGAACTATATATGTTCATCTGTGGTTATTGTTATTGCACTTCATATTATGCTTGTGTATGTAATCAATTTCCATGCTATCGACAATTAGTCGTCGTAGCCCGTTAGCTTGGGGCCATGAGAGGGTGTACCAGCATTCGTGCTGACCCCCTCGGGGGCTATTTTTACACTTGCAGGTAAGAGACCCATGAGGACGCACTACGAGAGTAGGAGCGGTTAGACTTAGGGTGGGTTGTTTTTTTGAGTTCGGGTTGCGCCTGTGCACCCGACTGTTTAGATTGAACTGATGTAAGTTTGAGATTATGTTTAAGATATTAGTACTCGGTTGGTTGTGGTATTGTAAATGTTGATGTTTGAGTTGGATGAGTATTTTGGACAAGTATTGTAAACGTTAAGCCGGTATATTCTAACGATCAGACCGTGGCAAGGTCCAGGTGTTGTTTATTTCCGCTGCGACGTATTCGATTAAGTGTTCAGTTTGCGATAACCACGATAGGCTTTGGATGGGGTGTTACAAAAATGATGAGTTTCTATTCAACAGTCTAATTATAATTCTCAGTTAATTTACACTATCAGTTAAACCACAGCAAGGTCCCCAAGAGTTCGACACCCCACAATTCCACTATTCCGCAAAACGATTAGGTACACTGCCTAAGTGGTAGAAGTAGTCACATATTTCTCCAACAAGTTTTTGGCGCCGTTGCCGGGGACCTCCGGCACAGTTAATTGATAGTTTTTAATTTATTGTGTTTTCTGTTTAACAATCTAACTATCGGACTTCGGACATCTAACTACGGACATCGGACTTTGGACATCTAATTTCTGACATCTAATCACTAACTCTTATTTTATTGTCATCTATTTTTCAGTCATTTAATTTCCATTGTCCTTTAAATTTCTGTCACTAACTTATAATTTCTGTCACTAACTTATAATTTTTGTCACTAACTTATAATTTCTGTCATTTAAAGTTTCTGTCATTTAATTTCAGTAACTAACTTATAATTTCCAGTATACTAACTACTAACTTCAAATTTCCAGTATACTAACTCCTAACATTAAATTTTCAGTCAGTTAATTTCTGTCATTTAAATTCCCCTGTCCTTTTTCTTTTTTCACTTTAGTTACTCTCAAAAAAATATAAAAATATATAGTTCTTTGTTCTATTAATTGCTTCTTTCTAATTTTGTTTTAATTTTTTTTTAGTTTATCTTACCTTTAATTATTCTTTTGTTTCCTTTAGTTTTCCATTTTTCAACTGCAGTTATTTCTATATATGCGTCGAACTCGATCTGCAGGTAGTCCTCAAAACGATCTTGAACCTGAGATTGAGAGATTTCTCCACCAAAGAAGCGACAACAACAACTGAGATGGCAACTCGACAAACTCTCTGCGATACCAGCAACCATCAGTTGAAGGGAGGCCTTCTGCTATTGTCCTTCCTCAAGTTTCACAGGCTGAACTGGATGCCTGGCAATTAAAAGTTTTATTACCACACTACCACCAGGGCCAATACAGCGGGCTAGATTCAGATGATGCTCCACACCATATATCTGCATTTCTTGATTTTGTAACACTTTTAATAAACAGGAAATCTAAACGAGCGCATCCGTCTGCAATTGTTCCCCTATTCTTTAAAAGATGGCGCCTCCAGGTGGCTGAGAAGTTTACAACCCAGCAGATCCACAGTTGGCTGAGTTAGCAAACAAATTTCTGGCGAAATACTATCCCCCGTCCAAAACAAGAGAAAAATTGCTGAATCAAACTTCTGTCAAGAACCAGGTGATCTCTTTATGATTCGTGGGATAGATTCAAAGAATTACAGATATTATGCCCACATCACGGTATGAGTAGCCAGGAACTTGTTTTGTCATTCTTTAGAGGCTTAAATGATTCTAACAAATTGTTGCTAAGTTCCTCGTCTGGAGGAAATTTTATGAAAATGACCGGAGAAGAAGCAGTTGAACTACTGGACCAGATGACCGCCAGTACCAGACAATGGTGTAAAAACAAGGGAAGAGGTGAAGCCAAGAAAGAAACCGGTATCTACAGTATTCCCCCGCAGGATCATGTCTGCTCAACTAGCTGCACTCACAAAAGTTGTGGAGAAACTAACGCTTAGTCAACCAACAAAAAGCTGTGAACAGGCCACTTCCCCATATCTGACTCCCTGTTGCGAAAACTGTGGAGGAGCTCATGAAACCCAGACTGCGATGGTTCAGGTTGCAACAGGACCCTTGAGGAGGTAAGTTGATTAACAACAGACCACCAAATCCTTATCCGAACTCCTACAACCAAAACAATTGGAGGAGCAATCAACAACCATGGAGGAATTATGATCCACAGTCGAGCAACCAAGGATTCAACCAAAACCGACAACCGCAGTACAACCGACAACAGGACAGCCAACCAACTCAAAGAGATATGGGCGAACTGAAAGGCATGATGAATCAGCTTCTAAAACAAGGTCAGGCGATAAATTCAAAATTTTCTGAGATAGAAGCCAAAGTTGCTGATCAGGCTACTATAACCACAAATTTAGAAGACAGATAGGTCAGATTTCCCAACAGTTGGCTCAAAGACCACAGGGTCACTCCCGAGCCAACTGATCCAAATCCAGGGAGCATGCAAAATCAATAACCCTGAGAAGCGGAAAGACTGGTATCCGATGTCCCTGAAACTGAGAAGAAATCTGATGAACAAAAATCTGACAAAGAAGACGTAACAATTCCCAAGGAGAAGGAGTCTCCTGCATCCCTTACTATTAAACCGTCACAGGTTTCATATGAATTCCAATCCCATTTCCTGATAGATTAAAGAAAAAGAATTTGGATGACCAATTTGGAAAATTTCTTAACATTTTTAAGAAATTAACTATTAATATTCCTTTTTCTGATGCCTTAACACAAATGCCTATTTATGCAAAATTTATGAAAGATATCTTGTCTAACAGGCGATCTTTACAGGAAAATGACACGGTAAAATTGACTGAAAGAGTGTCTGCAGTACTCTTAAAGAAGCTACCACCGAAGTTGGGAGATCCAGGTCTCCCTATCATTCCTTGCGCAATTGAAGACATAAATTGTGGTAACGGGTTATGCGATTTAGGAGCAAGTATTAACTTAATGCCTTTATCTATCTTTAAGAAATTAGGTATAGGTCAATGCTCTCCTACTCCTGTGCAGCTACAACTAGCTGATCGTTCCATAATCCACCCTAAAGGAAAAGTTGAAGATTTAGTGGTTTCTGTTGGCAAATTTATTTTCCCTGCTGATTTCATTGTTATTGACATTGAGGAAGATAAAGATGTTCCACTAATCTTAGGTAGACCTTTTATGAGAACTGCAAGAACTTTAATTGATGTTGAAGGAGGAAAAATTTTAAGACTTCATGATGAGCAGGTAGTTTTTGACATGACCCGGAACATGAAGCGTCCTTCTGATACACAAATCTGTTTTTCTATTGACACTATTGACTCTTTAGTACAGGAGACGTTCCTCAGCAAAGATGAAGAAACGATTTTGGAAAGATGTCTATGGCATCTTGCGAAGCTGATGACGAAAATCCTGATATTGCTCTCATGGCTGAAGAGTTAAACAAGCATAAGCCAATTTCCGTTCCTACCAACAAAGATTCGAGCCAGTAGAAAGAAACGCAGACAGACCAAAGCCATCCATCGAAAAAGCACCTACAGTCGAAATGAAACCTCTTCCCCCTCATTTAAAATACGCTTTTCTAAAAAGCCATATGATTTACCAGTTATTATCTCATCTAAATTATCAGATGTGCAGGAGAAGCAACTTTTAGGGGTGCTACGCAAACATACGACCGCTATCGGTTGGTCGATAGCGGATATCAAAGGAATAAGCCCATCTCTGTGCTCTCATCGAATTTATATGGAAGATGATTTCAGGGCATTAGCACAACCACAGAGGCGTCTCAACCCCGTTCTAAAAGAGGTGGTCAAGAGAGAGGTAATAAAACTACTTGACGCTGGCATTATCTATCCAATTTCAGACAGCAAGTGGGTAAGCCCAGTGCAGGTGGTACCAAAAAGGGCGGAATAACTGTAGTTCCTAACGAGAAAGGTGAGTTGATTCCTCAACGCACTACTACCGGTTGGAGAGTTTGTATAGACTACAGGAAATTGAATACTGCCACACGTAAGGATCATTTTCCCTTGCCCTTTATTGACCAAATGCTGGAAAGGTTAGCAGGTCAGACTATTATTGTTTTCTAGATGGCTATTCAGGATACTTTCAGATCCCAATTGCTCCAGAAGATCAGGATAAAACTACTTTTACCTGTCCTTATGGAACATATGCTTATAAAAGAATGCCGTTCGGATTATGTAATGCACCAGCTACTTTTCAACGGTGCATGATGGCTATTTTCTCTGACTACATTGAAAAATGTATAGAAGTCTTTATGGATGACTTCTCTGTCTTTGGTTCGACATTTGACACTTGCCTGGAGAATCGATCTTATTTTGGCCAGGTGTGAAGACACAGATCTAGTCCTGAACTGGGAGAAATGTCACTTCATGGTTCGTGAAGGGATCGTGCTAGGACATAACGTGTCTTCAAAAGGTATTGAGGTGGACCGCGCTAAAATTGAGGTAATAGAAAAACTCCCACCTCCCACTACTATAAGAGGTATCGAAGTTTTCTTGGACATGCTGGTTTTTACAGACGATTCATTAAAAACTTTTCCAAGATTTCAAAGCCTCTCTGTACTTTACTGACAAAAGATGCTAAATTTCATTTTTCTGATGAATGTTTAGCAGCTTTTAATTTGTTAAAAGAAAAACTTGTCTCTGCTCCTATTGTGGTATCACCCGACTGGTCCCAACCTTTTGAAATCATGTGTGACGCCAGTGATTATGCGGTGGGTGCTGTTTTGTGCCAAAAAATGGATAAAATTCTGAGAGTCATTTATTATGCAAGTCGTACTTAAATGATGCTCAGAAAAATTATGCCACCACCGAAAAAGAATTGCTGGCAGTCGTCTTTGCTTTGGATAAATTCCGTCCATATTTATTGGGTAGTAAGGTTATTATTCATACTGACCATTCTGCCCTCAAGTATTTATTTGCCAAAGCAGATGCAAAACCCAGGTTGATAAGATGGATACTTCTCTTACAAGAATTCGACATAGATAAGAGATAAGAGAGGTATCCAGAATGTCGTGGCTGACCACTTGTCAAGGATGGAGGGACCAGAAGAACAGGCCCATCAATGAGTTTTTCCCGGACGAGGCAGTTTTCACAATCCAAACGGCAAGAGACCCTTGGTTTGCCGATATTGCCAATTATCTGGCTACAAAGATCATCCCAGCTGATATGACTTATCAGCAGAGAAAAAGGTTCTTTTCTATTGTCAAACATTATTTATGGGATGATCCATTTCTTTTCAAAATCTGTGCAGATGGTATTATCAGGAGATGTGTCCCAGAGACGGAAATCAGAAATATCCTTCTCCATTGCCATTCTAGAGAAACCGGCGGACATCACGGTGCAACCCGTACAGCTGCAAATTAAGGTACTTGAATCCGGTTTCTATTGGAACACCCTTAACAAAGACTGTCATGCCTTTGTATCTACTTGTGATCGGTGTCAAAGGCAAGGTAATATTTCTCGCCGCAATGAACTACCCTTAAACAATATGCTGGAGGTTGAATTGTTTGATGTTTGGGGGATTGATTTTATGGGACCCTTCCCAAACTCTTTTGGAAATTTGTACATCTTAGTAGCAGTCGATTATGTTTCTAAATGGGCGGAAGCCCTTGCTTGCTCTACTAACGATGGTAAAGTTGTGATGAAATTCATCAAGAAACACATTTTCTCTCGATTCGGTGTTCCTAGAGCAATAATCAGCGATGGTGGCTCTCACTTCTGCAATCGCCAGTTTGATGCTCTCCTGAAGAAATACGGAGTCCGACATAAGGTTGCTCTACCATACCATCCTCAAACGAATGGTCAGGCAGAGATAACAAATAGAGAATTGAAATGGATTTTGCAGAAGACGGTGAGCTCTTCTCGAAAGGATTGGTCCATTAAATTGGATGATGCACTCTGGGCATACCGTACAGCCTTCAAAACACCTATCGGCGTGTCTCCCTACAAACTAGTTTTTGGGAAGGCATGTCACTTGCCTGTGGAATTAGAGCATAAATCTTATTGGGCTCTAAAGGTGTTGAACTTCGATCTACAACAAGCCGGTGAGAAACGAAAGTTCCAGTTGACAGAACTGGAAGAACTGAGGTCCAACTCATATGAAAATGCGGTGATTTATAAGGAGAAAACCAAGCGTTGGCACGATAAGATGATTGCCAAGCGAGACTTCAAAGCGGGAGATCACGTCCTTCTCTATAATTCCAGACTAAAGTTCTTCCCAGGTAAGTTAAAATCCTTCTGGTCTGGACCATTTAAGATAATCTCTACCTCTCCTTACGGAGCGGTGGAATTGGACGATAAGAAGGGTGGATCGTTTAAAGTCAATGGAGCTCGAATAAAATCGTATATGGGAAACACGTTGGATAACGAAGAAGCTTCTGCACTTCTTTTCAAAGAACCAGTTACAACTTGAATCACTGAGGTACGGTCTAGCCAAAGACCTTAAAGATGGGCAGCTTGGTAGGAGGCACCCTATTATCTATCTTTTTAATCTCTATTGTGCTTATATTTTGTATCTTATTTAAAAAAAACAAAAAAAAAGAAAGAGTGAAATAAAAAGAAAGGAAGAGAACGAGGAGAATTAACTTGAGTTGTTCTGGCTGTTTAGAATATTTATTCCAGGAACATCTTGCACATCTATACAGCCGAACTCAAGTGTGGGGGAGCTACACTACATATTCTACATAAATCCGGGGAGTACACTATCTTTAACTTGCTCTTTAAATTTTCAATATTTCCTATTACCATGCTTTGTGATCATTACACAGGTAGTTTGCATGCCCTGTATTTTAATTCTTCTTGCAATGGGGGGGCATTGCTTTGGTTCAAGTGTGGGGAGATATAATAATCAAAAGCGTTCTTAAGTTGTCTCTTGTGTTTAAATTTGTTAAGTGATTAATAATCAAAGAAGGAGCCATATAGGGAGTAATGCCGGTGTTAACAGGTTTAAAGGGTACGTACGTACTTAAAAAAAACACTCTGCTCCTTACTCAATGCTAAAATATTCTGAGGAAATTATCATTTGGATTTGTTTTGACTTTGAGCTGGATTTGATTTGGAAAGAATGGTGGAAAAAGAACAAGGCAAGGTACTCTCTGATCCATACAGGCTATTCTGATCCTAAATAGGCTCGCCCCTCGGTTATTAAGTCTTAGGGGTGCTTCATCACCCGACTACTAAGGTACTCGGTATCTGGGATAGTAGACCCAAAACCGCTAC
This sequence comes from Limonium bicolor, assembly GCA_023374045.1. Classification (NCBI taxonomy): domain Eukaryota; kingdom Viridiplantae; phylum Streptophyta; class Magnoliopsida; order Caryophyllales; family Plumbaginaceae; genus Limonium; species Limonium bicolor. Next base: position 295,764,042 of record CM041781.1, on the reverse strand, counting down.
AAGGGTGGAGAGAAAAGTCTGAGGAAAAGAAAAAGGAACTTCAAATTGAAGTATGTGCATTCTGTACCAAAATGATAGAAACTTCTTCATGGATCATGAGTATGTGACATTGAAAGGTATAATGGAATAAGATTTTACTTCATGCCCCTTGTCGTTCAAAGGAAATGTGAAAGAAAATGGTGGATTGGCTCAGGATTAAAAGCAGAATTCTCATGGTACTGCTTCTCTTTCTTTTGTAGGTTTTCAGAGTATTCTCAGAAATGGAGAATTTCTAATAAATTTAATGTTATTAGTACCCTTTAAAATCTGAAAAGATTGGCAATTACCTCTTCTGTGCTCTCCTTACTTGATTATTGTCTGTTTAACTTGTTTAAACATTATGTCAGAAAGATTTGCTGAGGACAAACAAAGATAAGTGGGGGGAGTTTGATAAGTGAGAAATACATAGACATTTAAGGTTTAATTTACCTTGTACTTACTTACTTTCAGGATAATATTACTCACTTATCGTATGTTTCCTCTAGTTATGTTTTATTGATTATCTCACAAATTTATTGGTAAACATGAGGAAAACCAAGCTAGGAGCAAGTACACGAAGAGACGAACGCGTAGGCGAAACGGGATCAAATCGGAGCTAAAACGAACATTTTAGAGGCAAAAGACCCTTGGTCCGGACGAGTGTCCGGATCAGCTGGTCCGGACCATACATTCCAGCGCAGAACCGTACAAAAATCGACATGGTCCGGACCAGTGTCCGAATCAACTGGTCCGGACAACATGCCAGCGCGCCAGAAGAAGGAAATCGACATGGTCCGGACCACACTGGTTCGGACAGTGGTCCGGACATGTCTAAATTGACAGCGTACAGAGCATGTCGGGGTGTGAATGGTATAATATATTTACCAATTCACACCGACACCCCCTTCATTCTACCCCATTTTCACTATAATACACCTCCAAACCTCTATTAAATGAATATCATTCCACCCCAAAACTAATGCCATTTTCCTCCATAAAATCTCCATTTTCTCTCCAAAAATCATACATCTCACCTACATAATCTCCACATAAATCCTCACTTCATCTCATCCCATAAAACATTCCATTTTCCATACCGTTGTTTCTGTCCAACCTCCGTCCAAATTATCAGTTAAATCTATTTAGTTTTAATGTCTATCGTACTTACGATGTTGTTTTTATAATTATGTGTGAGTAATAACTTTAGCCTCCCGGGTTGGAAGCAAGCTTATTTTATACAATCGTGTTACGTATATTTTCTACTATAATCTGTTCAAGCAATATTTGATTCTCCTCCTTAATGCGCTTTAATCTTTAGGCCAATTATTAAAGTGATATTGTAGTTTCTTGTTAAATGCGAGCTGAGACAAGATTCTAGACAGAGAAGTCAAAACGGGTTAACGACTAGAAGCGAGATTCGCCTATAGGTTAACCAGTCTCCAATAGGAATTGTTATAATGCGATTAATTTATTTATGACTTGAGCAAGGCTTGCGCTTGTTTAATAATCAGGGTTATTAGACAGGAAACGGTCAATAAAATTAAATTCCTGATTAGTTAAAATGGTAGAAGTTTATAGTATATAATTGGATAAAATAGGTGAGCAGAACAACCCGGGGCTTCTTAAAAACAAAGAGTTTTATAAACCGCTATTATTATTTTGTTCTAATTACTTGTTCTTTTACTGTTTTTATACATTAAGTGCTAAACCACAACCTTCCTAAAAAAAGATGAGTTTTATTCAACAGTCTAATTAGAATTCTCAGTTAATTTACACTATCAGTTAAACCACAGCAAGGTCCCCAAGAGTTCGACACCCCACAATTCCACTATTCTGCAAAACGATTAGGTACACTGCCTAAGTGGTAGAAGTAGTCACATATTTCTCCAACATGTAACACCCCCAAACACGGCCTAGGAGTTAGGGGTATTACACGCCGCGTATTATTACATAATGACGCAAGGCTCTAATAAACGAATAACCAAACAAGGCCCAAAACGAATACTTGTATAAGAGTATAATCAAAGTGATGTTGAAACATCCCAAAGGTCATTACAAAACCCACCAAACGAATAACAAAAGAGGAAGCTAACTGAAGAGGCCCGAAGGCTCAAAGTCAAATACAAATGCCTCAAACGAATCAAAATATCATAACGAACTAACTCCAGAAGCTGAGCAAAGTGACCCTCGCTGAAATTGCAATGTTGGATAGAGTAGGGGAATAAGCAAACAACTATGCCTAGTAGATGACTAACTTCATCAACCAGCATGTTCAAAACATTTTAAGAACATTATCAAATCAGAAGGAGTCGAGGCATCCATAAACATGTCAAAAAACAGAAGCGGAAGTCCACTCAGTAAAGGACTAAACAGGTCGAGGCAGACAGAATCAAAACAGAGCGGGACACTAGTTGATCACAGCATACAGACAGAACGAGCAGCCAGCTCGTGAACAGAATGAGGAAACCTCACTCGTAAACAGAACAGGTGGAACACCTGTGAACAGAACGGGGAACATCACCCCTGAAACAGAAGGATCCTACATAGCGCGCTACGAGACAGCTAACCTAGCCATCCAGAGGTTCAGACACAGAGAAACTAGGTCCCAAAACAGAAGCTTAAATACAGATAAGCATATGTGCACTAAAGGCACCAGAAAGCACACATATAGCTTGGAAATCAGAAGGGGAATCCAACCCGTAAACGAAGTCAAAACGGAGCTCACACGAGCAAGTTGTGGTCAAAACAGTACCATGTCCGAGCTATGTCCGGACATCAATGTCGGACACAAGTCGAGACTTTAGAAATCAAAAAAGACGGGTGTCCGAACATCAAGCTCGGACGGATGTTCGGACGCTTTCGGAAATCAACTACGCGTAATGTCGACATGTTGTCCGAACAACAAAGTTCAGACACAAGTCGAACCAGAATCAGAGAATGCAGAAGGGCGTGTCCAAACTACAAGGCTCGGACTGAAGTTCGGACACAGTGAAAACTTCAGAAAAATCAAAGCGAAAAAGGGCAGGTCCGAACTTCAAAGGTCAGACGGAAGTTCGGACGCGCCGAAAAAACACAGTGAACAGAGGCGATTTTCACATGAACAGAGGCGCCAAAACAATGTCAAAACATTATATGTTTGCAGAAAACAACCTTGGGGGTTTGTAGGCATTAAAACGACATTAAACAGACAGTTCACAACACAATTCCAAGACAGATCACAATCAAAATTCAGCACCGGAATGAAACTCCCCAAGGCTGAACACACTAATCGAATCCATCAGCCACCTACCTCGAATTAACAGAGACGGCGTTCCAATCTGAGCAGCAGAGTCCAAACCACAACAGAAACCCGAACGCAGACCGGCAACGCAATCCAAAAAGAAACAGTTCCAAACCTCTGAATCAGACAGCGGATTCGCAGACGAAACCAACAACAGAAGAGAATTGATAGAGCACAAGAACCAACGGTCGAAGAACCAGCAATTCGCGATGGCGGAGCAATCCACAGTTGAATCTTGACAGCAGAATCAAAGGAGCCTTGACTGATCGAGAAAGGAAGCGGCGTTGAGAGAGAAGAGAGAGAGAGAAGAGCGTCTCGCTAACTGTAAGATGGGGATTCTAATTGTGGGAAAAAAACGTGATTCACAACGTGATCATAAAAGTTAATAAAGGAATTTATTAACCTAATTAACCAATGGCAAAAGACCTTCCTCGCCTAATAAGAAGGACCTCCATGTCCTAAATAAGTAATCCAACATAGGAAACGTTACACGAAATAAAGTTGTAACGAAACTTTGGGTTATAACATCACCTCCCCCTTAAAATAATTTCGTCCTCGAAATTAAAACGTACCTACTTCTCGAAGAGGGCGGGGAACTTAGAACACACTTCGCTTTCGACCTCCCAGGTCGCCTCTTCTTCCGACTGACCCGCCCACTGCACCTTCACCAAGGGCATGGTCTTACTTCTGAGCTTGCGAACATCCCGGGCTAGAATCCTCGAAGGAACTGCCTCGAACGTGAAGTCCTCCCTCAACTGAAGCGGACTGAAGTCAATCACATGCGACGGGTCCGGAATATACTTCCTCAGCATAGACACATGGAAGACACTGTGAACACCAGCCAACGACGGTGGCAAAGCTAAACGGTAGGCAACCGGTCCGATCCTCTCCAGGATCTCAAAAGGACCAACAAAGCGAGGGCTAAGCTTGCCTCTCTTCCCAAACCGAACGACTCCTCGCACTGGAGAAACCTTCAGATACACATGGTCGCCCACCGCAAACTCTAGAGGTTGTCTCCTCTGATCGGCGTAGCTCTTCTGACGACTCTGAGCCACAAGCAAGCGCTCCCTGATAGACTGAATCTTAGCTACAGCATCCTCAACTAAGTCCGGACCAACAACTGCTCTCTTCTTCAAATCATCCCAACAGATGGGTGATCTGCACCTCCTGCCATACAAAGCCTCAAACGGGGCCATCTCGATGATAGTCTGGAAGCTGTTATTATACGCGAACTCTATCAGCGCCACGTGCTGATCCCAACTGCCTCCAAAGTCAAGCACACATGCTCTGAGCATGTCCTCAAGGACCTGATTCGTCCTCTCCGTTTGCCCGTCTGACTGAGGATGATACGCTGAGCTGAACGACAACTTCGTCCCCAAAGCATGATGCAAACTCTGCCAGAATCTGGATACAAAACGCGGGTCTCTGTCAGACACAATAGAAGCAGGAACTCCATGCAGACGCACTATCTCATCCATATACAACTGCGCTAGGCGATGCAAACTGAAAGTCTTCCTGACAGGTAAGAAGTGAGCGCTCTTCGTGAGTTGGTCCACAATAACCCAAACCGCATCAAAACCCCTCGGAGTCTTAGGCAGTCCCATAACGAAGTCCATACCGACGCTCTCCCACTTCCACTCCGGAACGGGTATAGGCTGAAGCAAACCAGCTGGTCTCTGATGCTCGGCTTTGACCTGCTGACAGGTCCGACATCTAGATACAAAATCAGAATTTCCCTCTTCATATGCTCCACCAGAATGTCTCTCGAAGGTCTCGGTACATCTTCACACCTCTTGGGTGTACCGAGTACGGAGCTCCATGAGCCTCCTGCATGATCTCTCGCCTCAAGGCATCATCTGCAGGCACACAGATACTGTCTCTAAATCTCAAACAGCCGTCCTCTGAAACCCGAAACTTTGACTCCTGACCGGTAGCTAACCCCTCTCTGATCTTACTCAACTCGGCGTCGAGCTCCTGACTGGCCTTGATCTGGTCGATCAAGGTAGGCTGAATCTGCAACGCTGCCAACATCCCTGACCACTCTGGACGAACGACCCAGATACCCATACGCTGTAACTCAAGAGCAGACCTCTGCATACCAGACAAAGCACAAACGGCTCCAGACGGACCCCTCCTACTGAGCGCATCAGCAACCACGTTGGCCCTACCAGGATGGTAGAGGATCTCCAAATCATAATCATGTAGCAACTCCAGCCACCTCATCTGCCTCAAGTTCAACTCCTTCTGAGTGAACAGGTACTTGAGGCTCTTGTGGTCCGTATACACCTTGCACGCTGCTCCGTACAGGTAGTGCCTCCAAATTTTCAACGCAAACACCACAGCAGCTAACTCCAGGTCATGGGTCGGATAGTTCTTCTCATATGGCTTCAACTGACGAGAGCCATACGCCACTACCTTCCCGTGCTGCATCAGAACACACCCAAGTCCCTTATGGGACGTATCACAGAAAACCTCCAGACCCTCGGTCCCCTGTGGAAGAGTCAGAATCGGCACAGACGTCAACCTCTTCTTCAACTCCTGGAAACACAGCTCACATGCCTCACTCCACACGAACTTCACATCCTTCTGCAGTAGACGAGTCAACGGAATCACCAACTTGGAGAAGCCCTCCACAAACTTACGATAGTAGCCCGCTAGTCCAAGGAAGCTACGGATCGCTCCAACATTAGTAGGCCTGGCCCACTCAGTAATAGCTCTAATCTTCTTCGGGTCCACGGAGATACCATCCTTGGAGACGACATGTCCCAAGAACACCACCTGATCCAACCAGAACTCACACTTCTTCAACTTCACGTACAACTCCTTCTCCCACAGAGTCTGGAGAACAGTCCTCAAATGCTCCTCGTGCTCCTCAGCACTCTTGGAATACACCAAGATGTCATCAATAAACACCACGACGAACTGGTCTAGAAAGGGCTTAAACACCCAGTTCATCATATCCATAAACACAGAAGGCGCATTCGTCAAACCGAATGGCATCACTAGGAACTCGTAATGTCCATAACGAGTCCTGAAGGCGGACTTAGGCACGTCGTCTGCCTTAATTCTCAGCTGATGATAACCCGACCTCAAATCGATCTTCGAAAACACCTTAGCTCCTGCTAAATGGTCGAACAAGTCATCAATGCGTGGGAGAGGATACCTATTCTTAATGGTAACCTTATTGAGCTCCCTGTAGTCAATGCACAAACGCATACTGCCATCCTTCTTCTTAACAAATAACACTGGCGCTCCCCAAGGCGACACACTAGGGCGAATGAAGCCCTTATCCAGCAACTCCTGCAGCTGAGCCTTCAACTCCTTGAGCTCAGCAGGCGCCATGCGGTATGGGGCCTTAGAAATGGGCTGAGTCTCAGGTGCGAGCTCGATCGAGAACTCCACCTCTCTGACAGGGGGAAGCCCAGGTACGTCATCCTGGAACACATCTGGGAAGTCTCTAACCACTGGTATGTCCTCCAACTTCGCATCCTTGCGAACCTCAGGGATGTAGCACAGATATCCCTGACATCCTTTCCTCAAATAGCAAAATGCCTGCATAGCTGATATAACTGGCGGCGAGCACGGGAGTCCATTCCCTGCTACAACTAGGCGGGGCTGACCCGGCTCCTCAAAAGTGACTCTCGAAGCAGCACAATCAATGTGGGCATGGTGCGCAGCAAGCCAATCCATACCCAGAATCACATCAAAATTTGTCATCTCCATCGGGATGAGGTTAGCATATAGAGTCCTATCTCTGACTAACACAGGACTAGCTTTACAGACAGAGTTCAAAAGCATAGAAGAGTCCCTAACTAATGGACTATGCACACACAACTCAACACCCAGAGGCACAACAGGCAAACCGAGCTCACCCACCAACTCAACAGAAATAAAAGAGTGGGTGGCTCCAGAGTCAAACAAACAGAAAATGGAATAGGAAGACAGCTGAAGGATACATGTGACAACTCGGTCAGTCGATCGGTCTCTCTCTCCAGCCATCGCGTACACTCTAGCCTGGCCCTGGGGCTTCTTCTGCTCAGCCCGGTCTCAATCTCTAGACCCTGAGGCGGACTCACCAGCTCTACCTCCAGAGCTACCCCTGCTCCTCTCGGCCTGAGGGCAGTGAACTATCCTATGCTCCAAGGATCCACACTTGAAGCAAGCTCCAGACTTCCTGTAGCAGTCCTGGCCTCGATAAAACTTGCCACAGACCCGGCACTTCGGAGCGGGAGCTGACAAAGACGAACCACCTCTATCTCTCGAACCCTGGCAGTCCCCAGCTCGGTCTCCAGTAGACTGCTTCTTCTGAGAAGCAGACTGATCCTTCCTGTCGCTCTCGTCGGACCTCTGCTTCCTCTTCTGGTCCTTCCCTCCAGACTGGCGACCTCTCAAATCAGCCTCCACCAAAAGGGCAACGTCAGCAACGTCCCTGAAAGTCTTGTGACACAGCGGCGTCACAGCAGAACAAATATCCAGCCTCAAGCCGCTCTCAAACTTCCTGGCCTTCCTATGCTCGTCTGGCTCAGGTGCGAACTTCGACAGGCTGATGAACTTACGAACATACTCCTCCACATTCATACCGCGCCCCTGGCGAAGCCGATTGTACTCCAAGATGCGCTGGTCGTTATACACATCGGGGTAGAACTGCTTGTTGAACTCCCCAGTGAACTGCTCCCACGTCCAAGGCTGTGGGAACCTCCCCATCACAGACCTCCACCACTCCTTAGCCTCAGCCCAGAAAAGGAAGGTGGCAAAGTCGACCTTCTGCTCTTCCTCGGAGCCCATGACTCGCAGCAAGTCCTCCACCTCTGACAGCCAATGACTGGCCTCCTGGGGGTCTCCTGCCCCATCAAACGACTGCGGCTTCAGCTTCATAAACTCCTGAAGCGCCTTCACATTCCAGCCTCAAGCATCAGCCCCAGCTGGGCCTGGTCCGCCAGCGGGTCCTACTGCAGCTGGTCCACCCCCTGCAGCCGTGGTCTGCATGAGCTGCATCATAAACTGCTGAACAGCATCAACAACATTTCCTGGAGCCCTTCTTGGCGGCATTCTGAAAGTCCAACAGCAAGCCATTAGACTCAAACACTAGTACCGACATTTCTGACTTACTGGCTAACTTAAAATCCCAGCAGATTAGAACCCAGAGCTCTAATACCACTAAATGTAACACCCTCAAACACGGCCTAGGAGTTAGGGGTATTACACGCCGCGTATTATTACATAATGACGCAAGGCTCTAATAAACGAACTTAAGCGAATAACCAAACAAGGCCCAAAACGAATACTTGTATAAGAGTATAATCAAAGTGATGTTGAAACATCCCAGAAGTCATTATAAAACCCACCAAACGAATAACAAAAGTGGAAGCTAACTGAAGAGGCCCGAAGGCGCAAAGTCAATACAAATGCCTCAAACGAATCAAAATAACATAACGAACTAAACTCTAGAAGCTGAGCAAAGTGACCCTCGCTGATCAATCTGCAATGTTGGATAGAGTAGGGGAATGAGCAAACAACTATGCCCAGTAGATGACTAACTTCATCAACCAGCATGTTCCAAACATTTTAAGAAAATTATCAAATCAGAAGGAGTCGAAAGGCATCCATAAACATGTCAGAAAACAGAAGCGGAAGTCCACTCAGTAATGGACTAAATAGAGTCAGAGGCAGACAGAATCAGAAAACAGAGCGGGACACTAGTTGATCACAGCATACAGACAGAACGAGCAACCAGCTCGTGAACAGAACGAGGAAACCTTACTCGTAAACAGAACAGGTGGAACACCTGTGAACAGAACGGGGAACATCACCCGTGAAACAAAAGGATCCTACATAGCGCGCTACGAGACAGCTAACCCAGCCATCCAGAGGTTCAGACACAGAAATAACTAGGTCCCAAAACAAAAGCTTAAATACAGATAAGCATATGTGCACCAAAGGCACAAGAAAACACACATATATTGGAAATCAGAAGGGGAATCCAACCCCGCAAACGGAAGTCAAAACGGAGCTCACACGAGCAAGTTGTGGTCAAAACAGTACCATGTTCGAGCTTGTGTCCGGACATCAATGTTCGGACACAAGTCGAGACTTTAGAAATCTAAAACAAATGGGTGTCCGAACATCAAAGCTCGGACGGATGTTCGGACACTTTCGGAAATCAACTACGCGTAATGTCCGAACATGTGTCCAAACGACAAAGTTCGGACACAAGTCGAACCAGAATCAGAGAATGCAGAAGGGCGTGTCCGAACTTCAAAGCTCGGACGGAAGTTCGGACACAGCGAAAACATCAGAAAAATCAAAGCGAAACAGGGCAGGTCCGAACTTCCAAGGTTGGACGGAAGTTCGGACGCGCCGAAAAAACATAGTGAACAGAGGCGATTTTCACACGAATAGAGGGACCAAAACAATGTCAAAACTATATGTTTGCAGAAAACAACCATGGGGGTTTGCAGGCATTAAAACGACATTAAACAGACAGTTCACAACACAATTCCAAGACAGATCACAATCAAAATTCAGCACCGGAACGAAACTCCCCAAGGCTGAACACACTAATCGAATCCATCAGCCACCTACCTCGAATTAACAGAGACGGTGTTCCAATCTGAGCAGCAAGTCCAAACCACAGCAGAAACCCGAACGTAGACCGGCAACGCAATCCAAAAAGAAACAGTTCCTAACCTCTTAATCAGACAGCGGATTCGCAGACGAAACCAACAGCAGAAGAGAATTGATAGAGCACAAGAACCAACGCTCGAAGAACCAGCAATTCACGATGGTGGAGCAATCCACAGTTGAATCTTGACAGCAGAATCAACGGAGCCTTGACTGATCGAGAAAGGAAGCGGCGTTGAGAGAGAATAGAGAGAGAAGAGCGTCTCGCTAACTGTAAGATGGGGATTCTGATTATGGGAAAAGAACGTGATTCACAACGTGATCATAAAAGTTAATAAAGGAATTTATTAACCTAATTAATCCTTACCTAATTAACCAATGGCAAAAGACCTCCTCGTCCTCGCCTTTAATCAGAAGGACCTCCATGTCCTAAATAAGTAATCCAACATAGGAAACGTTACACGAAATAAAGTTGTAACGAAACTTTGGGTTATAACAGAGACGTTTAGACCATGATTAGAGGATTATCGTATACATATATATGTGTATATATGAAACTGGCTAATGCTCCTAATGTGTCCCCAATCGATCGTGGACATATCGTTGTCTTGAGTAATATACTTTATAGTTAAGGAAAGACACGAGATAAACTTAAACTGGAAACTCCATTTCGATTGAGAATTTACACACAGAAATTCACTCAATCTCCTTCGCCCCACACATGGACTCCGGGACAGTTTAGGACTTTATCCCAAAGTCCTCTACCCTCTCTTGACAGCCGGCCTACGGTTCCCCAACTGCTCCCCGACTGATTAGTCTATCAAATAGAAAGTATTGTCACTCGACTCCAGTCCTAACCAGCTCACCAACTGTCTAACTCTCACACACACTTAAGTCTGATTCACACTAGCTCAGATTATCTCTCTCTTTCTCTATTGTGCAAGCTTGCTTACATATGAAATAAATGCAAGTATATATACGGTTAGTTAAGATATAACTACCGTCCTATAAACTCCTAGACTCTAGGAGTCGACTATAGCTCCTACCTTTCACATAACAACCACACTAGATTGGTATAGAGACTTCAAATTGATCTGGAGTCGTCAGAACATGTGTCACCTTGTGATTAAACATGTCGGTGGCAACTCTCTCGATTGGTCGAGCAAAACTTGTGTGCTCAACTTGTCTGATCTTGTCTGGCTCATTAATGCTCATAAATGCTCCTTTAGACTTCATTATGGCTATGTTATCGTTCTGATTAATAGCCCTTTACTTATCTAGTTCTCTTGTACATTAAGAGTTTTGTCTTGGGCGTGAGTTATTATGAGGATGTGTGAGTCTGCATAGATACTGTCGATCTTTTTGCAATGTTGTCTTTGATTTACTACGAGAGCACAGAGATGCGGTCGTGTGATTCCTGACTTCGTGTGTGTACTAGAAGTTCTAGCGTAAGCCTCCTGGACAGGGGGGGTGCGACTGGTTGGGCCATGTCATGAATTGAGTGCGCTTGCAACCTGCATGCTAAGCCACTCTTTGCCTGTTATCTGCAATCTCAAAGTAACAGGCATGTAAACATACAGTACAAGGTTGAATCATCAAAACTAAAGATCTTGACTAACAATTTCCCCCTTTTTGATGATGGCAACCTAACAAAATCTATATATTGGCAACTTGAAAATTCGAGAGATTCCCCCAAAAGAAGAATTCCCCTGAGTTTGTTAAGGTTGAAATATAATTTGCACAACAAAAGATAAAACTTTTATACTATCAACCATAGTAGAACGTTCTTCGCTAAGATAGTTACAACACAATGAATAGAGTAATAAGTCCAAGTAATATCTTCTTTCCCCCCTTTTCCATACAAAAATAGGGAGAACTACATGACATAATATTGAAAAGGGCCATAACATTCCATAGATTAAAACTACAACTATGATAAGATAAGATAGGAGTGACGTGTTTGGGTATCCCATCGGGACATCTAGGCCATAAGGTCCATCCTCTGAAAAAGCTTTGAACAAGGTGATTCAGCTTTGGCGGTGCTAACTGGAAAATTGTAGGGAAAAACTATATACAAAAAGGATAAAATAATAAACTAATCCTACAACTCTACTACGGGTAGCAAACAATTCGGTCGGAGTACAGCGTGAGAAATTACGACCGAGAGTATCGAACCCTAGGGACTTATAGAAAATAGTCCTAATCCCGGTAATTACCTATTCTATAACAAGGGGGAAAAGTAAACATTGATTCTAAACTAAGAGAACTAAATAAACCTATCTAAATATATGATTCAAGACTAGATTAACCCTAAGTGAAACTATGAACATTTAATACATAACAAGTTTCTGAAATCACCCGAACAAATGAACGTGCCGGATGTCCTGCCAGATAGTTATGCATTGCTTGTCAAAGACGTTGAATATGCCGGAACAACCAACCCGGCACTAGACCCGGCAAGAACAAAAATGTGCATTGTTGTCCTAGCCTTCACTTCTGAAAACAAGGACTCATTATCCAATTCGAACCCAACAATCTCTCGTCAGTATTCGACCGATTAACAAAAATGGATAAGGTTATTCAACTCTTTCGGTGTTGTCATCTACACCTCTGCATCTAAAAATGGTAAAGACCACTAAGACTCCTTAACAAAACACTCTTGTCTTTTGAACTGAAGTAGAATTTAGAAGATAGGAGAACAAGTTGCGATCTCATTCTGCCCTATAAAAATCTGAATCTTAGTAAAACTGTAAGAATATATATATTGAATGATCAAAGGTTTACAAGGAAGAACTCATCCCTAACCAAAACCTAACAAGGATCCTACTTCACCATCCACTCAAATAAAGAAGAAATACATAAGGGAGAGGAGATTGGTCATAGCCTTAAACCCTAACAAAGATCATCTCTTCTTTCGTGGATGGATCCGTAGAAATGCCTTGGACACCAACAATAGAATGTGGGCGAAATGAAGTGTGAATGGAGTGATAGGAATGGAATGTGTCCAAATGATGCAGGCTCTCGGCCTATTTATAAGCGTCAATCTTGTCTTTGCCGGGCGTCGCGCCGGATAAGCAATAGCTGGCACATGTGAAAAATGTGTCAACTGTTCACGGTCGAAACCGATATCTGCTCGAAACGATGCATGTGCCGGAAAGAATGTCCGGCATCATACCCGGCACATCCAAATTACCAACGGTCAATAACTGCCATCGTTTGGTCAACTGTGGCGACTCTTCACTTATGCCGGATGGAATGTACCCGACAACGTGTCCGACAAAGCCTCTTTTCTGCTCTATGCTTGTGCTGTGAATGTGTCCATCAGCACGAGTCCGGCATCACTTGAAACTTTTGCCTAGAGATTCCTTGCATAGAAAGCATATAAAACTAAGTTCTGAATATATAATAACATTAAACATAATATAACATAAATAACATCTATTTAACCTTATTTAGATTAGTATACTCCTAAATCTAATACATAAAATATGATAAGTCTACGGCTTATCAGGTGGAGAGGTCTGACTCTTCAGAATCTACTGTGAACTTCATGCAATGAGGAGTCCTAGTATGAGATGGAGTAACACTTGAGGTTTGAGACCAAGATGTGAATGAGTTGGAGATTGGTTGGGCATAGCTTTGGGCGACATATTTCTTTAGATGTTGCGTGAACATGAACTTGCAAATTATGGACTGGACTGTTTGCTCATTTGAGCTATATTAGCTTTGTGGAGTTTGTGCCATTTTGTGAGATGTGAAGCAGTGATCGTGAGTGGCTAATGAACTGAGCCAGTTTTTATAGACACTTAAAGATATATTCAACTACTGCTCGGTGATTGATTACAAGTCGTTTTAACCTAAGTGCACACTTCCGATTTTTAAATTTTTTAACATTTTTTGACAGAAAATTAAAGTGAAAAGTGAAATTATCTAAGCTAGGGTTTCAGAGGTAGAATTAGGACAAATTTGATTCCGTCCATGGCCACGGACCTAATGTCCGAAGCCACAGACCCTGGTTAATCTAAAATAAACAGAAAAGTCGAATTAATAAGAAAAAACAATTTTGAAAAGTCCGGGGCCACAGACAAGGCGTCTGTGGGTCCGGACATAAGTTGAAAAACCCTAGAGTTTTTTAAAAAATTGTCCCGCCACCGTCCGGGGGCGTCCGGGCTTACGGACAGGGCGTCCGGGACCCCGAACATAGCGTCCGTGGGTACAGACCGCCCTTGGATGGCAGCATTTGGGTGGTTCCCGGTGGTGTTTTTGGCTCAAAATTTATGGGTTTGTAGCCTGAAAGATTATAAACACGTTAGTAATCAAAAGTTTTCAATTTGACTGCGAATTAAGGACGAAACTTATTGAACAAGTTAGTGAATAGAAACGAAAACAAACGACAATTCAGAAACCGTAAAGAGTCAGTTCGAACTCAAATTTTAGCACAAGATCACACAATTCGAGGGGATTTAGAAAGTTAAGATTTCTACCTGTTTTACCTTAGAATTCGATTGGATTCTTCACGTCGGGAGCCCTTCGAGGCTTCGTCGGATTCGGTTCTGGCTTGAGTTCGAAACCAGCTTCTGACCCTTCTTCCCTGGACTGTTAACCACGTTTTGGTTCTGTATTTTTGATGTTTGGTGCTTGGAAGTTCAATGGGAGAAGAAAGGATGAATTTTTGGTGATTTCGGGGTGATTTCTGTAGTGTTTCGGTATTGATTTGAGGCTTGTAAGTGTAAAAACGTGGGGAGAAGGTTGGTGGCTGTGTTTTATGACTTTGGAAGTGTTATCCTCTTTCCTAGGTCTTTTTGGAAGGTCCTTTTATAGAAAGAGCAAGGCCATGTTGATAGAACAAGATCTTTATCTAAAACCCTGATTTTGTGCTCTAAGGGAATCTGATTTTTTAGAATATACTGCAGGCCGAGAAAAATTATGAAATTTTAACTGAAGGTAAAGGATGATTGTTAAGAATTTTGAGAGTTGAAATCGGGTTATTTTGATAAATAACCGATTAGATAAAAATCTCACAATCTGGAATCTCCCATAATTCATAACTTATTATTGGAATATTGAAATAACTAAATTCCAACGGATTAGTCTCTAAACATCATTATATCTTTATTAACATTTCATGACATTTTGATTTGATTTCGGTATTTTCCAGAGGAGAGAGAAATTGCAAATATTGAATTCTCTTTGCAATTTTGGGCTAAGTTCCAATAAATAATTTCAGGTTTATGACTGTATTTAGTCATGCTAACCTGTGACAATTTTATTTATTTTAATTTTTGGAAATTTTTTTGTTATTCTATTTTGAGGCTATTTCATGTTAATTAATAATATTAAGATTAGCTTATAATATGAATAAAAGCTAAATTTCCAGAATATATTATCAAAATCTTGAATACCTTTCATAATCGCTATGATATTTGGAAGTGTTTGGAGATAATGAACAAGTCATATGAAAATAGAAAATCCCGAAAACGTCCTTGGAAAATCCCGCCTTGGTGCTTTTTGACCGTTTTGCCCTTTGTAGCACGTATGCCTTAGTGACTATTCCGAGGGGGTTCCAATTTTGGGTATAACAGATTACCCCCCGTCAACTAGGCTTTGTAATGAATATGAAAAGACTAGTTGATGCTTGGGTGATACCCCAAAATTTTGGATCCTAAAAGACCTCGTATGCCGTTTGAAATCTAGTGGGTTATGTCGAGCTATTCGAAAGCGCTGACTACCTAAAGGAGAAGGAGATGTTGTTGAACTATTCGAAGGTGCCAACTACCTGAAATGATGATATGTTGTCAAGCTATTCTAAGGCGCTGACCACCTAAAGTGTTGAAAATGATGTCAAACTATTCTAAGGCGTTGACTACCTAAAGTGATGAAAATGATGTCAAGCTATTCTAAGGCGTTGACTACCTAAAAATGGTGAAAGTGATGTGAAGCTATTCTTAGGCGTTGACTACCTGAAAATGATGTCAGGCTATTCTAAGGCGTTGACTACCTGAAAATGATGAAAATGATGCCAAGCTATTCTAAGGCGTTGACTACCTGAAATGATGATATTTTGTCAAGCTATTCTAAGGCGTTGACTACCTAAAAATGGTGAAAATGATGTCAAGCTATTCTAAGGCGTTGACTACCTGAAAATGATGAAAATGACGCCAAGCTATTCTAAGGCGTTGACTACCTATAATGAATGAAATGATGTCAAGCTATTCTAAGGTGTTGACTACCTAAAGTGAAATAAAGTTTGCCGAACATTGTAAGGTGTCGGGAACCTGTAATGCAAATGTAGAAGTCATGCAGAAGAATATGATATAATGATGTCGATGATGTTGATGATGTTTAGATGCTTCTAGGGACCGAAACCCGCCAAACCCAGTTGCTTATGGAGACTGAGATCCGACTAACTCAGTTGCTTATGGAGACTGAGATCCGACTAACTCAGTTGCTTATGGAGACTGGGATCCACCTAACTCAGTTGCTTATGGAGACTGAGATCCATCTAACTCAGTTGCTTATGGAGACTGAGATCCGCCTAACTCAGTTGCTTATGGAGACTGAGATCCATCTAACTCAGTTGCTTATGGAGACTGAGATCCGCCTAACTCAGTTGCTTATGGAGACTGAGATCCATCTAACTCAGTTGCTTATGGAGACTGAGATCCATCTCACTCAGTTGCTTATGGAGACTGAGATCCATTCTACTCGGTTGCTTATGGAGACTGAGACCCGTTCTACTCGGTTGCTAATGGAGACCGAGACCCATTCTACTCGGTTGCTTATGGAGACCGAGACCCGTTCTACTCGGTTGCTTATGGAGACCGAGACCCATTCTACTCGGTTGCTTATGGAGACCGAGACCCATTCTACTCAGTTGCTTATGAAGACCGAGACCCGTTCTACTCGGTTGCACATGGAGACTGAGACCCGTTCTACTCGGTTGCTTATGGAGACCGAGACCCACTCAACTCTTGACGAGGCTAATTGAGGAATGCAGTATGTTTGATGATGCAAAGATGCGGAGTATGTTTTATGCAAATGATTGTGAAAAAAAGGCAAATTGTCATAGTTCCAAACATGGAAATGAAGAGGTTTACGCGGGTATTGTAAAATGAAATTGAAGTGCTTTTAAAGACTGAAAATTGTCCAAAGTAAGAAATTGATGGAAATATGCCAAACATGGCGATGATGTAGATTGAAAATTGTCCAAAGCAAGAATGGCGATGAAGCAGATTTGTCGAAAGCAAGAAATTGCTAGGAATATGCCAAACATGGCGATGACGTAGATTTATCGAAAGCAAGAAATTGCTAGGAATATGCTAAACATGGTGATGATGCAGATTTGTCGAAAGCAAGAAATTGCTAGGAATATGCCAAACATGGCGATGATGCAAATTTGTTGAAAGCAAGAAATTGCTAGGAATATGCCAAACCGGTGATGATGCAGATTTGTTGAAAGAAAAAGTTGCTAGGAATATGCCAAACATGGCAGTGTTTGAAGAAAAATTTTCAAGACAAGAAATTGCTGACGAAGGTGCCAAATGTGGCAGTGTTTGAAGAAAATTCTGCGTACTGAAAAGGAAAATGAAATTACCATTTCCTGACTAAAGATTTCAGACTTGTAATTTATCTCCTAGGAGATGAACATGCTACCAGTGGGGTGTGGTGTTTGATGTGGAGATATTTTGAGTGATGATCAAGGCATATATGTGGTGTATGATGTGAAGGTAAGGGCTTATGTGGGCCTTTGTAGTGGTGGTGTTGAGGTAAGGGCTTATATGAGCCTGTGTGGTGAAGTGGCGTTTGTGTGGAGGTAAGGGCTTATGTGGGTCTGAGGTGTTTGATGTGGAGGTAAGGGCTTATGTGTGCCTATGGTGGGATGGTGGTGCTCAAGCTTTGGGTTTCAATTGGTGTTGTCATGGCAATGTTGGAACCAACAATTGCCCCCAGTACTTTCCTTAGGACAATCTGAGCTAGAGTTTCCCCCAGTATTTTCTTTGATTAAACGTGCGAACGAGTCTCGTCCTCTCAGGGTCAAGGCTTATGCTTTGATTTGGTGCTTCCTAACCTACACTCGACATGTTTGGTGTTTACACTCGTTTCTCACTTACGGTCACAACTTCTAGACCATTGAATTTGATATTTGATGAATTTACGCATTCGATCTATTACTTTCTCGTGATTGGGTACACAACGACCAAATCAGAAGTCTTTGAGGCTTATAACGTGGCCATGGGGTGTGATGAAAGACAACGGGACCATGAAGGAATGTTTGAGGTATGTGGAGCTTGGTGACCAAAGCTGCACCTTGCGTCTTCTCTCGGACTAGCCTTCTTTGTCTTGAAGTCGTTTGGCTACTTCGTGATGACTTCGCTTGTGAGCTTGGAGCTTGGGACTTTTGGGTTATGCCTTGCACCTTCTCTCTTTCTTCCAATTTTGGATTTCTTTGAGGCTTTTCAGATTTGCCTTTCTTTGAATCTCTTTTCCCTCAGGGTTCTTGTGTTTCCCGGTTTTGAACTTGGAAAGTTGTTTTTGATGAGAGCTCATTTGGATCCTCACTGCTGGAAAAAAGGAATAAACAACGCTTAAATTGGACATATAGAACGTTTATAAAGCACAGTTTATTCGAGCGACGCAAATGAACTAACATTTTAAATGACGCTTCCAAAGCGTTCTTTATACTATCTTTAAAGAACGCTTGTTTGCAAAGCGTTCTTTATACTATCTTTAAAGAACGCTTTTTGCAAAGCGTTCTTTATGATGCGAGAAAGATGACAACATAAAAAACGTTTTAGCCTAGAAAGCGTTCTTTTTGCTTAGACAAAAACAACGCTTATATGTGATAAGCTTTTCTTATAATGGTTGGCGGGAGAGTTTAAAAAACGCTTATATGCATGAGCGTTCTTTATATCTTCATTTTTAAAATTTTTTTTTTCAGAAATCTGTTCCAACAAATGCTACAGATATATCATTACATCAGATCAATGCATTGTTGCATTTTCAACACAGCAGAATCCATCACAACAAACTGTAACAGAGAAATTAAATCTATACGAATTCAATTTACAGCAAAACACATCAGATCGATCCCAGGCCAATTGCAACAAATTAATCAGCTAGTATATATTAGTACCAAATTAACAGAGATTTAATGACTCCTATTAGTTGATTGGCCTTGTAATGACTCATATTTTAATTTCCCTAGTATGCAAATGGCTGGACTGGCTAATAGTGTTAATCGGAAGGTGAAGTGGTGGAGAAAGGAAAACATTCCTGAAAGTGTGAACCTAGCCAGTAACTTGGATATGGAAGATAGTGGAGAAAATTGGCCTGCCAATTAACCTCTGCTATTCTTCTTTCTTTTGTAGTATGTTTGGCTTAGTTTATGTAGTTTCTGTAATATGTCTGATGCTATATATATTCGAGAAGTCTGATGTTTACTAAAAAAAAAAATTAACAGAGATTTGCTAGTATTACCAAACATGCAGACAAAACTTAATTACAATTAAAATCCAAACACAGATGTGGAAGCTAGCTACTAAGTACTTATGTTTGTACTGCAATCTGTAGAAATTTGATAATGCAAGAAACTTCATTTTTCAACACAATGCAAGTGTAGTTGAACTCATGGGGAACAAACTGCATTTACAGGTGCAAATTGGTTCAGTTCAGACACAACTTCAAAGAAGAAAAGAAATAGCTGCAGCGCGTACTCATGACTTTTGTTGATCTTCATCATCATTAGCTATTGATTTTGTCCAGTAAGCGCACATGTGATCCTTGACAAACTCTAGATCGGCAAGTGAATAAGTAGCTCCTTTTTTTCGAAGAAGTCAGTAAGCTGCACGCAAGAATTATAAAAGCAATTAAGTACACCATTTAAACATATCCAATCATGCACAAACAGTTAAATTACTAATTCAAACACAAGACTTTTAATACGTACTTCAATGACATTGCGGATTTTATCGATGTTGGACACGATTTCGTACATGTATCGCATCACAAAATATCCACAACTGCTGCTATCCGGTTGCCTGGGACACTATTTTCAATAAAATTTATTATTATATATGTACACACTAATATACAAAATATATTTACGTATGCATGAGTAAATAGAATGTTTTTTTACCTTTTTCAAATACTGTACATTCAAAGGAGAATTCCTTTGCCCGACACTGCACATACCTTCTCTAAAACCACTGAAATTAATTAAAACAAGCATTTAAGTGACAAGTAATAAAAAAAGTTTAAAATTTTATTTGTGAAATGAAAATATGCACTATTTACTTACTTTGTCAGCAGAGCATAAATGGTGATGTTCCTAATTCCTTTAATAGGGTCAATCACTATACAGCGTGATGAGTAAGTACAAACCACTAACAACAACCAATGATTGCTACAAGTTCCAACAACAACAAATCAACTTCAGCTTCAAAATATATATGAGTTAATATAAAACAATAAAGACAAACGCATAAGGTGGTCAAGCACGCTTACATCTGATGATATGGTATGAGCACAAATCGGCTTTTCCTGGTAACCGCCGCAATTATGGCATTGCGCACATGGCTTTGACACGCAACACCGTCCCTCGTAGCTTCATCGGCAGACATGATTTGATGACATAGGAAGGTGATCGTATTTGCAATATTGTTTGACGCCAACCTCGATAGTAAAGTCCTTTGATGACAAAGGCATTAAATTAAAATTATACATAAAACTTACTATTATCTTTGAGAGAGAAAAAATGTGATACTTACAAGCAGTACGATTGAATCACCGAGATGTTCAGCATATCACCAAGAAGCAGCTCCTTGACATCTCTAATACTGATCAGCAACTCTTGGGATTGTGTGTTGTGGAACACATACGCTGGAACCTTAAGGATGAACTGAATGAAATCATCACCCTTCCCGAGTATCATGTTATATAAGACCTGCTGACGCTTTCGCAGTGTATTCACCAAATTTTGGGGAAGAATGAAATCTTTTCGAAGTGGACTGATGTAGTGATCATCCTGCTGACCCGATGGTCCCTTTCCTTTCGACGCACGGACTTGCTTACCTTTGTCAGCAATAGGAACAAGTGCCTAAGAAATGACAAGTTAGTATACGTTAGGAAACTATTCCCAAAACTGCAGTTATATATGGAATGTTAATTAGTAAACACATTTAAGTTCTTTTGCTTACCGTACTATCAGATAAATCCACCAGATTGCAAGGCCACGGTACTTGTGAGCCACGTGCTTCAATGACAGTGCTCCAACCATTCCACTCCATCGGTAGTGGAATGGTATCACAGCCTTGACAGACACTGTCTACGAACACACGGACGTACCAGGGCGGAACTCGCTTAAAATGACATAGTGACGCCGAATCAGTCTGTAGAATTGTGCCTAATGCAACCATAAAGCTGCCATGTTCATTGATGTGCAGAAGACGACACTTTTTGGTTTCCTAATAAACGAACAAAAACAATTAGATTCATATATATATACATTGCAACATGCATACTTTTGATTAATTGAAAAAATAAATAACGACAGACCACTGAAATTCACACATACCTGGAGCTTGGCATATGGGAATGGATCAGAAGGTGCAGGTACAGTGTAAGAATGAGAAACCTGAGACGGTGCAGGGGTGGAAGCAGGTGCAGGGTGTGAAGCAGGTGCAGGGGTGGAAACGGGTGCAGGGGCATACACTGATGAGCTGGAAGATTGATGCCCCTGACTCAGCTGTTGCATCAATCTTGCTTCCATTTGTTGCAACTGCTGCTGTGACAACTTCCTTTCGATGTCCCTCATTTCTTCCTCTCTCCCCATCCGCTGGGAGCGCGGAAAAAATCTCGCTGACGCACTGGATCCAAATCCTCGAACTCTCCCAGGGTAATCCTTCTTGCCAAGCGCTTTGTTCAATGGATCATCCTGACTATGAGGCTGGCCAAAAAAGAAAGCACCCTCTGCAGTCTTGTACACCAAAAAAAATGTAAATTATGAATTAGATCAAATAAATAAAACATACACAAATTTTAAGAAAAATTTATAAACTATTAAATATTACTCAGGACACTCACAATTTTTGCAGCTAAGTCTGCAGTCTCCTTCCGCGGATAATACATTTCGCCGTCCTTCTCTAATTGGCGGCCAAGCATGTATGCTTGTGCCCGATTCACCTCATCCGGACTCTGAATCGGCTCAATTGTGCCGTCCCACACACACGCTTTAATAACCCTTTTTCAATCCAGCCTGGTATACGCCCCGCGTACCCAGCTCGGCCCATGTAGTGTGGATTCTGATCTTTCAAGCGATTTTGTCGGGCTTTTTCCTGAACTGCCTGTGGAAAGAATTAATACAATTCATTTTAACTTTATCCTTTTATATTAACAACATAAACTTAAAAGTTAATCTATGAAAACAATTACGTACCCTGAACTCAGGGGTGATATGTGCTTCATAGAATTCCTTCCACTCCTCCTCAGTGATCATGCCAGCGTAACTCATAGGGAGGCACCTGCTTCGGGTTGTCCGTATTGATCCAAGCAGCCACCAGCCTATTTTTGAACGCTCGCATACGCAAAGCAAGCAGTGACAACACTTTATCATATGCTTCATCTGGGATCAGGTACTTCTTCTTCAAGCTCGTCCACATGATGTTCTTTATTTCCATATCTTGGTTCCTCCAGTTTTTGTTGATACAACAATGGGTCTTAACCAATCGACCCATGGCGCTGGCAAACTTCTTCTTAGACGGGCCAGTGGGTCTAAGATACCTGTCATATTAACAGTATATATGTTAATCATACGTAATATATATAGTACTACATATAAATGTACAAATATCAGTATATATATGAAAAAATAAGACAGAATAACATATAGGTGTAACATATACCTATCCCACACCAGATCAATCATGCCACTCTCCTTCTTCTCATTTAGACCACGTGACGGTCCTCGTGTCTTTCGTGGAGGGCCCTGAGAGGTCGTAGGAGGGTCCTGAGAGGTCGTAGGCTGATCAGCGGCAACGACAATCTGTGTACGCTCCGTTAATAGCATCTCTGCATCTATCTCCATCTCCATATCCTCAACACATTGTAGGAGCATCTCATGATCGTTGGCGTCCATAATCTGCACAATATCATTACATAAATATATAGTCAGTGTCATACATAGAGTCATATATAGTCATTTCATATATAGCTATTCAGAGAAACACTATATGAACAATTAAGAAGTAATTAGAGAAAAATTATAAACTAACCTAGTAGTCTGCTTAGTCTTGATGTGAATATTGCTATACTTCATTCAACCAGCCCGTATGAGGTGTGACAATGAAAGTTACTACCAATGCCTGCAGAAGATAGTTCGTACACAAAATAATTACATTTCAAATCCAATAATTCAATACTTTGACAAAATTTTCTGGGAAATCCGATAGAATCCCCCCTAAAAATATAGGGTTTCACCACAATAGAGCATGTACAAGAGGCGACAGTTTGGTTTGCAAAATTAATCCCAAATACACTTAATCCTAATAAACACATTAATCTCAAACAGAGCATGTATCTTCCTCAGTTTGGTTTTGCAAAATTTCACCATAACTACGTGGCTATATTAATTTGTAATCTCAAGTCCATTTGGACACAACCAGCAAGTATATACTACCAAAAATCAGCTCGCGACAGTTTAATCCGGTTTGCAAAATTAATTAACCCCAAACATGCACTTAATACTAATAATTAAACACATTAATCGTTCAGTTTGGTTAGCAAAATTACCTCCAGCAGAATCAAGAATATAGGCGATAGAGCATGGATCGATATTACGCCAGTTGGGTTGTAAAACTAATTACTGGAGATGATATACGTATGTACTGAGGCGACGGGCATGTATGTTCCTGTTCGATAGCAGGTTGCAAAATTAATAATAGTGAAAGAGCAGTATATATGTTCCTGTACATGTTCGCAGATTTGATGAATTACCGAAACAGAGGCGATCGACAGCTAGGCATGCATATTTGGGTCGATCGATTGATGATCATCAGGCGCAAATATTGGGAGAAATCAACGCGTAGCAGGCGCGAGAGACGGCCGGCCGGAAAGCGGTAGGGGCGGACGGACGGCGACGTGGCAGTGGCGGCAACAGCAGTGGCGGCGATGGCGTAGTAGCTAGCGGACGTTGTACTGGCCGGGGTACCGTATGTGAGCTCAGTCGAGAGAGAGGTAGCTAGCTCTTGAGGGTTACGCGCGGGAGAGATTAAATTTTTGTGAAATTTATTCAGGCAACATAAAGAACGCTTCAATTCAAAAGCTTTTTTATGCTGAGAGACAAAAAACATAAAAAACGCTTCTAAACAGAAGCGTTCTTTATGCTAAGCGTTCCAGAGACATAAAAAACGGTTTATACGAGAAGCGTTCTTTATATGTTTCATATAAAGAACGCTTATTTTCCAAGCGTTTTTTTTGTCTTTGGGCGCGATACAATAAAGAACGCTTCCTAAGTGAAGTGTTCTTTAAAATGTCCGGCCTAAACCATAAATACAACGCCTTACATTATAATCGTTCTATAAAATGTTAAAAAAACGATTTACAAATATAACCGTTTTAAAAACGGCGTTGTTTATTCTTTTTTTTCCAGCAGTGCCTGTGTCACTTTGGGACCATTTCCGGATCGTTTCGTCATGCTGGTAGCAGTTTTTCTTCTTTGGAGTTGTGAAGTTGATGTTCGGAAGTCGGGCTCCTTGCTTCCTTTCGTCACCGGTTCGGTTATTCATCATTGGATGGGTTATTTTGTGGAGTTCATAATATCTAAAAGGGATATATGAAAGGCTCAGCGGGGGTGCCTAGGGTTTAATGTCAGGGTTCACAAGCTTTTGGCTATGTGGTGCTGTACCTAGGTGCTTCGTCATTCCTGATAGTCGTGTATCCACTCTTTGTTACTTTTCGCAGGTCTAAGAGTAAATTTACAAATTATCTCCTGCGGTTGGAGTTATGTCGTTTACCTCACCTTTGAATGTGGTCTCTCCGAAGTCGTGTAAAAATGACACGCTCGTTCACTCATGGTTTTTCCGCTCAAGACACTCTCGCAAGATTTTCACTCTGAAACTCGTTCATACATTTAACGAAAGATGAAAGATGACGAACTTAAACTCAGATTGCCCCCAGTATTGATTTGGGGTTTATGACAACAATTTAAAAGGAGTGGATTTAGAACCGCTTTGTGGGTTGTTTGGAGGTCTTGGGATAAGCTGTGGGGTTTGGCAAGGCATGTTCAAAATTTTGGAAACAAAATACAAGTCTTTGCATTTCCTTGTCGGGAAATGATTACTTCATGAACCATTTTCTCGAAAGAAACTTGTGTGAAACAAAATCTTTTTTTTTTACCGTTTAGACCTGAAAAAGTCATCCATTTGTGAACATGAGAAAGAAGATGATTTAACAAAATCGATGCTTCTTATTAATGGTTTGAAAACGATCATTCTTTGAAAACTTTGAGTGATGCAATTGAAAGATGAATGTTTTAGCAAGTTATGCAGTAGAATGCATGTGAACCTTAAGCCTTCTATTGAATTCGAACTCTACTGAGCCATCTGACGCCTGCATGGTGAAGACTCAAGCTCTCAACTGTTGGGACGTCACTAGGATGACCGTGATCGCCTTCTTCTTGAACTCTTATTTGGCTCTACGAAATACCTGAACTAGGAATCCCTATTTGGGCCCGAATCTTTTACAAATTGAATGTGAGGTGCACGAGTGAAAACGGTTTCATGAATGTGGATTGGCACTTGAGCCTGGATGAATTGAAAGTGAGGCACACAGGCCAAAATGATTTATAAGTGGGTTGGCACTTGGGCTGAAATGTTATGAGAATGCGGCACTAGGGCTAGAATGTGTTGTGAGATTGTGGCACTTGGGCCAAAATGTTTAGAGAGTGTGGCACTTGGGCCAGAAAGTGTTTGAAAATGTTACGTTTGGGCCAAAATGTGTTTGAGGATGTGGCGCTTAGGCCTGAATGTGTTTGGGAATGTGGCGCTTGGGCCAGAATATGTTTGGGAATGTGACACTTGGGCCGGAATGATTTAGGATTGTGGCTCTTGGGCCAAAATGATTTGGGATTGAAGTAAGACATATGGGCTAGAGGGACTTCTAGACTAGAAAGGATGTGTGGGCCTGAATGCCCTTAATCTGGTAGTGATGCGTACAGGCTGAAGGAAGCCACATGAACTGTGAATGGGCCACTGGGCCGAGAGAGAAACTTTGAAGTCTAAGATTTGTTTGATGTTCCTGTTGGGCCTTGAGGCTAGAAACTAGAATGAATGAGTTATGAAAACTATCTTGAATTCGAATGGGTTGAAACCTAAACAAATGGTTTTGAGTGGGCCTAAAAGGTATGACACCTAGATCTAGGACTTTGGGCCAAGACCCGAACAAAAAGTTTTCCTAGACCAGAATGGGCCTTGGGCCGAAATGGAAAAGCCTAATTGATTTTCATGTCTTTTGGACTGGTTTAGGTAGATTTATTTTTCATGGGCCTAGAACTAAATTGATAATTCAAATTAGGCTGAAAGAGAAATTACCTTAATCTAAACTTTTGGGCCGAAGCCCAAATGACTCACATGTTAAACCAAACAGGGCCTTTGGGCCGTAAACAATAAAGCTACCAATTCGGGTTGGGCTGAGTTGATGTAGGAGAAGTTCCTAACAATTTCTAGGCTTGGTAGTGAGTCGATCATACAAGCAAACAAGGCCCACAAAAATTCAACATGTCCTCACTAGACGCTTAAATCTAACCGGGTATGGATCGATCCGGAGAGGTGCTTGGGGCGTGGGCCCAGGTTAGCACAAAGGAATAGGGCTTGCACGCTATTCTCTTTGGGCTTCCCCACTCTTTTCACATCACCTGAAGGTGTGTGTCTACGGTCGGGTCTTTAAATGACCAAACATGGGTTGGTAAGGACACTACCAGGAAAACGCTTGGGGCTAAAGCCTAGGTATTAAAGGGATGTGGTAAGACGAGATCCTCCTCTTTTCCCCCGCTTATTCACATCACCTTAAAAGGTGTGATTCCCTGACAGGGGACCCTCAGATGGGTCCCGGAGTGAAATTGGTTTGCGTGGACCCTCGCTCTCATATGATGCAAAGGTACATAAAATTAAAGTGCGCACAAAAGTAAACAAACAATGTAATAAAACCTGTAAATAAACAAGAGTTAAGCCCTCTTTCTTAAAATTAAACAAGTTAATATTAAGAATTTGTCCCCAGCAGAGTCGCCAAACTCTACGAGCCTCGATTTTTAAACCCTATCCTATGTTGATTCGAGTTGATTAGGATCTGATCGAGTTTTAGGTCCACTTATAACCTAAGCTTAATAACTAAGTCATATAACCATAATTATTAAAAACCTAAGCTAGCTCACTGGAACCTATTATGAGTCGCCACCTAATTTTAACCTAGATCAAATTAGGAAAGGAGAGTTTGGGTTCAGGGGCTTGATATTCGACTTAATTAGGGTTCAATTACTTTCATTACCCCTAGAAGTCGTTTTTCCTCTACTGAGTTTAATTACGGCTTATTACAAGTGATTTTAACCTAAGTGCGCACTTTTGATTTTTTAATTTTTTAACATTTTTTGACAGAAAATTAAAGTGAAAAGTGAAATTATCTAAGCTAGGGTTTCAGAGGCAGAATTAGGTCAAATTTTGATTCCTTTCGTGGCCACAAACCTAATGTCCGAAGCCACGGACCCTAGTTAATCTAAAATAAACAGAAAAGTCGAATTAATAAGAAAACACAATTTCAAAAAGTTCGGGGCCACGGACAAGGCGTCCGTGGGCCCGGACATAAGTTGAAAACCCCTAGATTTTAAAATTAAAATTGTCCCGCCACCGTCCGGGGGCGTCCGGGCTTACTGACAGGTCATCCTTGACCCCGGACATAGCGTCCGTGGGTGCGGACCGCCCTCGGACGGCGGCGGTTGGGTGGTTCCTGGTGGTGTTTTTGGCTCAAAATTTATGGGTTTGTAGCCTGAAAGATTATAAACACGTTAGTAATCAAAAGATTTCAATTTGACTGCGAATTAAGGACGAAACCTATTGAACAAGTTAGTGAACAGAAACGAAAACTAACGACAATTCAGATACCGTAAAGAGTCAATTCAAACTCAAATTTTAGCACAAGATTAAACAATTCGTGGGGAGTGAGAAGGTTAAGATTTATACCTGTTTTACCTTCGAATTCGATGGGATTCTTCACGTCAGGAGCCCTTCGAGGCTTCATCGGATTCGGTTCTGGCTTGAGTTCGAAACCAGCTTCTGACCCCTTCTTCCCTGGACTGTTAACCACGTTTTGGTTCTATATTATTGGTGTTTTGGTGTTTGGAAGTTCAATGGGAGATGAAAGGATGAATTTTTGGTGATTTCGGGGTGATTTCTACAGTGTTTTTGTATTGATTTGAGGCTTGAAAGTGTAAAAACGTGGGGAGAAGGTTGGTGGCTGTGTTTTCTGATTTGTAAGTGTTCTCCTCTGCCCTAGGTCATTTTTGGAAGGTCCTTTTATAGAAAGAGCAAGACCATGTTGATAGAACAAGATCTTTATCTAAAACCCTGATTTTGTGCTCTAAGGGAATCTGATTTTTTAGAATTTGCTGCAGGCCGAGAAAAATTATGAAATGTTAACTGAAGGTAAAGGATGATTTTTACGAATTTTGAGAGTTGGAATCGGATTATTTTCATAACTAACCGATTAGATAAAAATCTCACAATCTAGAATCTCCCATAATTCATAACTTATTATTGGAAAGTCGAAATAACGCAATTCCAACGGAATTAGTCTCTAAAAATCATCTTCTATCTTGTATTAAAATTTCATGACATTTTGATTTGATTTTGGTATTTTCCAGAGGAGAGAGAAAATTGCGAAAATGATTGAATTTCTCTTTTAAATTTTGGACTAAGGTTCCAAATAAGATAATTTCAGGTTTATGACTGTATGTAGTCATGATAACCATGTGACAATTTTATTTTAATTTTTGGAACCTTTTTTTATTTCTATTTTGAGGCTATTTCATGTGTTAATTATTAAAGAAATTAGCTTATAATTTGAATTAAAAGCTAAATTTCCAGAATAAATTTATCAAAAAATCATGAAATACCTTTCATAATGACTATGATATTTGGAAGTGTTTAGATATAATGAACAAGTCACATGAAAATAGAAAATCCCGAAAACGTCCTTGGAAAATCCCGCCTTGGTGCTTTTTGACCGTTTTACCCTTTGTAACATGTATGCCTTAGAGACTATTCCGAGGGGGTTAAAATTGTGGGTATAACAGGAGGTCTATTTTCTCCTTGGTCTTGAGGCGTGCATCAATCTCACGTCCCTTGCATTGACGATGTGAGTGCGTTGATTCCTCGGGGTGATGTTGTCGGTGAGTAGACTGAAGAGGACCCTGTCGGGGATGGACATCTCCACCACATTGAAATTCTTCATTGTGGCCCCTTTGTTGAGTAGCTGGACCATTTTCCTTCCTTGGTGTCCCTAGTCGTTCCAAGTTGTGTCTTTTGGAACCACCAATTCTTCTGGTTCCAAACCGAAAGTCTTGCAAATCCAAGACTTGGTGATGTTGATGGTGACACCTTGGACTGTTGAGATAAGGTAGTCGTCGTCATTGTTGCTCTGGAGCGGTCCAAGATGTCGCATGTGCTCCTTGAGCAGCTCGGTGTAGATGTCAATGGGCTCCTGAAAGAATTCGACCCATCCTTGGAACTCCAGCAGCTCCTGGATCTTTCCAAGACCCATCTTCTCCATCCACTCCAAGTTCAATGTCTTTTGGTAAGACTGGACAGGACTTGTCGTTGACGTTCTCGGCCTTGATCATGGTTGGCTCTAACTCCTTGAGCTTCTTCAGGCGCTTGATAATGTGAAGTGGCTGTGGCTAAACACTCGCCTTCTTGGATTTGAAGAGCTCCTCGAGCTCTTGACCATGGGGGAAAGCACCATCTTTTGCTTGCCTTTGGCTTTCGCCGATTGCTCACGTTGCTCAGCTGTTGGTATGATTGGTGAGGACTCTGTGTTGCTATCACCTTTATGATCAGATCTTTGAGGTGTCGGCGACCGGTCTACATCTGGTACCGCAGTTGATCGATTGATTGTATTTCCTCCTTTGAGTCTTGCGCGGCCACACCTTCTTCTTGACCCCTCTCTTCTGTTGTAGCTTCCTTTTGTGACTTCTCGTCACTTTGGACTTCCTCCTCTTCTATTTGGTGAACAACAGCCTCGACGACTGTTGAGGGAGTAGCTTCCTTATCGTCGGTGAAGTGCAACTTGCGAGTTGCTCCTTCAAGTGTTGAGTGAGCTCTTTGTAGAATTTCTTCTTGGGTTTTAGTGCGTTTGGAGGCGCGAGTTGCGTGAGTTACGCGACTCGTTGTAGCAGTAGAAAGATCTTGGTCTTTTGGGACCTTGGGATTTCTGGCTTTGGAGTGCTTGGTGGTGATTTTTGGTGATTGAGCGGGAGAAGACATAGCTGGTTCTATGGTAGGGGTTGGAGTAGGAAGGATTTTAGGTTTGAGAATCTCGGTTTGAATCAGATGGTGAAGCTTAGGAATATAGGAAGCTTATATAGGTTACCTCTTCTTGTAGTAGGTCGCCTTCATCCATGTCCCTACGCACAAGTTGGTCTTCCTCTTCCTTAGACAGACGAGGGGCGGCGATTCTCTGAGAGGTTCTGTCGGCCGCATGTCGGCCACTTGTTCTGGTGAAGCTTCCTTGAGACAGCCTTCTTCTTTGAATGAAGAGCAGATTTCGGTGCCATTTTTGATCTAAGGATTCTCTGGAATTCAAAGACTTTTTGATCGAGAGTTCTTAGAGTGGCTGTGAGGCAAGGGATTTTTCGTACAAAGCTCTCTAGAGTGTTTGTAAGGAAGAAGAGAAGTTGCTTGAATGCTTGAAGAGTTAAGAAAGTGAGGGCAAATAGCGTGATGAGAGCAAGACTCTCATTACCCTTTTATAGATATCAAGTAACGCTCGGCGACTCCTAGTCCGCTCGCTGACATGTCCCAACGTTACTATTCATAACAAGCAGCGGTCGTGGCGGTTTGTCATCGATCCGTTGAGTTTTTCCCGTTTCTATCCGTTGCACTCTCTCTAGTCTATCCTTACTTTTGTGGAAATGCTGACATATCTGTTTCAAGTAGTCGTTTGACATGTCTTCCATGCAAATAATTGTACGTTGACAATCGAACGACTAAGTTAAGGTGTTGCTCACGTGTTGGTGACCGATCACGAGAAACAAAAGACAACCTAATCGTGATTAATGAATATCATTCCAAGATCATGAACAATCTTGTTGAATTTTTCTCTACTTAGTGGCTTAGTAAAAATGTCTGCTAGTTGGTTTTTGGTAGAAATATACTTTAAACCAACTAATTCCTTTTCACAACAATCTCTAAGAAAATGATGTCTAATGTCAATATTCTTAGTACGAGAATGATGCACAGGATTTTTCGAAATAGAGATGACACTTGTATTATCATACATAATTGGCAATGTACCTGTTGTTATTCCATAGTCACCAATTTATTGTTTGAGCCATAAGAGTTGAGCACAATAGCTTCCTACAGCTATGTATTCAGATTCAGCAGCTGAGATTGCTACGCTTTGTTGTTTCTTTGATCCCCATGCGATCAAACATGATCCAACAAAGAATGTTGTCCCTGATGTGCTTTTTCTATCGGTGATAGATCCTCCATAATCTGCATCTGAAAATCCCACAATATTACAATTGGTGAACTTAGGATAAAAGAGACCAAGGTTCATGGTCCCTTTGAGGTAACGTAGGATTCTTTTTAGAGCTGTGAGGTGACTTTCTCTGGGATCTGCTTGAAACCTGGCACATAAGCAAACGCTATACATAATGTTAGGTCTACTAGCAGTTAAATAGAGTAGAGAACCAATCATCTCCCTGTATGATCACTGGTCGACCGGTCGGTCACCAGTCGTGATACCTATTTTTGTTCCAACTACCATAGGTGTGTCAAAAGGCTTACATGCCTCCATTCCAAATCTCTTTAGTAAATCCTTCACGTACTTTTGTTGAGATATGATTGTCCCTTCGTTATCTTGCTTGACTTGAAGTCCTAAGAAGAACTTCAATTCCCCTAGATCACTCATCTTTAATTCCTTTTTCATCAAAGCCTCAAATTTCTTGCAATATTTCTCATCAGAGGGTCCAAAGATTATATCATCAACATATACTTGCACAAATAAGAAATCCTTTTTATTGTTGTAAACAAACAAGGTTTTGTCTATCTTACCTCTCTTGAAGTGGTTTTCCAAAAGATAGGACGACAGACGGTCATACCATGATCTTGGAGCTTGTTTGAGCCCATAAAGAGCTTTGTCAAGCTTAGTACCATGTCTTTTCCTTCTTGTGTCTCAAAACCTGGAGGTTGTTCAATGTGCACTTCTTCTTGACGTACCCATTGAGAAAGGCACTCTTGATGTCAAGTTGGAAGAGTTTGATTCCTTTATGTGCAGCAAATGCAATTAGTAATCTAATGGACTCCATCCTTGCTACTGGAGCAAAGGTCTCTTGGAAGTCTATCCCTTCTTCTTGACATATCCTTGAGCTACCAGACGAGCTTTGTTCCTAACGACTTCTTCCATCTCATTTAGCTTGTTTCTAAAGACCCATTTTGTGCCAAGTACTCCTTGATGCGAGGGACGAGGCACAAGATGCCAAACTTTGCATCTTTCAGACTGATTTAGCTCTTCTTGCATTGCTTTAATACAGTCCGAGTCTTGAAGATCTTCTTTGATGGTCTTGGGTTCGATAGGTGAGAATTTCATTGAGAAAGCTAAAAGATCTTGAGTTTGTGCTCTGGTTTGAATCCCTTTAGAGATATCTGATATGATGTTCTCCAATGGAAGATATTTGTATAGAATACGAGATTGATGAATGGTTGATGGTGATAGAGGATCCTCGACATATTGACTTGTTGTTGACCTGTCACTGACCTGTCGGGCAAGTTTTCCTTGGTTGGTGATTCATCTTTGGGATTGTCTGTTTGATTTTGTTCAGCTAGATCAAATCCAAGTTCTTCATCTCCTTCAGATTCTTTGATCTCATGAACTTCAACCTCATCAAAGACTACATGTACACTCTCCTCCATCTTCAATGTTCTTTTGTTGTAGATTTTGTATGCCCGACTCCTTTCTGAGTACCCGAGGAAGATTGCCATATCACTTCTAGCATCAAATTTTCCTAAGGGATTCTTTTCATTGTTGTGTACATAACATTTACAAACAAAGATCCTAAAGTGACTTATTTTTGGTTTTCTCCCCTTGATTAGCTCATAGGGTGTTTTGTTGAGGATAGGTCGTATGAGCGTTCTCTTTGGATGTAGCATGCAGTTGCCACAGCTTCTGCCCAGAAGACCTGAGGAAGAATGCTCCCCAATAGCATGGCCCTGGATACCTCTTGTAAAGTCCTATTCTTATGCCCAACTATCCCATTTTGTTGAGGTGTCCTTGGTGCTGAATATGTGTGACTGATTCCATGTTGTTTACACATATCCATGAATTGTTGATTCTCAAACTCTAACCCATGATCAGACCGAAGTGCCTTGATTTTATGGTTGAGTTGTACTTGGACTTTTCCTGCAAAGACTTGAAATTTCTCAAAGACTTCATCTTTGGAAGCAATGAAAAGTGTACAAACAAATCATGAGTATTTATCAACAATTACAAACACATACCAATAATCTCCAAAACTTCTGATTCTCATACGCCCACATAAGTCCATGTGAAGTAATTCAAGTGGCTTGGATGTACTTACCATGTTCTTTGATTTAAAAGAATTCTTAGTTTGTTTGCCTCTAACACATGCATCACAAAGATTGGTCTCAGATTCTTTAATCTCAGGGAGACCTCTTACCAACCATTTCTTGACAAGTTTTCTTAACAAAGAAATGCTAACATGCCCTAGTTTTTTGTGCCATAGTGTGAAGTCATCTATTGACGCAGTCAAGCATGGAAGGTTTAGGCTGTCAATATGCTCCAAACTAGTCACATAGACATTTTTCCACCTTTTCCTTTTAACAACTCCTTACCATTGTTCGACTTACTGTGCTACAATGTGTAGAATAGAAGTGAACTTAATTGCCTTTATCACATATTTGATAAACACTGAGCAAATTGAATTTCAAACCATTGACCAAATTAACACTATCTATAACATAATATGAAGTAATACCAACCTTACCTACACCGATGATTTTTCCTTTCTTGTTATCGCCAAAGGAAGCGGTTCCTTGGCTTCTTGGTTCGAGTGAGAAGAAATTCTTTTTGTCTCCTGTCAGATGTTTAGAGCACCCACTGTTGATGTACCAGCAAGGGTCCATTCCCACTCAATTATGCACTTATTAAGTTAGTGGTGTGGGGTTAAGGTCCACAGAAAGGTTGGACCCATTTCCACCAACAATTACTATTCTAGGATCATTTTGACTACCCATTTTAGTCCTATTTTCTTGAGTTGCCAATGCCTCATAAATCACGTTCTATAGCATTTGGCTTCAT
This sequence comes from Limonium bicolor, assembly GCA_023374045.1. Taxonomy (NCBI): domain Eukaryota; kingdom Viridiplantae; phylum Streptophyta; class Magnoliopsida; order Caryophyllales; family Plumbaginaceae; genus Limonium; species Limonium bicolor. The sequence continues at coordinate 295,729,544 of CM041781.1, read as the reverse complement.
GATGACCGGGTTGTCCTCATAGGTTGTAGACACCTCTACGACTAGTCTTTGACTGATACCCGACCGGTCACTTATTTCTCCACATGGGTGTCCTGGATACAGCTTCTAGCTTCACGTGTTTTTCTTTGATGAATGCTAGTTCTTTTTCTTTTGTGCTAAGTGCAGCAATCAATTCATCGATTTCAGGTTGTTTTCCTAATTTCATCTTTTCATGAGCGGAAAGAATTTCACTATAGTCGATTTGCAATTTCATGAGTGCTTTCATAAGATTTTCTACCTTATCCTTGTCTGAACCTTTCTCCAATTTTTCATTTTCCTCTGAGAGTTCCTTATTTTCATTTTCCAATGCCTCTAGTTGATTGACTAGTATGAGAGAAAACTTTCTAAGTTCTGGAAGTTCAGCCTTTAGAATTTTCATTCTAAGTTTAGAGTAGTTTACCTTGTTTTGTTCTTCTTCCTCTGATTCTGACGTGTCCTTGTCTTGCGCCATCAAGAAAACTTACTTAAGGCATAGGTGAGCCTTTTCATCCTCCAAGAGATCACTATCTGAGGTTTAATTGTTGTTGCATAGCTCTGAGTCTCCCAATGCAGCAACAAACACTTCTTTCCTTGGCCCTTTGTTGAACAATCTTCGGATAAGTTTTCTGACCTTGTCGTTGTCCTCTCGGAATTGTTGGGGATAGTCTTTGATGTGATGCCCACGCTTTGAGCACCCGAAACACTTGTAATTGTTCTTTTTGTGATGATCGTCAGTCTCCTTGGGCTCTATTCCTTTCCTCATGTGTTTCTTATGAACTTCCGAAAGTACCTCTTAGCATAGAGGACCATCTCATAATTGTATTCTCTTGTCTTGGAATTTTCAACTACCTGAAGGGCCATGCCTTTTCCCTTTTCTTTTGTTGAACTTTCTGAGTTTCGTTGTTGTAGTTTTAACTCAAACACCATCAGGGAACCTAACATGTCCACCAAAGACATCTTAGATAGATCATGGACTTCTTGCATGGCATTGACCTTGCTGTTGAAGGAGGCAGGAAGAGATCTGAGGAACTTTCGAGAATAACTCCCAATGAGTGAGTAGTAACTCAATGCGACTCTTTTTTATCTCATCGTTCCCTTCATATGTGACTTCAATAGTTTTCCAAATCTCTTGAGCTGTTTTAGCTGAGACTATTTTGGAGTATTGCTCAGGTAGTAGTGCACAATGTAGAATCCTTACGGCTCGAGCAATGAATACCAACTTCTTGATTTGATCATCCGTCATGTTGTCAACTAATATGTCTTGTCCTTGAGCATCTCGGAAGGTGTATTCACCATGTGATACAACCCTCCACATCCTTGGATCATCAGATTTGATGTGAAACTCCATTTTGTTCTTCCAGTGAGTGTAATTTTCTCCATTGAAAAGTGGTGGTCGATTTGGTGCCAAACCTTCTTCTGACCCCAGTAGATTAGAATGAGCCATCTTGATCGTCCTCCAAAGCAGTTAGCTTTCTAGAGAAAACCTGCTCTGATTACAATTGAGTTTGGCTAACACTCCTGATGCGTCCCCGATCGATCGTGGATGTATCGTTGTCTTGAGTAATCTACTTGATTGTTAAGGAAAGACACGAGATAAACTTAAACTAGAAACTCCATTTCGATTGAGAATTTACACACAAAAATTCACTTAATCTCCCTCGCCCCACACACGGACTCTGGTACAGTTTAGGACTTTATCCCAAAGTCCTCTACCCTCTCCTGACTACCGGCCTACGGTTCCCCAACCGCTCCCCGACTGATCAGTCTATCAAATACAAAGTATTGTCACTCGACTCCAGTTCTAACCAGCTCACCAACTCTCTAGCTCTCACACACACTTAAGTCTGATTCACACTTGCTCAGATTATCTCTATGTTTTTCTCTATTGTGCAAGCTTGCTTACATATGACATAAATGTAAGTATATATACGGTTAGCTAAGATATAACTACCGTCCTATAAACTCCTAGACTCTAGGAGTCGACAACAGCTCCTACCTTTCACATAACAACCACACTAGATTGGTAGAGAGACTTCAACTTGATCTGGAGTCGTCAGAACACGTGTCGCCTTGTGATTGAACACGTTGGCGGCAGCTCTCTCGATTGGTCGAGCACAAATTGTGTGCTCAACTTGTCTGATCTTGTCTGGCTCATTAATGCTCATAAATGCTCATTTAGACTTCATTATGGCTATGTTAATTTTGAGTAATAGCCCTTTACTTATCTTGTTCTCTTGCACATTAATGAGTTATGTTCTTGTCGTGTGCTAGTTGATTATGAGGATGTGTGAGTCTGCATAGATATGTCGATCTTCTTGCAGTGTTTTGTCTTTGATTTACTTCTGAAGCACAAGAGATGCTGTCGTGTGATGCCAGACTTCTTGTGTGTACTAGAAGTTCTAGCGTTAGCTCTCCTGGACAGGTGCCCGACTGGTTGGGTACATGTCATGAATTGAGTGCGCTTGCAACCTTGCGTGCTAAGCCACTCCTTTTCCTGTCTATGTAAATCTCAAAGCTTAACAAACATATTAAACATACAATACAAGGTTTGCTATCATCAAAACTAAAGGATCTTGACTTAAAATATATATATAACTACAAACCTATAATTAATGGAGATAGGTTATTAGGAGATTATATCCTAACTTGTAAATGTACAACAATGTGCTACTACATGCACTGTAACGATGACATAACTAATCCCGACAAAATCTGAAAACCCGAGTAACGACAGTTAGTTAACGATGGGGATATAAACCAAGAGGGATTAGCGTTAGTACGGGAATATCGTATTGTATTATTTTCATGGGATATTAATACGTGGTGTAATACGTATTCCAGACTCGTAGATTTTTGAGGACCGGCAGATTAAGCGTGAGAAATTACGCTAGCGTATATTCCGGTGTACGGTATGTTGTTATATGTCTTGATTGTCTTTGAGGATTTCTCAGTCCAGACTTGTGTGAAAAATCTGTGATAAGATTATCTGTCTGATTGTGTGAAATAATATGCATGAAATGCATATTTACTATTTTCCTTACTATTACTGTTTACGCGTTAACAATACGGTTTGTATATATGAACGTTTATATAAAACGAACTAACGACAAATAATGCTATCTTATATATGTTTATAAGAACGTCAGAAAAACGTTGTAGCATTGGATAATTAGAAATGTTATCCGAGAATTATATACAGAGCAACGGCCTATCTAACACCGCTCTCGTATCACTACATTCGAATGGTAAAAATCACCTAGAGATACTAGGTATAAGGCCTTATGAGGCACACATTCGAAATGTTACACTGGATCCCGAGTTAATACTTAGGATTAGATTAAGAGACTTTAATCATCAATGTTCTGAAATATGTATGAGTTAGAGTATGGAGAAATCAAGGGGTGGAGCCCTTGGTGCGCGCTACGATGCTAGGATATCCGCGTACGGGTCCGTAAGTATCAAGGAAAATTCCGATGAACTAAGATGGTTCATTGGTCGGAGACTCTATCGCTGGAGTGGCTACTGCCGTGGGTGACCCGCCTTAGATAGGGGTATGGAGTAGAGACACGTTGGTATAACGAGACGGTGTCATAGGCATGAGATACTTCTCAACCAAAAAATATACGAACAACTAGATAGCTCGTATAATTGACGAACCGTGTTGTTAGTGTGCTTATATTGTACTTTTGTATGCTACGTGAACAACATGCTTTTATGTGTTATTGTATGGTTGTTATGCTATGTAAATGTTTTACAGTTTTTAATATTAAATCGGTATTGCATGTAAATGAACTTCATGCTCTTGACCAATAAACTGGGGGTTCGAGGGGGCATCATAGGCATGTAATAACATACTCAATAGGGTCTGATTCCATACCACAACCAATATTAATTTCACGAGAGTAGCTAACTGTCGACGTGGAGGCGCGACCCTTTGACTAGCGGTATACCTTTTGGCGACTTTTATATACCTTATTTTGGACTCGGGTTTTGTGAACCGAGGTGTATATTTGTAGAAGCTCACGTGTACGGTTGTATTTACAGTTATATTACTTTTGCATTATTAACCTGCTACTATCTCTTGTAGTCACTGCGAGAATTCATTTCGTATTGTGATTATGATGTAATTGCGTTGCACTCGTGTGGGCGAGTGAGAACAGTAACACCAGGAGTTCGACAATCTTTATTACCGTTGTGATTTATTGTTTAAGTACAACGATTAATGACAATTAGGAGCCGTTTAAGTAGGGATGTTAAAAAAGTGGTATCAGAGCGGAGTACGCTCTGATTACAAGAGATAGTAGTTAGTGCACCATGAGCCTAAGATATTTAATAACGGGAAACCATTGAGGCGATTGTGACCAAGTAAAGTCCAGGAAATTGCTAAAAGCAAGAGTGTTTAGCGCCTTTAGGGCCATATAACTTGAGGAATGATTACAATACGGTATTTACCGAGTGTTGATTCAATTAAACATATTACAGATGTCTAGTTGAGATCGCCGAGCTGGCAGAGGCAGAGGTAGAGGTGGTCGGGCTGGAGGGACCACTCCTAAGGCCCAAGCCCCAGGCGTTGCGGAGATGGTAGTTGCCGTCTTCGCACAGTTAGCCCAGATGGGCGGTATACAGTTTGGCGCACCGCTGCCACCACCTATAGTCCCACCCCCACCCGCACCGAGAGAGCCGAACTGGCTGAAGAGCGTTTCTGACACACGGGTTCCGACTTATGACAAAGTAGCTGATCCTACAACCCTTGAGAGATTTATCGTCGAGCATGAGAAGGTTTTTGACGCCATTCATGTGCCTGCTGAGCACCAGATCGGGATAGCGGTCTTTCACCTAAAGGACGCCGCCAGCACTTGGTGGAGGTCCGTGAAGGCCCACTACCTTGCTGTAGAGGGATTCGGCTGGACAGGGTTTGTGGAGTTGTTGAGAGAGAAGTATTACCCTGCTCACCTGAAGCACAGGAAGAGGGAGGAGTTCGAGGTGCTGAGGCAGGGGAGTATGATGGTGGATCAGTACTATGCCTTGTTCATTGGTTGCTTGACTTCGTCCTAGGAGTTGTTTTTCTGAGACCGTAAAGTCGTCGAGAAGTTCAAAGGTGGGTTGCGATATCAGATCAAGGCAGCCATGGGTGCTGCTTTGTATGCCACGGTGCAGGAGTGCTATGATGCGGATTCTCAGACTGAGCTGTTGGTGAATAGTCAGGAGGATACCCAGGGGCAAAAGCGTAAGGCCCCCCGAGAAGGAGGCCGAGGTTGTGACTGGTAGCAGCGGCCACAAGTGCGAGAAGTAAGAATCACTTTAAATAAGTTAAAAACACCTTGCTCGCATGCCTTAATGTCTGCAACTCCTAACTATCTAAAGATGACAGGAAGAAGTTCTTCTCCTGGAAGAAGGAGAAGAAGGAGCAGGCCAGTCAGAAGGGCAAGGAGAAGGTACCGCAGCTGACCGGACCTACCTATGATGCCCGACCTTTAAGATCTGCACCCTCGAAGGGTAAGAAATCATATCCTCATAATTAAGTTGTAAATTAATTACTCAACCTTCCACTCCTTTCCTAAATCCAAACATTTTCTTGTAATAGGTTCTGCACCACAGCGCCATTACAACTGTCAGCGTTGCGGTAAGGACCAACCGGGTGTAGACTGCGCCGAGAATGTAGTGGACTGCCACCATTGCGGGAAGAAGGGTCACAGGGCTTTCGAGTGCTTCTCGAACCCGGAGAGCCAACTCTACAGCCCAGCTAAAGGCACTCAGAGCGCAGCGTCTAGTGGAGCTGGAGCTCGAGGTGGCCAAAAGGGGCAGCCATCCACTGGCCCGATGGGGCAGCAGCAGACCTAGAAGATGAGCTTGCCGAACAACAGGACTTTGAATGCTGCGGGAGCATCGGGCGCTGGTAATAGTACACAGCGCGGTGAAGGTTAGCCTATAACCTTAAAACAGTAAATGAAAGCATGATTGAGTGTTAAACGCTTTTCTTCAGCATGAATGTGTGTTTTAAATACTACTTAGATAAATGACTCACTTAGGAAATCTTTTACATCCCATAGGAGACTTCGATATATGCTACCCCACCCTCTAAAGACCAAGATTACCTAAACCCGTGGAGGAAAGACGGGGGTACCCTGGCAAGTTGTGTCATGTAGTCAGACTGGGCATGATACTTCTTCGAGAGTTCCTAACCTTAGATGAATAAATCGCTATAGTAGATGAGTGTAGAGTTGGGTAAGGGTTTAGGGGGATTTTATACCCCGGTATCTAGTAGTGGTTCAAGGATGAAGCTGCACAAGATGTGCTTAGGGAAGGTTTGGGATCTGCAAACTAGGGTTTATCGAGAGGTGAGGACAGTTGATGGCGTATCAATACCAAGGATACCTGAGAGTTTCCAAACCTTAGTGAGGAAAGCGATGGATATCGCCCAAGACTGTGAGTCACACCCTTTACCCGACATTAGGGCTGGCAAAACGGGTTGGCGGGTCGGGTTGAGCTTAACCCGAACACGACACGATTAATAAACGGGTCGACACGAACACGACCCATTTAATTAATCGGGTCATGTACATCAACCTGAACACGAATATACTTCAACCCGACCCGACCCGTTAGACACGATTAGTTTTTCGTGTCAACCCGATTAACCTAGTAAAACTTGACTAATCTAATATTGATGTGCGACTATTCTCTCAATTCAAAATCCAAAATCCAAATATGGTTTGGATTTTGACGTATTATTTTTCCTTGTCATAAAGATTAAAGAGCACTATTACAACAATATAATTTAAAATTCAATGGGTTGAGTAAAAAATTAAAATTCAATGGGAATAAGGATGTCATTATGTGCCGATTTGGGTGTTTGGCTGTGTGGTTGGATAAAAGAGGAGAGTAGGTACTGTAATTTTAATCGGTAATGGGTTTGGATATATATCTTAATATATAATATTATATATATATATATATATTCAACTTAAAAGTTAAACGGGTTGGCGGGTTACACTAGTTCGACCCGAACCCGACTCGATTATTAAACGGGTCAACCCGGACACGACCCGTTTATTTAATCGTGTCAAATTATAAAACTCAAACCCGCAAATTTCGTGTCGGGTTCGTGTTGGTCAAACGGGTCGTGTTGAAATTGCCAGCCCTACCCGACATGACACCCGATGTGTGGATCATCAACTACTACAAGAAGGGAGGAACACTTGGATTGCACCAGGACCGAGATGAGACGAAAGAGTCCATCGCCAAGGGATTACCGGTTGTATCATTCTCCATTGGCGATGATGCTGAATTTCTTTATGGAGACCAGAAGAGGATGGATCTAGCTAGTAAACCGTCCTCAAGTCCGGGGGATGTGTTGGTATTTGGCAGAGGTTCGAGACTAGTGTATCATGGAATAAAGAGCATTAAGCTCAACACTGCCCCACCGACTCTAGTGAATGAGACCCACATCCAACCCGGCCGTTTAAACTTAACTTTTAGACAGTATTGATGTAATGTGTCAGCTATGTATGTAATCATGTTATAATACCCATCTGGATGAATGAAATAATAGTTTGAGTTCCCACAAGCATATCTTTCAATCTGTCAACACTATAATTCTAAACTTCGGGCCAAGAAATTGAAAAGGAAGGTACCTTGAGCATCTTAGATATGGCGCAAGCCAAAGAGCTCGGAAATGTCATCACAGGTATGACAATTAACAACCGACTATATTCAAGTAGAATAATTCAACGCAATGCTAATACGAGAAATAATATCAGGTACTTTTCCTGTCGATGGTGTCACCGCATCTATCTTGTTCGACTCCGGGGCTTCACACTCGTTTATCTCTTCTGCTTTTGCGAAGAAACTGAAACAGCCCCCGAACAGCTCTCAGACTTTATAGTCACTCTTCCTTCTAAGGAGAGAGTCAGATGCGTGAGGCAGTACATGGGACTCCAGATCAGTATCATGGATGAGGTTTTCCCCATTGACTTAGTAGAGTTCCAGAATTTGGGCTTCGACATCATTGTGGATATAGACTGGTTGCTGAGACACAAGGGTCGCCTACATTGTGCAGAGCACCGACTACTGCTCAAGGGACCAAGTGGCAAGACAGTGTCATACTGCAGTGTGAGGAAAGAGCCGACTGTCACCATCGTGTCAGCGCTATCCCTGATGAAGGAAGTGAGGAAGGGCAAGTAGGCCTTTCTCTGTTATGTTCAGGACATGAGATAGAGCGATGAGATGGACTCAGATTATCCAGTCATGGTAGACTTCCCCGACTTGTTTCCTGATGAGCTGCTAGGCATGCCGCCTGTGCGTGAGGTTGAGTTCACCATCGACTTGTTGCCATGTACGAGACCTATCGCTAAGGCGCCCTACCGTATGGCACCGGCTGAGATGCAGGAGTTAAAGCTACAGTTGGAGGACCTCCTCGATAAGGGATTCATTCGACCGAGTGTTTCTCCTTGGGGTGCTCCAGTACTGTTTGTCAAGAAGAAGGACGACAGCATGCGACTCAGCATCGACTATCGCAAGCTGAATGCGGTCACGGTCAAGAACAAGTACCCATTGCCATGGATCAATGATTTGTTTGACCAGCTGAGGGGAGCCAGTGTATTCTCGAAGATCGATCTCAGATCAGGCTACCATCATATCAGGATTGCAGAGGGTGATGTAGAGAATACAGCTTTCCGGACTCGGTATAGGCACTACGGGTTCACTGTTATGCCATTCAGATTGTCGAATGTGCTAGCCATATGTATGGACTTGATGACCGCCTCTTCAGAGAACAGCTTGACAGTTTAGTTGTGGTCTTCATCAATGATATCCTAGTCTATTCTAAGACTAAGAAGGAGCATGAGTTACATTTGAGGAGATTTCTGAGTATTATGAGAGAGAACTAGCTGTATGCCAAGCTCTCAAAGTGTGAGTTTTGGTTGGACAGCGTGTCATTCTTAGGACACATTATTTAAGCAAGCGGGATATCTGTAGACCCTGCCAAGATTGAGGTAGTGAAGAGTTGGCCGAGGCCGAAGACGGTAATAGACATCCGCAGCTTTCTGGGTTTGGCCGGTTACTACCGAAGGTTCGTGAAGGACTTCTCCAAAGTGGCCAATCCTATGATGAATCTCATGAAGAAGGAGCCTCAGTTCTTATGGTGTACCGAATGCGAGCAGTCCTTTCAAACACTGAAGGATCTCCTGACATCGGCACCCGTTCTCACTATCCCTGAGGGCACCGATGGGTTCGAGGCATACTGTGATGCCTCAGTAACCGGTCTAGGTTGTGTGCTTATGCAGCATGGGAAGGTTGTTGCCTACGCCTCCCGGCAGCTGTAGAAGCACGAGGTGAACTACCCCACACACGACCTTGAGTTGGGCGCAGTAGTCTTCGCACTAAAGATCTGGCACCACTATCTTTATGGTGTGACAGTCATCATCTACTCTGATCACACGAGTTTGCAGCATCTCTTCACACAGAAGGAGATGAACATGAGAAAGAGGAGGTGGGTCGAGTTCTTGAAGGACTACGACATAGACCTCAAGTATAAGGAGGGCAAGGCGAACGTTGTAGCCGATGCCCTGAACCGCCGAGCACATTCCTTGTATGCTCTTCTGGCGGGCAGCAGTTTGAGCGACGAGATACGAGCTGCATAGGATAGCGATCAGTATATGCAGAGTATCAAGCTGAAGTTGACAGAGGACAGTTTTGAGGGTCAGAAGTACGACTTCTGACTGAGCGATGACGGCATGATTTGGCTGAATGGCTGGTTGTGTATTCCGGAGTCTTCTCTTGACCTGAAGGAGAAGATACTCCAAGAGGCTCATTGCTCATCCTTATCCGTCCACCCTGGTTTGTCAAAGATGTATAAGGACTTCAAAGTCCATTTCTAGTGGAGCGGGATGAAAAAGGATGTAGCCGACTATGTGACTAGATGCTTGACCTGTTAGAAGGTCAAGTTTGAGCACAGGAGACTTGGTGGATTAGTGCAGTCTATGCATATTCCTTGCTGGAAGTTTAAGGACATCTCGATGGATTTCGTTGTCGGTATCCCACCGACTAAGGGAGGACTGAACACGATATGGGTCATAGTGGACCGTCTGACGAAGGTAGCAAAGTTTATTCCTATGAAGGATACCTGGAAGGTCCCGAAGTTGGCGGACCTCTATCAGAAGGAGGTTATCCAACACCATGGCGTGCCAAAGACGATGGTATCCGACAGAGACCCTCGATTCTTTTCCAGATTTTGGGGGCAGATTCAGGAAGCCTTGGGTACCAAGCTTAAGCTGAGTATGACTTTCCATCTTCAGACCGACGGTCAGAGTGAGCGAACTACCCGGACACTGGAGGACATGCTTCGGGCATGTACCTTAGACTTTCAGGGGAGTTGGTTAGAGCGACTACACTTGATAGAGTTCGTCTACAACAACAGTTATCTCTCCTCTATTCAGATGCCACCGTTCCAGGCACTTTATGGTAGACCCTGTAGGACTCCTTTATGCTAGGACGAGGCCAGTGAGACTACACTCTTAAGGCCCGAGTAGCAGATCAAGGAGGACGTCCTACAGATTCATAGGAACATGAGGGCAGCCAAGGATAGACCAAAATCATACGCTGACATCAAGAGGAGAGACGTAGAGTTTACTACTGATGATAGAGTATTCCTTCGAGTGTCACCCATGAAGGGGATCTTCCGGTTTGGGCAGAAGGGCAAGCTGAGCCCTAAGTATGTTAGGCCATATGCTATCACGGAGCGAGTGGGCCCATTAGCTTATAGGCTGGACTTGCCAGCAGAGCTCGAGAGGGTGCACAATGTCTTTCACGTTTCTCAGCTAAAGAGGTATGTGCCCCACCCCTCACATGTTTTAGAGCCCGAGAGGCTAGAGTTGGACCCCGCTCTTCGATATAAAGAAATACCACTCCGCATCCTCGATACGAAGACGAGGCAAACTAGGAACAAGACCGTTAGCATGGTCAAGGTTCTGCGGTCGAACCATGACGTGGAGGAGGCTACATGGGAGTTAGAAGACTCCATGACAGCGATGTATCCAGCACTCTTCGAGTAGTAGATGTTATACTTGTACGGGTTCGTGGTCAAACCCGTTTTAAGGGGGGTAGAGCCACTTGGCATGTGCAAATGTTTATGCACTAGGTCTTGTATTTTGTGTGTTTTTGTGGTATGCTGTGTCATACATGCTTGTATTGGTGTTTTATGGTGTATTTTGGTGGTATGCTGTGACATACATGCTTGTATTGTGAATGGTGGTGAATGCTATTACTCGTATTGTGAATGGTGGTGAATGTTGTATGCTTTGGCGTATTGGTTGCGCTTGTGCTATAGGGCTTTTGTCTAAGGTGTATATATATTATGAAGTATACTCATTGTTGGTTAAGCACCTTGTCAAGTGCTATGCATGATTAAATTAAGCCATGACTCATGGCTATGTGGAACAAGATTAGCGTTGTATCGATTATGATATATGCATACTAGGTTTGAACCTAGTGGGACATGATCCCTAGTGATGAATTACTTGTGGTTACCTAGTGGAACTTGATTCCTTAGGAAAATGTGAAATGACTAAGGACTTCGAGATGAAGCCTTTTTAAGGGAGGTAGATTGAAATACCCCTAAGGTTTATGAATTAATTAAAGGATTAAACATAACCTTAAATACATTTATATAACTAAAATATGTAAATTTTTGGTTGGATTTAAGTGTCATGGTGTGTACTAACTAACAAAATCACCAAATCCATAAGGAAATTGCAAAAATGGAGCGTTCCAACCTTCACAAATGGGGTATTTTACCCCCAGGGACCCAATTCCGGACGTCCAGATCCAGAACCATATTCCAGATGTCAGGAACAAACATGGTCCAGGAGCTGTTTCAGTTCGGCCCCCGGAATGGTGCGTTCCGGATGTCCGAAACAACCCCCGGAACCCCTGGACTGCTCACCCACCAATTTTGTTATTGCTCTAAAAACTTTGTTACAACTCCGTTTTCAATATGTTTGTTCATACACACTCCCCTCTTCATCCTCTATCACATGGAAGAGGAAAATCTAAGAATATAAATTTTTGGATCAGATTAAATGAGGAACAACTTGAAGGTGAAACCATTGCTTGAACAAAGAACAAAAATATCTTAAGAAGTCTTAATGACTTGTAGATAGTATAATCACTCAAGATCTACAAACTACACACTTTAAGACAAAAAAAATCATGTTGGTAAATAAACTAACACATGTTATAAGTCCAAATGTACAAGTTATAAGTCATAACATAATAAATAAAGTAAAAAAGACAATACTAACCTTGGCTGAAAAGAGATGGGCAGCAACACCCTTGTGCCAACCATGTTTGCTTGTAAAATTTCAGACCAAGTACATGCTAAAGTAATAAAGGAAGCTTCCTCACAAAGACCCATGCTTTCTTATTTTTACTTAAGTCAAACTTCTCTCTCTTTCCTCTTCACTCCCACTCATCCATAACCAGCACTCTCCTCTCCTCCATTTTTCTACAAGCTGAAGCTCTGGAGCTCTCTTGGTAGAAAACCAACTCCAAGAGCATAAGGTAAGCTCTTAAGGTGCATAATAGCTCATTTTCTTCCTCTTTTCAAGGGCTATCCAATGTGATAACTTTTAACTCGTTCCCACCTCTGATATAGGCCAAGTTCATCTTGCAAGAAAGGGGTTGAAAACTGGCTGAAACAAGTGTGGGAGCAAGGAAGACAAAAATCATCTTTTAAGGTAAAAATTGTACTTTAAGCTCCTACTTCCACCTCTACTCTTTTAATGACTGAGTTCCTTGAGTTATTCCACTCATTTCCTTCCTCTTGACATGCTAGAACACCAGCTCCTTCAAATACCAAAGGGGTGGCCGAAAACACTCCAAAATCATCTCTTAAGGAGTTTTCAAAGGGTAAGTGTTCTATAACTTTCCCGTTTGTTTTAATCAGACTTCTTGGCATATATCTATAGTAGTTTTAACACTCTTCATGCCTTTCAAAAATAGGCCTAAGACCTTGTGATTCCAAGCAAATTTCACCTTAAAAATCCATGTTTTAAGGCTTGTAATATCTTCCTATGGTTAGTTCAGATTTGGAACGTAACCATGTCCTTTCCTTGCTGTATAATGCATGTCAAGAAGTTAATAAACCTTCCTCCAAGCTGTCGTGACAAGCCAAAGAGAGAAATCTAAGTAAAAGTCATTTTTCAAGAGGTATAACCCTAAATCTTGGTGAATCAGTTTCTAAACGTTGGTTTGGTGTATAAATTTGACCTAGCATTGTATTTATGCTATATAGTCAGCTTGGTGAGGAGAAAATCAAGCATAACACTTCAAAGGACAAGGTAAAACCTTAATGCTCATTTTAATGCTTTAAAGTGTTTTATACTTGTGTTTAGAATTAATGTCGTGAGTGAACTGTTGCGAATGGTCAATTTTGACCATATAATGACCAAGAAATGGGTTAGTTAACTTAGGCTAACCATTTAAGTAACTACATGACATAATTGTCAAATTTAAGACATTATGTGGAAGATTTGTAATTACCGAAAATAATTGTGTGAGGCAAATACCTACATTATTTTCAAAGATCATTTTAAGTGTATTTTCATGTTACAAAATCAAGTTGTAAAAAGGCCATGTGTTTTATACCATTTCATTATGTACTTAAAGCTTATATTGCATTTAAAGAAACTTATATACTTAGCATAAAGTTTGGGGGCTATGACCATAAATAAATAAAAATTAAGGGGATGTAATTCATAATGCCCAAATTTTGGATTTAAAAATGAGTTTAAGTGAAAGTTGTAATGTTTTACAAAGTTTTGAGGCTAAATTGTAATTATAAAAAACTTTGGTTAAGTTTTGTAATTTCTAGAAAATGAAGGTCAAGGCAGTGTTTAGAAGGTCAACGTTGGTAGTGGCCTTGACCAAATTTGATGGTTACATAATTTAATTATCAACTTATATTAAGTTTTGAAGTAGAATGTAAAAGTTACATAAATATGGGGTAGGAATGTAAATACCAAAAATTATGGGTAAAAATGGTATATAAAACAGAATAAGGTCTGTTGGGAATTTTTGGGAATGTTTGGAAAAATTATTTGGAGTTATATTGATAACCATGTATAATATAAGGTTTAAATGACATTTGTGAAGTTTAAGTAATAAAAGGGGTTGATTTGTAAATAAAGAAACTTGTGGGGAGTCAAGTAATAATTCTGGACAGTTATAGGTCTGTTCGGAATTTATAACACATGTTACAACCATATGTTATACTTAGTACAAGGGTATAATGTCATAAAATATGATATATGACCATAATTGTAATATTATATAATTAATGTGGTGAAATTGTAAACAATGAAAAGTTTAAGGGTCGTGATGAGATTAGAAATGAAATTTATAGTATGGGTTAAGATGTTATAAGGGTTACAACATTATAAGATAATGATATTCGTTGATGGAAAGACGAGTATATTACAAGGTGTAACATTTTACAATGGGTTTTATAATTCATATGTATAAATAAATATATGATATGAGTAAGTAACACGTTATGGTTGGATAACCATACCATGTTGATAGTGGGATGATATAAGATGGAGAAATGGAATTACAAACATTGGATAATAAGTTCCATGTTGAGATGTAATTGTGAAACAATAATGAATTATATAGTTCAAGTTTATTACATGAATTATGTAAAGTTTGGGTATTTGGGTTAGCTAACCAAAATAATACAATTGACCAAGTCAACACAATCGACCAAGGATGGTCATGTCGACCAACTCAATATTAAATGGGAGGTTATGATATAATAACAATTACAAGGTCGATACTTACATGAAATGTAATAATTAACAATTGTAATAATACATTTTTACATGATCATGTATACATTTATATATATATATAACTACAAACCTATAATCAATGGAGATAGGTTATTAGGAGATTATATCCTAACTTGTAAATGTACATCAATGTACTACTACATGCACTGTAATGATGACATAACTAATCCCGACAAAATTCGAAAACCCGAGTAACGACAGTTAGTTAATGACGGGGATATAAGCCGGGTGGGATTAGCATTAGTACGGGAATATCGTATTGTATTATTTGCATGAGATATTAATACATGGTGTAATACGTATTCCAGACTCGTAGATTTTTGAGGACCGGCAAAGCGTGAGAAATTACGCTAGCGTATATTCTGGTGTACGGTATGTTGTTATATGTCATGATTGTCTCTGAGAATTTCTCAGTTCAGACTTGTGTGAAAAATTTGTGACAAGATTATTCTGATTGTGTGAAATAATATGCATGAAATGCATATTTACTGTTTGCCTTATATACTATTACTGTTTACGCGCTAACAGTACGGTTCGTATATATGAACTTATATATAAAATGAACTAACAGCAAATAATGCTATCTTATATATGTTTATAAGAACGTCAGAAAAACGTTGTAGCATAGGATAATAAGAAATGTTATCCGAGAATTATATACGGAGCAACGGCCTATCTAACACCGCTCGTATCACTACATTCGAATGGTAAAAATCACCCAGAGATACTAGGTATAAGACCTTATGAGGCACACATTCGAAATGTTACATTGGACCCCGAGTTGATACTTAGGATTATATTAAGAGACCTTAATCATTAGTGTTCTGAAATATGTATGAGTTAGAGTATGGAGAAATCCAGGGGTGGAGCCCTTGGTGCGCGTTGTGATCACAAAAATGATGCTAGAATGTCCGCGTATGGGTCCGTAAGTATCAAGGAAAATTCCAATGAACTAAGATGGTTCATCGGTCAGAGACTCTACCGCTGGAGTGGCTATGTCGTGGGTGACCCACCTTAGATAGGGGTATGGAGTAGAGACACGTTGGTATAACGAGACGATGTCATAGGCATGAGATACTTCTCAACCAAACAATATACGAACAGCTAGATAGCTCGTATAATTGACGAGTCTTATTTAGGGCCTTCAGGCCGAGAATGAGAATAAACCGAACATTTATAACTCTTGTACTATCTCACTCGTTGTTTAGTGTGCTTATATTGTACTTCTGTATGCTACGTGAACAGCATGGTTTTATGTGTTATTGTATGGTTGTTATGCTATGTAACTGCTTTATAGTTTTTAATATTAAATCGGTATTGCATGTAAATGAACTTCATGCTCTCGACCAATTAATTGGGGGGTCCGAGGGGCATGATAAGCATGTAATAACATACTCAGCAGGGGATGATTACATACCACAACCAATATTAATTTCAGGAGAGTAGCAGACGGTTGACGCGGAGGCGCGACCCTTTGACTAGCGGTATACCTTTTGGAGACTTTCGTATACCATATTTTGGACTCGGGTTTTGTGAACCGAGGTGTATATTTGTAGTAGCTCACGTGTACGGTTGTATTTACAGTAGATACTCTCGGTGGATGTTTTTACTCCCTCCCAAGGACATGTAGCTGCCAGAGTCTGCTGATTTCCACCGTTTGATCTTTTTCTTTCAAGTCTCACACGCCTTTAATTGGGTCTATATTTAGAGAACAAATGGTTTGGTTTCCTCTAACAGTCAATTTCACTTCTCTACTCCCAACTCGCTCACTCTTCAGTTCTTACTACTCATCTTTTCAACTTCTCCTTTTTTTTTTCTCCACCATCAGCAGAGCAGATGGATGTGATCATGGTGAAAGGTCTCTGTTTAGTGACTATGTGCTGCCTTGTTGCACAGATAGGGACCAAATATAGTGGATTGAGGTTCACAAACGTGGGGGCTTTCAATTTTGAATTTTACACGGTCGAGGCAATGGAAGCAATAAGGATTCTAGGGCCATGGACAATTAACAACAATCTACTGGCGCTTCAGAACTTGGATACGACAAAACCTTTGACGTAACAAAAGTTCACATGGATCACGTTCTGGGTTAGGGTCTTTGACGTCCCGCGTTATCACCACACCTTGGACTTTGTTCAAAGGGTGGCATAGAAGTTGGGCCGATTCTTTGAAGCGGTGGAGGATGACGAGGCTTCGGGTTTCAAATTCTACGCTTTAAAGTCCTTATAAACATTCAAGTTCCTATTTTGTGTTTACTATGGTGGTGGACGGACAATACTTTATCTTTACACTTACATATGATAATATGCCCTTGATTTGCTCTATCTGTGGGTTGTTTACACACACTACTGCGGCTTGTTTGAATGTCTAGCCATTGGATGAGGGTGGTTCTCTCTATGGCATGTGGCTCTTCATAGAAACTTTCATGGCCATGAGACGTGTGGAGGAAAGGGAATTGATGGACCCGTGGAGTGCGCCCATAAGGGCTGATAACAACAATCATATGTGGTCACCGGTGCGCCCTAATTTCTCTGCTTGGGCTGATAACGGGTGCCGGTCCAAACCTCAGAAGTTACCCACCTGGAGAATCCGGGTTGTCCTCATAAGAGAAAGTTTGGTGAGGTCATAACTGAGGCTACAAGGGCTGAGTATTAGGAGTTGCAGTTGCCGGATGCCAGGAGAAGGGGGAAAGGGAATAAGTTCATGTGCTCGGGTGCGAGCAAGGTCACGGTTGAGCAGGAAAAGGGGAACGATAAGAAGCCGAAGGCTGTACAGGAACAACAAGGAGGATAACCGCTTCTGATCCAAGGTGAGGATAAGGCCTTAACAACATGTTGTTAATATTCATACGAATAAATTCATTGCTCAACAATTTGAAATCTAATCTTAAAGACCAGATACAACAAAGTGTGACGGAGACGATTTACTTTGAGTAAAAGCTATGTACATTAAAACAACAGTGACGTTCAAATCTCACATGATCTGATAACATTATACAACAAAACCCAAACCAGTCACCATCTAAACTATATATTCAAAGTAATTGACGATTGGCAAACTTTCATGCCTGGGACAAATGAGATCGGGTTGATCACGTGAGTTGTATATCTCTCAAATATGGGTACAGGTTTAAGTTGGGAGAGTACCAAAACAAATAGACTATACAGTTTATATAGGATAATTATCATTCATATGAAGGAGGATATAGATGGAAGAGATCAGTTTGATTAGTGTATCTGTACTGTGTACGATGGTATCTGTTGAGAAAATCACCTGGTAGTATTGGAAGATGTGTAGTATGAGGCGTGAAAAGCGGAGATATAATTGGGTCAATGTTTGGTATGCTCCTAATAGTAAGAGATAGTGGCCTAATAATACCCTCGAGTAGCTGACAAGGTGCGGTGTTGAGCAATGATAGTGTATAACACAATAAAAAAAAAGCTGACGATTGGCAAGCGAACGTTACCGTTGCAAACATGGCTGGTGGTGGATGATTGTCTACAACAGTGATGATAACGAAGCTATAGGACGGTGATAGCCATGGTGCTGGTTGTCGAGTTGGAACACTAACCGGAGGCGGCGGCGGAAGTACCGACACTAGGTTGGGCAGTGATTGATACTGATCCCAGCGGTTTTCAACGAAGTTGTGAGAATTCCTTAACACTTCTATGTACCGGAAACTTCCGGGAAATCAGACCCAATTTTAATCGCGTCTAGCTGTGCAAGAACTCTTCCAATCTGATCTTCAATAGCTGCATCACTAACCTCAAAAGCGCTCTCAATAACCCTAACAACTCTCCAGAGGCAACAATCGCTATCAACCCACCACCGCCATTCATATTTTCTACACCGAGCTCCAATATCAACGCCGTTACCACCACCACCGTATCCATCACAACCCCACCTCTCTTAAAGAATGACCAGCCAAACCCGACCAACATCAATCCCGACTTCACCATCAAGAGAGCTAGCACCGCAATCCCAAGCCAGTGGTACCATGGCTCTTCGCTATCATCAGAGCTGTTAATGTTATTATTATCATCATTATTTATCTGCTCGCATAGAGGTGGAGATGACAAGAGCTCGGTGAGGGAGATGGCGATGTCAATGATTAGAAGAACCACGGTGATGAAGTGAGCTTGACCCGACTCCAGAAGGTCCGTCAGCCTGTCTCTCCAGTTGGGTCCCGGAAGTGGATTTGGTGAGGTATGTGTTGTTGGATTAAGGAATTTCTGCCATCGCTGCCGTCTTCGATAGATTTTAATCATATATTGGGTGGATGACTCCGCCTCGGAAATGAGGAGTGCTGGATTGGGTGCATTGTTCATCTTTCTTTGCGTAAGAATTTGTCGTTCGTTTGATCTGGTTTTGGGTCAAAACGATTGATGTCTTGGCCATTAATAAACGCTAGTACTAATGACGTGAGCTGTTTCCGAAGATGGAGGAGGAGTAGGGAGTGATCTGGCGGCGACCTACTGAAAGCAGGCTTGCTTGTTCGTTGTAGATGCTTTCAAGTCACGGTAGTCATCCATTTAGCAATGGGTTGTTCAAAAAACAGGTATGGGCTCTTTGCAGTTTATTGTTGCTTTGTAGATTATATAACTTTTCATTGTTTGCTAAGAAAATCTACTCATATTAATTAGCAGTGACACATTAGGAATATTAAAATCATATATATACTCCCCCGCGTTTCTATATGTAACTATTTTTTTTTAAAAAAAAAGAGGTACTAATTGTATTAAGTAACAAGTTTGTTTACATGATCCGGAATGTTATCCGGAGTCCATGAACCCGTTTACTGTAGACAACGGGCATGGTTAGCAATACAGTGCGCCGAGATATTCGCTTCTCTAGGAATATAAAACCATAATACCTCATGGAAACGACCAAGATTAGCTAAAATGCGATTCAAAATATGTGTAGTGGACGGCAGCAACGATGTGGTCCCCCCTGCTTGTAAGTACTGAATTTTAGATTTGCAATCACTTAGCACTCTAAAGTTTGTAGACTAGTGGAGAAGGTCATGTTGAGTGCAGCGTCTATTGCAGAAGCTTCCATATCAGCAATAGTAGTACGTCCCCGATATCCATCATAACTGACATGCAAAAGCTAAGTATGCGTACGGGCCACCCATGCAATACCAATCCTTTCATGGGAATCCATACTAGCGTCGACAGAGATCTCGGTCATTTGTGGGTGTTGCGTACGTTGAGACACTAACGCTATGAGTGTTGCGACCAACGTGGAAGTAGCTAGCTAAAAGAAACTGTCAGCCTGGCACCAACCCTGCTCAAAATCTTTGACCCGGTTATGTGAGGCTTGACAACGGGCGAACCATAACTTCCAAAGAAAACTCAGATATGTGGCAATCTCAGTCTTTGATCTTGTAAGACAAAACTGGAAAAACCAATCCTGTAGGCCTTGATCCGTTTGAATAGTGATAGGTAAAGAAAACCCGAACCGGTCCCACAGTGGTTGAACAACAGGGCATTGATATAAGGCATGTAGCATAGTCTCAGCACTATCACAGAAGTAGCACTTTGTTGACATTTGCACTTTAATCCTGTCGTGGATAACTGTCTTGCATGGGAGTTTAGTAGTAAGAATTTTCCAACCCAAATGCTTTATCCGTGGAGGAATATCCAATGTCCAGAGCAGATTGAAAACTTTACGATTGGATGTGTCATGTGATGTAGAGCGTGAAGAAGTGTACCTTAGAAACATATCTGCGTAATATGCTGAAGATACTGTGAATTGTCCTGATTTGGAAAGGCCCCAGTACCATTGATCAGCCGTAGGTGATGAAGCAGAAACCCCTTGGTGCAGAGAAATTTGAAGGATATGCCCTATATCAGACTCTTCACACCACTGCTGAAGCAAGGCAGTATTCCAACTGTTTTCTAATGAATAAGAGTTGCAACAGAAGAATATTGATGGACCAATGGAGGTAGTTTCCATGGAAAAAGTTTGCCCCCGGTTTCGACGGTAGCCATCGATCTGTTACCTTGGTATCGTTGCCATTGACAATTGCTCTTCTCCCACAAAAGTCAACAATATCACGTATTGTAAGTAGTGCCCTCCATATTGGACTAGAATTTGCCTCTAGTTGAACTGTCTGCCAAGATGAATGTCGCAGATATTTAGCATGGTAAAATTAGGAAAGAAGGGTTTGAGGTTGAACAATAAGACGCCAGAGCAGTTTTGCTAATACAGCACGATTGAAACTGCGTAAATCCCTAAAACCCATTCCACCAGACCCTTTATCTTGGCAAAGTGATGACCACTTAGTCCATCTAATAACAGAAGAGTGTGTCGTCCCTCCCCACCAGAAACTATTAATCATCTGCTGAATTTGCTTGAGAAAAGTTTGAGGTAAGAAAATGATGGACATAGCATATGAAGGTATGGCTTTTGACTAAAAGAGTTCCCCCTGCTTGTGAAGCTTGTTTTGACCAACTGTGGATACGTTTGGAAACACGATCCTTAATGTACTTGAATACTGAGCTTTTGTTTTTACCTATAGTGCTTGGGAAACCTAGATACAAACCAAAATCAGTGACCTGATGAGTATTGAGACTTGAAGTAACGTCGGCCTTTAAAGTAGGTTGTAGCCCAGTGGACATCAAAAGTGCAGATTTGTCTGTGTTTATACATTGACCTGATGCTGCTTTGAAGTCATGTAAGATTGTATTGAGAGCTTGAGCATTGGAGGTTGATGCTTCACCAAATATAACACAATCATCAGCAAAGAGCAAATTGGTAATTGAAGTATTAAGACCTGGTATAGTGTATACATGATAAATTCCAACGTCATTAGCTAGCTTGAGAGCCAAAGATAAAGTTTCCATGCAAATAATGAACAAAATAGGCGATAGTGGGTCACCCTGGCGCAATCCACGATGAGGATGGAAAAAAGGACCTGGATAGCCATTAATAAGGATAGAAGTCTGCACAGAAGTAATACACTGTCGCACCAGAGATATCCAGGATCCATGAAAACCCATGCTTGACAAAACAGCTAAAACAAAGTCCCATTCAATTCGATCGAAGGCCAATGACATGTCTATCTTGTAGGCGAAATAGCCTTTAGTCTTTGCCTTTAAGCGTCGCATGGTATGTAGGATTTCATGAGAGAGTAGTACTTGGTCTGAAATGAGGCGATTATGCACAAAAGCAGCTTGATTGTGGGAGATTACACTTGGGAGAACATCACCAACACGATTCACCATAACCTTAGAGATGACTCGGTATATAGTATTGCATAAGGAAATAGGCCGGAATTAGTTGATTGACACAACTTCTGGAGACTTTGGAATGAGAACAATATGTGTTTCATTTAGTGATGGGGGAATGATGTTGTTGTTTAAAAAAGATAGGCACGTGCTCATAAAATCTTCACTAATGGTGGTCCAATATGTGCGTAGAAAAGTCCCAATTATCCCATCTGGCCCTGTTGCCTTTCCTGGATGCATCTGATTATATGCTTGAATGACCTCTTCACGAGAATAAGGCTCACCCATGTGCTGGTATGCAGCAGTAGAGACTCTATCAGCTACACAAGTGAGGAGATGATAATCTGGTTGAGAGTTTGAAGATGTGAATAAATCTTGGAAATAATGGCGTGCCACCTGTTCAATACCTTCCCAGGAGAATTTTGGAGAATTGTTATTCGATTATAAAGAGTATATTGTATTCTAACGTGATCTCATCTTGTATCGTGCAAAGAAGAAAGCCGAGTTACGGTCACCTGAGACCAGCCAGTTCTATATGGATCTTTGCTGCAATCTAATTTCTTCTTTTAGCAAAAGGGAATCTAAGGAGTGGTTTAGTTCATTCTAACATTCAAGATTACGTTGGGTAGGCGCACTATTAGCAACCAAATCAAGCTCCTGACGTGTCTTTATTTGGAGCTTTTTTTCAACCCAGATTTGTCGCTTCCCCCAAGTTCAAAGATGCTGACCACATTTCTTAACTTTCCCATAATAATCTGAAATTGTTGAATGCCAGACTGATTGCACCAAGGATTTGCATTGTGGATGAAGTGCCCAGCAATTTTCAAATCTGAATGGTTTATGACCATGACGAGTTCGAGGGTGAAGAACCAGCTTTATTGGCTTATGATCAGAGTGACCCCAAGGCAAGTGGAAGTTTGTTGTTGCTGGAAAGTGATCAAGCCAAGAAGCATTACATAGAAACCTATCTAAACGACTGTGTGAGTTTCGGTCTTGCATGGTCTTGTTGGTAAAGGTAAATTTGGAGCCTCTGAAACCCAAATCCTGGAGTTCACAATCTAACAAACAATTTCGGAACTCAGTCATAGCCACATTTGAACGAGTGCCCCTGCCATTATGTTCATGATAATAGAGGACTTCATTAAAATCTCCCCCCAAAACCCATGGTCCAGTCCATTGCACATGAAGATACTGAAGTAAATTCCAGGTTTTCCATTTCTGCATATTATCCGACCAGCCATACAAACCAGAAAAACGCCACTGAAACCCCCCATTAGCTCCTACCACTACATCAACATGATGACTCGATAAACTAAGCACTGTTACATCCAAATTCACAGACCAAAAGAATGCCACCTCAACCTTCCTACCAATACTATCACCACCCACCCAGCAGTGGTGACGCAAAACCTTAGCAAAAGGACGTAGTTCATAAGTAGACAACTTGGTCTCAGCCAAGAATACAAAAGAAGGTGCTTCTCGATGTATTACATCCCTGATCCAACGAACTTTGTCAGCAGAACCAAGACCCCTGTAGTTCGCCACCAGCAGTGACATTATATTCACCCAAAGCCAGTCCCCTAGAATTGAGGGAGATACCAATCATCACAACCACCCAAACAAGAACACAAACTGAGAGACTACTCCACGATAAGCTGAGAGTCTGCACACTCATAATAGAAGAAAGTTGCAGAAGTCATAGCAGGGGCTCAATTGAGTACACAAAGTAACGCAACCATACTAATCGTCTAATCAAATCAGAAATCACCACACTTGAACCTTGACCTGGAGTCAATACCCGCACCGGGCGGAAGGAAAACCCAATCGTCACACCGAACGTCCAAAGATTGGAACCAGACAAACAGAGGAGAAAGCCCCGAATCAAAAATGCTGAAATCGTCTCTAGGTCTAGGAGTTACTCGAGCATCCGGTTGATTCGACTTGCGCGCAGATCAGTATGTAAACACTAGGAAAATTCTACTTCATTAATTGTAAATGTCAACCGACGTCTCAAAACAATGACGCCATAGAAAGAAAGTGGCGGACCCTGTCAATCCATTGAATTCCATAACCAATAGCAACACACCCTGTTCGAAACAGAAGTTGAAAAAGGTAAGCTCAAGGAGGAAGGAACTTCATTCCACCCCTCCCCATCGATACAGCCAGTCTGCTCTTGAGTCTTGTTTTCCGGTGACAATTTTGCCGATTTACAACAAACCCTAACTTCGTGCAACCTCTTCAGAGCCTAGAGGCTAAGCGACTTCAATGAGTAAAGTGACCAGTGTATCTTGTTTGACAACTATTCATTTCTTCTTATCGTGCACAAACAAATTGTCTAAAAAAATCAAAGACAATTATATTTCATCCTTCCACAATCATTTTCCTAGAAGATCCACAAGTATCGACTTCAAAGAAAGAAATTAATTGGAACAATTTGTTACCGCTGTGTTAAAGTAACACGATATAGCTTGCCAATCTCCATCTCTATCGCATTATATTTGCTTCGTTTTGCAACGGAGAAAACCGAAGAAGATAATGGATGGTGCTTACACATGTCAATTTGGCTCGGGTTAGCTTATATCAACCCTAACCCAACTTATTTAAAATATCATCAACCCAATCTAACCCAAAAATGGATGGGTCAGGAAATCATAACCCTAACCCAACCTGTTTAAAGTCCTTCAACCGGCCTAATTCAACCCACCCAACCCATTTTTTAAGCATACAATAATTTAGATGGATTAAGATTAGAAATTAATTTAAAAAATCCACTACTCACTACTAGAATATAATTGTTTGGTAACAACAAAAAATCGTTACCAAAAATCAAAATCGTTACTAATCTAATTTATTGTAACGACTTTTGTCATTACATATTGTTACACAAGATGGCGTAACCAAAGATCAATTTATTTATCGTAGGAACAAAAGGAAGAGATGTAATCTCTGCTTGATAGACCCAACTTTAAACAAATTCTATGTTCTGTGAAGATCTAAAGTACTGCACCAATTTTTCATGAATAGAATAGCTCGTACTTTCTCCATAAGTTTATTTTTATCAATCTAAGTCTAGAGCTCAACCTCCGTTGGGGAGGAATCCTATTTAGACATGCACAAGATCTTAGTGGCATTAATAAAAATGGGGACGAAAAGGAAAATCTTCATTATGCATTAGAGAAATACACGAAAGACAAATCTTTTAAAGCTAGAAATAATTTATAAACTAAGTGTTCTAAGCCTCAAACTATGCATGATACTTTTAAAATAATTACACCCATTTAAACTGAGGGCTCATGCCTGAGAAAAGTACAATCACAATCACTTAGTTGTTACTAACAGTTGAGGAACTTTAATGCAGCAGGCTATCCGCAATGCAGGCTTCAGAATTCATTGAGAGGTCTATAATCAAGATCTTACAAAAAATATATATCACCTACTTTTTTCATCCTTCTACATAATCTAAACATACCTATGTTCTCGAGAATGTAATGGCAGTGAGAATAAGAAAAATAAACCTTGGGTGAACAATGACGTAGAGAATAAAGATGAATGTGAGTGTGCAAGACGAGAGCATTAATTAGGGTTTTCAACATTATGTTAAGGTCTGGTTAGACTCTTTGTTTGATCGATATGCAGCTGGTTGAGCCGTTTGCTTAGTTAAATTTATGTGATATCATTAAAGGTTGGATAGTACAACTGCACTTGGGCTTAAGGCTAAGGTATAGTTTGATATGAAAATAATATATATATGTGTAAATTAATACTATTATTTTTTATTATAACAAATATATTTTCGGGTTTTGGGTTGGGTCATGGGTTTAGATCTCTACCCATGTTACTATATCATATTGTGGTATGACTACAGAGTAAATTTTTATAGCTAAACGGTTGTAACCCACGGCTAAAAGTCAGGTGTCGAAAGGGTATAGTCAAAATAGCTTGGCCGGAGAGGAGTCAGGTAGCTACATCACAGGACGGGCAGGTAGCTCAGCGTTGTGTAGTCGGGTAGCCCTGTACAGTACAAAATTAATATATGGAATTTTCATGAAATTCCACTGTATTTTTGGCTAATTCATGAAATGCCAATAAAAAAAAAGTCACGAAATGCCACTATATTTTTGCAAAAGTCCATGAAATGCCACTATAGTCATTGACGAGAAGAAAAAATGACAAAAATACCCCTATTAATTAACAAAGTACTTTTAAAGTTCACAATATACCCCTAAGTGTTAAAAGATTCACCAAAATTCACAAAAATCAATATACTATAAAAATATAAAAAATATATATATATAAAATTTTAAAAATTTAAAAATATATAAAAATATTAAAATATTGAAAAAAATATTTCTTAGATTTTTAAATTATAAAAAATAATATAGAGTTAAGAAAACATAATTTATATCAATCTTTCTACTAAATACCAATTATACATTATTTAAATTATTTTTTTGTCAATTTAAATTATGTATTTAAAATAAGTTATTTTATATTTTAAGATATTTAGAAATTTTTTATTAAAATTATATTCGAAATTACATATAATTTTATGACAAAATATTTTGTTGATAACAAATGTATTATGTCATAAAGTTACTACAAAATAGAATATAAATTTTTAAAATATTTTTCTCAATATTAGTTTAAACTTTAATTTAATTTATTTTGAATAAAATAATTCAAATTGGTAGAAAAAAAGATAATTTAAAAATGAATGGTACAAATTATAGGCCAAAAACTAGACCTGATGTGTGCCACGTTACTATATCATACTGTGGTATGACTACAGTAGATTTTTATGACTAAACTATTCTAACCCATGGCTAAAAGTCAGGTGTCGAAATGGTCTAGTCAAAACAGCTTGGCAGGAGAGGAGTCAGGTAGCTACATCATAGGACGGGCTGGTAGCTCAGCGTTGTGCAGTCAGGTAGCTACATCACAGGACGGCAGATAGCTCAGTGTTGTGAATAAACAAATGAATTATATGATTCAAGGGTTATAAAATGAGTTATATAAACTTGTTGACTTGGACCAATTGACCAAGTCAACCAAATTTACCAAGGAAGGTCAAGTTGACTAACTCACAACTAAATGAGAGTTTGAAGAGTAACAACATTACAAGGTCAATAATAACATGTTGTAATACAACTATATTGTTATACATATACATATATATTTGTATAATAAAGTATAATAATCTATGGATGAATTATATGGGTTATAAGGATCTAATCCTAAGTAGTAAGATAATACTACAAGTTAAGTATAACGTAATTAACGGATGAAATAAACTAATCCCGGACACATTTGAAAACCCGAACAATCTTAGGGGGTGTTCGGCATGCTCAAAATGAGCATAAATGGACAGCATAAATGTACCAGCATGTGTTGTTTTGGACTCCTTTATTTGTTTTTGTTGTTCGGCTAAAAGAGCATAAATGACAGCATAAATGCCCGCAGCAAATGCTACTTTTTTGTTTCCATGCTTTCACTTCCGTTTCTTTACTCACTTCATAATGCAATTACTATGACTATTGATTTAAAAAAAAATACAAGTTACTTTATTTGTTACAAATTACATAATGCTTCAAATAATTTATAAAAAATAGTATTACTTCTTTAGCCAAATTTAAAAAAACACATTTATAATACAAATCTACAATATATTATTTGTAATACCACATAGATTAATAAAATTAAAAAAACCAATAAATATACACACTTGTTGATATATAAATTTAAATTTTAAAATAGTATATAGAAATATGAATGTATAAATTTATTAACATACAAAGTTACAAAAATATTATATATTATTAAAAGTTACAATTTCACTAAATAAATTCACATAACATTATCAGAAAATTTGAATTGCATGTTCTCTTTTTTTACGCTTTTATATTTGTAAGAATTATAAAATTTAAATAATAAAAATATATCGTTTATAAGTTACAAGTTTTGCTTAAATAATAAAAATAAATATTTTTATTTTCTTTGGTTTCTCAAGTTTTTTACCGTAAATTAAATACTCATAGTAATATATTGTTTGTGAATTTTTCTATTTATTTTTACTAACAAAATAAAGTTACTTAGTGTAATATAATAAATTGTGATTGTAATCCAAAAACGGTAAATGCACTACATATAATATAACTAACTTAACCAAACAGCACTGCCAAACAGTAGTTTTCAAAATAGCTGCATTTATGCCAGCACATTCCTGCCAGCAAATATGCTGCATTTATGCCAGCGCATTCTTGCTACCAAATATGTTGCATTTATGCTGCCAAAACAGCCATGCCGAACAGAGCCTTAATTAACTGATTAAAGGGGGTTAACTATCGGGATTTAACGTCTATTCAGAAATATCGGATGAAGTTGAGATCTGAGGAATTAACACGTAGTGTTACATATCTATTATAGATCCTAGATCTATGGGGAGTGTCGGGTGAGCATGAGACTTCACGCTAGCATATATTTCGGTACACGGTATGTTAATTGTGTGGTCTGAATATCCTGAGGACTTCCTTGGGTTTAGACGTTGTATGTTATAATTGCTTAAGAGCGATATGTGTGCTATGTATGTGTATGCATGAAATTATATGATTTACTTGCTCGTTTTTCTCACGGTATTTAATTGTGCGCGAACGTCCTTCGGACTTAAGTGATACCGATTATCACTCGAGCTAGATACGAGCAAATTAGGAGAAATTTGTTACTTATTAAAGTAAAACGAACATTACATTGCTAATTAACCTAAGTAAAATACTTAGGAACAAGACTTGGTAATACCGATCTCTAGAGCATTGTTCTCGAACATGAATATGACCTAGACAATTTCTAGGGAATTGGGTAAGACCTTAACGGAAGGTGTATTAAAATATATATTCTCCATAACCTAAGAATAGATCTTAGG
This sequence comes from Limonium bicolor, assembly GCA_023374045.1. Classification (NCBI taxonomy): domain Eukaryota; kingdom Viridiplantae; phylum Streptophyta; class Magnoliopsida; order Caryophyllales; family Plumbaginaceae; genus Limonium; species Limonium bicolor. The sequence goes on along the minus strand of CM041781.1, from coordinate 295,700,529 downwards.
TAATTGATAAACTACTTAATCACATGATGGAGGATTGGTGTATGAGGTGGAAAACCCAGTGTAGTCTTTGGACTAATTGGTTGCGCATAGTGGTCACTAGAGTAGGAAACCCGGATCGGGTCCGCTCTTGTTAAATTCCAATGAGCCACATTTGATCGTTGGTGTAACACCCCAATTTCCAGCTCCAATTTTTTCTTTCTATTTCTATTTCTTATTTTATACGGGGAAGACTTACAAACTCTACCCGGGGTGCTACCGCCACACCCACACTCACTGTGAATGCTAAGGCTTAATACCACAACTTTACCAAATTAAGTTAAACTCTTATGTATATTTAAAAACCCAACCATAATCTTTAACAACTTATACAACCATATACTATTATCTTCTTTCAAAACTCAGTACTAGCTTACACAAGGAGTTTAAACCTAATACATAATTACATCACCCTCCAACTTCAATCTTTAGCCCTTTTTAGCGGTAATCTCTCATGCAACACAAGGGAGAAACACAATCTTTTCCTGTACTTGTGGTCAGTCGTACAATCACAGAGAAAAGGCCACAGGGCATAATGCCAAAATCAGCAACGCTGAGTAACTCCCATCACAACATGTAAAATAAAATTTATCTATATAAAACTCCAATAATATATAACCATGACAACAAAGATAATAGGATAGCACAACCATAACAAGATTAGCACATATTATCATAGAATTGCACCACCTGTTACTTACCTTAGCATAAGGTGCATAAATGAGCATTCAAAGATATTACCAAACATCGCTCACCAAAACAATAAATATCAAACAGTAGGAACATAGCAATTGTCAAAATCCACCAAGTACAACATCCAACACCATGGTACAGTTTCCACCTGTCCTCGGGCAATCGGTCTTTCGACATAGAGCACTGACACTCTCCACCCCTCGGATAATTCACCTCACCCCATGTCCTTAATACATTGGTAGGAGCAAATAAAAGACCCTAATACATTGGTAGGGGCAGTCTCAGTAAACTCCAATACATTGGTAGGAGTAATATTTCATAAGCACATTACCACTTGGCTTAGGCACAACCTTGCCTTACAACTCACTTTCATATCCATAAACACAAGATAAATCAACACATAAAGTCAATATAATCACCATAGTAACCGCTGGACAGAAATAGCACCACAACAGTAACACATCATTATCCACGGTAAACACCTGTACACTTAAGTACATCTCAACAGAAACACCAAATTTATCAAGCCAAGTAATAATCTAGCTTCACAAAAACAATATAAATCACAATGGTCTTTATGAAAAAAGAAAATCAATCCACACAAGCACACCCTTCTCAGCCAAACATAACAACAATGATGAATAATTACAATTTTACAGTCGATTTCCAAGGTAACTACCTAGAGGATTAGCCTTCTTTTCTTACCAATTGGTTAGGAATTTCCTTACCTCACCCACTTACTTCCATGTCAGTAAACACAAGTTATAACATCATAAAAGATAAGTACAACCAGCCATAGCAACTACTGGACATAAACAACACATAACAACATTTACAATTTACCGTTGTAACAATTTGTGCACTTATGTGCATCCAAGCAATTTCACTAAATTTCACTTGAACCGAGATGTCAACCAGCTTCTTATAATCAATATAAACTTAATTGATTACTAATACACAGAAGAATTAACTCATATAAACGTTTCCACACTTGGCTGTAAAAATAATAACAATGACAATGACAATTTTACAACCATATTGTAACAATTTTTGCACTTATGTGCATCTAAAAAATTTCACTAAGGTTCACTTAAACCAAGATGTTAAACAACTTCATATAATCAGTACAAACTCAATTGATCACCAAAACACAGAGGAATCAACTCATACAAGCACTCTCACACTTGTCTGTACAAACAACAACAAATGACAATGACAATTTTACAATCAATTTCTTAGGTGACTTCCTTAGTGTTTTTAGCCATTCCTTCTTGCTATTATACTCACCTAATACTTAATAATAAATCATCTTTTAATCGAGGCTAACATACACCAAACTATTGATCCGAACAATAACAAAACTATCAATTGTTAGTTTACAATTGCACTTTAACAACTTTCCTTTTTTACAATTTATGTAGCCATGTTGTTTAACCTATTTTACCTTAACTAATTGATCATATACTCTTACCTAGACCTTATAAACCTTAATGAATCATTAAACACAGAGGAAAACAGCTCCTACAGCCATCTTTCAATTCGGCTGAAACAACAATACAATGACATTTACATTTTGTACAACTTTGTACATCTTAGCATATCTTGGTAATTCCATTAGATCTAATCAATCTAATTGTTCTCCTAGATCAATATAAGATATACCAACCTCATTGATCTATAAAATCCAAGAAATACAACCTATATAGCTTCACAACCAAACCGGTTTCACCTAGAACAACAAGAACAATATTTTTGGACAGATTCAAGTTTTCTTGCTTTTCTAGCCTAAGAATCTCATCAAACATGCTTCCCACTATTACATGGATGTTAATACGCCTAAGTAGCATATTTTTCTCAGAAATTCCATTCAAAAACGCAGAAAAAAACTCAAAACTTAATTATACAGAACCAAATTCAGCAGCAGTTTTAAAGCACATTTTGTCACTAAACTTGTTCTAACTTGTCTAGCTCACCTCCTATGCATAGCCACGAATTTATACAGTTAAACAAAGAGGTTTAAGCTCCGAGATCCAGCTAAATACAGGCTCAATCAGTAAAAGAAAGGCAACAAGAAATCAGCTCCATTTGAAACTACAAAACAACATTAAAGGAATTAGATTTTGAAGGTTGTTGATCAAGGTAGTTACCTCGTTTCTTCTTGTCATATTCTTGCCAATTTCTCTAGATTTATACAGTTTTATGTCTCTTCCTTCTTCTCCTAAATTCTCCCAGCTCTTGGACCTTGAATTCTCCCCTTGATTCCGTACACAAGACAACAACTCAAACAACATTACTCTTCTCGGTAAACACTAGTCTTCTATCGTTGTTAATTTCTTCCGGCTTCTAACTTCTTCTACTACTTGGACTTACGTGAGGAGGAGATAGAAGAAAAGAGTTTGGAGTGGGACAATTATCTGAGCGTGGCTGCTTGAATATACAATGTAAGGATTTCCATTTCAGCAAAGTAATCTACTAATATAATGACACTCAACATATGCTGGTGCCTTACTCTCATTGGCTGTATTTGTTGGCCAAACAAAACTAAGACACACACTCCATGACTAGGCAGGGTGGGTCGGCAATAAAAGGATGGAGATATTAGTGCAGGAATGATAGTGATTAGAAGAAGACAAAGTTGCTAATCAACACATATATAAGGCGGTTGATTAAGGCTGAAGTGTGTTAGCTTTATTTGCATCTGAGAGTGTAATTTCAGTAAGGAAAAACGGCTGTACATAACTCGTAATATTACTGCAGGGATAGTAATTATCATATAGGACAAAATTGCTAATCAAGTACACATGGGAGGTGGTTTAATAAGGCTGAATACTTTAGCTTGTACATGATGGTTTGACAAGGGCTTAATTTTATCAGATGTCCCCGAAGGGACGTTTGACAAGGGCTTAATATATTGCTTTATTTGTAATCGTACATGGGTGTAATCCTAGCAAGTGAAATCAGCTGCCTTGCAATAAATGCTACTGTGTAAAATTAAGGAGACTAATCCTATGATTAGGCTAGGTAAATCGACTGTACCAAGCTGATAAATATTACTATAAGAATGGCAATAATTATAAGAAGACAAAATAGGTAATGTTAATTGTATAGTATTCAACCGTTAATAACATGTAACATGTAGTTGATGAGTATTTGTTTGATTCATAGAATTAGGACAGCTAGGATCATGACTAAGCAAGGAAAATTGACAGTACATGGCTAGTAGATATTAGTGTACGGTTAGCAATGATTAAGAACAAATTGCTAAACTTGTAACTTATGGAATCAGCAATATGGCTGAAACATGTTAATGGTTGGCGGCAATGTCTAGGCCAAGTTTTGGCTTGATTTTTGAAGAAGAATAAAGGTTACTTAAGGATGAAGAAAGGCCTAATTTGGCTGTACACATATAGGTATTAAATGGGTAGTGATAACAAGAGATCAAACTAGCCAATTTGTACATATACAATCGGTAACGGGCTGAACATTTTGTTGTGACGGCTGTAACAATGGTATATTGAACATAGATTTTGCTGTCTACCTTAATGCCATGTGTGGTCTTAAAATGACATGTTATGTTCAGCTAATATTCTAGCTAAATATCTCAGGTTATATTAAGAATAAGCGAGAATAACACCAACTAGTTATTTCATGTAAATATAATCGCACAACAAGAAATATATACTTTGTAGCTAGGGTTTTCTAGGGTGTTTCACTTGGTTAGAGTGTACTGCTGTTGGTACATGGCTATGGCCTTTTGATGACGTTTTTATTAGGCAAGAGGAAGTCCCGAGATCCACGGATCTTTGGCCAGAGGGCACTGTTGTTGGTGCACACAGGACGACTGTCCATTAAAAGATAAAATACGGGTTGTCCTAACATGACACTCAATTGAGGATAAGAGTAGTCACGGTAGTGAATAACGGGCCTTGACCAAGTAACGAGTACTGTCGTGAAAGCAACCTTTGCGTCTTATCGCATTTACTTGTTATCTTTCGTTATGCAAATGAATGCTTGTGAAATGTAGTGTATTATTGAATGGATTGCTGGGTATTTACTTACATATTTTACGACTTTCATTATAAACTGTAAACTGGAACAACATTTAATTAATATCATGTCAAGATGGCAAAATGACCTAAGTGACCTAAAGGGTCTAGGACTACACTTTAGCATATTTAGTGTTTTCGTTGAGCCTATATGGTAACATATTACAGGGACATGATCGAGTTATGAAGCCGGAGTATGGGACCTCGGGTAGAAGACTTTTATTTTTGGTATCACACTTTTCAGACTTGGGTTGTATTACTATACTATAAATGTAAAATTTGGATTCGGTTTAGACGCTCACTTGTTTTTTGTATTTGGGTTTCGAATTTAGTTATGTATATGTTAGTAGTGGATTATGTCGGATCATCACTGCGGTTATCAGTTTATGTATTGTGTTAAGTGGTCGCTTCTTTACTCACATGGGTGAGTAATGGTGTGTAGCACCCGAGTGAGGATGATTGTGCTTTATTTTCCACTGTGACGCGTTGTTAATTATACTACGAGTATTACAAATACAATATTAACAAGAGGGGTGTTACAATTAGGATGCTCAATTTCTTTCCCGGGTCTATCTAAACAAAATTATGCCCGTTCTATGCGGAGTAGTGAGAGTTTCTCTAAGAAGAGTAAACAAAAGCCAGGGTGGAATATCGGTGATCCATGACACTTGAGGCTTAAGAAAGCCAGGGTGGTAGGTAGCAAAAAACATCATGCTCGGTGAATTTGGAGATTTGTAGAGGGCTAAATGAGTAATAAAGTACTCGTCTAAGGACATGAAAGTTTTAGGATTCAAGCAATCAAGTTATCCGGGCAAACTAGAGATGAACAACATTAAATCTTCCCATGACTGAGGATATCTCATGAGGCTCCATCTTAGGACAAAGATACATTCTAATTACTTGAAATACCCGTAAATTTTGGCATGGAATTAAATTAACATATAGTCGAAGTGAATGTGACTCTATAATATAGATGGTCGGGAATGATGCTAATAGGGACCCAGAGGAGCTATATATTCACGTATTTCCCAAAACAGTTAAAACCTTAAACTCCTTTAATCCCACCGACATTATATGAGTATATGAATTTACTTATTTATACCTAACTCTAATAACGTTACGGTGTACTCCTGGTTTTGAGAGTCAAATCAGATTTTGCTACCTATAATTAATAAGCATTATTATTAGTATTGTTATTATCGTTTTTGTTGTTATTTGTTACATCCAAGAATACAAGTTGAATTTTACTTCTTCCTAAAATATCTTCCTCTTCCTAAATTAGATTAAACAATAAATACACTCCCCGCTATTCCTGACTCTCAACCATCTTCTAACTTATTTATTCAGCTACTATTTGCTTACTTATTTATTTTTAACAATCTTTCTCATAGATGACAATTATTTGTTCTCATCCTTTCTAACGACCAGCTAGCCTTTCTCCTATTTTTTACTTTAACTACATAATATCTACTTATTTTTCTAACTCTTGAATTTAGATTCTTCCATAGTTTTAACGTTACTTATTTACCCACCTTTCAAATTATTATTATTGTGGTAATTGTTAATCCACCTACTAAATTATTTTACAAACTGATTACCAATTCTTCCTCCTTTTAATCAATTGTATATATTAATTAATTATTATAACCTCTCTATTACACTATTTAATTTCTATTTAACTGCACGATTAACATCATGATCTTCATCTTCAACATACCGCCTCCACGCTCCTCTCTTTCCTCAAGCTCCCAACCTCTCTTAAATTCACGCTCTTGTTTTCCCATCGCTGTTAGGCTGCTCCTCTGGTGTCGGATCAGGTAGAAGGATAAGGGGAAACCATTAGTGAGGTTAGATAATTAATTCGTTGGTATTTGAGTAGTTTCTGATTGTGCTTCTACTTACAATTCTAGACTCCGAATTCCTTGACGGATGCTATTGCTGATCTTGCTAGTGATTTCGTTACTGTGAGCGCATCCAGGTAAATGTTGTGCTCAACATTCTCTACCTCTGTGTTTTTGCGAATTAACGATGGATTGGTTTGGATGTGATTTTGATATTGTGGAAGTTTGGGAATTATTTTCCCTGTGTATTTTGGTGAGATGTTTTGCAAAGAGTTTGGATAAATGTTTTGGGAGACTTTCATTGAATTGGTTATTGGCTTGTTGGTACCGTTTGGTGCCCCGTGTATATTGTTGGTGCCTTTGTGGTGCTCCGTGAATTATTGGTACTGTGTACCCCGTGAATGTTATATCATTTTTGCCTGCAGACATTACTTGCAGTTAAGCTCTAATGATCTACCCCTTTGGGTCATAAGTTACCTTCTCGGGGGTGTGCACACTTAAGGACGTAGAGTGAGGTGGGATTCTGATTGTTGTGACTCCAATTTTGGTGTCGTCCGTGTATACCATTAATTTGATTCTCTTAAAGTTCTCCCCCGTTAGGTTTGTGGCTGGTAAATTTGAATTGGTGAAGTGGTTTACGTTTCGGTGCAAAGTATGGTTTTGTAAATATAAAGTGGTTTTCAAAATGTATTTTACGAGTTGAGACAATGTTTACTCAGTTTTGCTGATTTGCGTGATCCCTTCGCGTTTTCTATTGTTGTTTTATGATCACAGGTACTTGTGGCTGATTGGGGATTGGGATGCGCTATCACATAGCCTAGGTTGACAGATTTCAGATTGTTAAGTTGGTTTGTATTGCTGGAACATCTTTTGGGTTACAATGTTCGAAATGTTTTGGTTTATTTTTAAGCCTGAGCACCCTATGGTTGGGGTGTGGTGGTAACACCTAGTTGGATTTTGCAATTCCGCTGCACTTGTTAACTTTTCAGACGGATTAATTTCGTTCAACTCTTCTGAAGATTGGGGTTATGATTAAGCTTTGATACAGTGAGTTGTTAACCTTGAATTTTGGAATAAACTAGTTGGAATGGGTTTCTGTCATTTATAACCTTTTTGTGTTAGATTGTTTGTTGGTTCTGCTTTGTTTCGGCACTTTAAAAACGCATTTCAGGACCTGTCCGAACGTCCGTCCGGACATCCATGTTCGGACAGACCCCGAGAGTTTAAGAAGTTTTCTCTGTTTTGTCGTGTCCGAACTTCTGTCCGAACGTCAATGTTCGGACAACATGCGAGGACGGGGTCGACTTGCAAGTCTCGACTTATGTCCGAACTTGCAAGCTCGGACCAATGTTCGGACGCGCGCGTAAAGGATTTTCGACTTTTGAAACTCGACTTGTGTCCGAACTTCAAGTCAGGACGCAAGTTCGGACACCTTCGGATTTCAGACTTTTAACTCTCGACTTGTGTCCGAACGTCAATGTCCGGACACAAGTTCGGACAAATGGTTTTCTGTGGTTTCACCTTCTCGGCTTGTGTCCGAACTTCCCATGTCCGGACACAAGTTCGGACTAAGCTTGTTTTGCACTTTTAGGACTCGTTTGGAGTCCGTTTTCGAAGCCGTTTTCACCGTTAGATTTGTAATTTAATAACCTATAAGTTGAGGCAAAATCTAAGGTGTTACATTACTTTTCTAGAAGTTTGTCGTGTCGGTGAATTTCCAAGAACAAGGAGTTTTCTTCCCTCTGTTTATTATGATGAATTTCAATCTCACGCTAACCTGTTGACACTATGCCTCCTGATGTAAATCATCACTTAAGCTGTCTGTGCAGCGCTACTAATAAAGAAAAATTTAATGACCTACATGAAACACAATTTCACAACCTCCCGAGAGGGACACTTGTTTTCGAAATTAAGGGGTGTGTTATACCCTTATCCCCTCTACCTCCGCCACTCGGTTTTACAATTCTTTCCCTCGGAACTCTGTACATTATAGGTCTTCAATGTCATCAAACAGAATAATGAAGCCCACATAATCCAGCCCAATACAGAGTGAAATAAGTAGTTACAAATACAGTCCAGTATATCCAATCCAATATTCCAGTCTGTACTCTGTCTATAAATACAGCACTTCATTAGAGAGAAACTATGATCGTATGCATGCTTATTCTTGCACATACAAACACAAATACGTTAAGTAAAATGTTAATAAACAGCGATGACAGAGTTAAGGTAAACTGATTTACTTCACCATACGATGAAAGGAGAACGGAGATTTAGAAAATAAAATGGCCGAAGAGGAAATGAGATCGAATGGAAAATAAAATGGCCGGAGAGGAAATGAGATCGAATGGAGCAAGGAAAGAACCTGGACACGCGCGTCGGGCTATAGCTGGGTCGTATTCTATGGCTATATACGGGCCATATACTAATACATTAACGTATGGCCTTTCACCTACCAAAATGTTACATACAAAGGAACACGAGAGACACAGACCAACTAACCCCCAGCTCAGCTAGCATAGCACTAATCTCCCTTGCCTTGCTGCTGCTGGTATTTGATTGATTCTGATGTTCCACCGTCCGGGAATTTAATTTCTATCCCTTCATTCGGTAAATCTAGTTGTACAGTCAGAATCACTTACTAATCTCGTAGCATTATTTTCCAACCCTCCATTCCCAAGGTAGCTAGGTCTACGCTGCAGCTTGCGTACTAATTACTTGGTTGAGCTCCCGGAGGCGGTTCTTAGCTAGATATAAATAAGGGGTATTGGTAATGCTCTCTTAATTTGTACCTCATAATTGATATATACAACAAATTAATCCTAAATGGATTCATCAGCTGAAAGTTTAATAATTAATACAAATGCCAATGATCATAAAGATGTAGAAGAAACTGGCGGTGAAAAATCATCATCATCTTTACAACTAGTTGAGTACCAAGGATTCTGGTACCTACCGTTCATTGCGGAGAAAATCAAAGCAGTTCAAGAGCAGTTTACTGCACATCCAGGTGACATACTCCTCTGCAGCTTCCCTAAAACAGGCACCACTTGGCTCAAATCCTTGGCTTTCGCAATCACAACAAGAAACAAATACCCGCAGCAGCAGGAGGGCCAGCTGGGTTTGATGAGCAACCCATTGCTGACTCATTACCCTCACCATTGTGTCCCATATATTGAACATGCCTTTGGTGATCACACTTTTCATCTTGATGGTCAACATCGACTCTTAGCCACTCACATCCCATACACTTCTTTGCCACCCAAATTCCTTGACATGTTCCACAACCCTACTTTCAACTGCAAGATTGTTTACATATACCGTGACCCTAAAGACACCTTAGTCTCACTGTGGAATTTCCTTACAAAAATCAATCCTCATATCAACTCCTTGTCTTTCCATGAAATGTTTGAATTGTTCTGTCAGGGTAAAGTGGCCTTTGGTCCATACTGGGATCACTTGGCGGGATACTGGAAATTAGCTGATGATTATAATGATTCAATTATGTTCTTGAACTATGAAGATTTGAAGTGGAATACCAAGGACAATGTTAAACGGTTGGCTCAATTCTTAGGGTCTCCTTTCTCCGTTGAGGAAGAGGAAATGGGTCAACTTGATAATATCATCAAAATGTGTAACTTTGAGAATTTGAGCAAGTTGGAAGTTAACCAAACCGGCACTCATCAAGGATTCGGCCCTGGCGACCAGGGAAATAACAACCTAATGTTTAGAAAGGGTGAAGTTGGAGACTGGAAAAACATGATGACTTCAGAGATGAAAAAAAGATTGGATTTCATTTTCGAGGAGAAGCTCAAGGGTTATGGTATCTCATTCCCACTCACCAGTACCGTGGGGCCGGTTTCATCGTCTTATTAGCTACCAGTCTGTCTACATGTCATTATTACTAGCATAAACGCGCTGGCACGTCAAGCCTATGGTTATATATAGTGGACTCTGAACCACCTTCGTGAAAGCTGGACCCAGACATATTTGTCAGAGGACTACCTGGAGAAGCACCACTAGGAGATATTCCTATGCCACTGTCAAATAATGGAACAATGGCCCAAGCAAACGACTCTCGGTATGGCATGATTCGAGACCAAACTTGCAGCTTTTGCCTATCTCTCTCACTCAATTGCACAGCTTCCTTCCGTGAATACCAGCCATATGCAATTTGTATTTGTAGTACCAGCCTTATGCAATGCATAATACCACACATTTGAGTAAATAGTACCAGCCACATTCATACGATGCGTATGCAGAAAGAAGTACTAACCGTATACATAATAAATACCAAATATGTGAAGTAAGTAGTACCAGCAATATGCAATAAGCAATACCAGCAATCTCTAATTGATGACGCCATCTTCCCTCATATTTAGACCACTTCTACAACAACAATTATTCTTCTTCCAGTACTTGCGGTTAATTAGCTATTGCTGCCACGCCATAGATGGGCAAAACAAGATTTGTTTTTTATTGTTATAAAATCGATGGTCATGTGATAAATTAAAAAACTAAGGACAAATGTCGCAAGTGTAATTCCTTGTGATTGTTGTAAATGAAACTACCGTGAAAAAAGTAACATAAACTGTCTCAAAAATAGGCACAAGATGTCATTAACTGTGGACTAAAAAGTGACCAGGGCATTGGTCATCCGGAATGGTATACACCGGAACTAGTGACCTGCATGAGTCTGGAATGCTGCCTTGTAGCATTGTGTTTTGGCACAACAATCTCTAATTGATAGTGCCATCTTCCCTTATAGTTAGACCACTTATACAACAACAAATATTCCTCTACCAGTACGTGCAATCAATTAGCTATTGCTGCTATGTCACTGCCTGAAATTTGGTACTGTATGTGACGGTAGAAAAAAATTACCTTTTCTGAAGAAATCGAAAACAGCAGCAACTAATGATTTCGTTTGTTCGTCATTCACCAGTCGTGGGCTACAGTATCTTAGTCTTTCACCGGTTAGGGTTTTCAAATTGAGCATTCACTTAAAATATAATAAAAATATGTAAGTTCATTAATATAAATAAAATACTCTATAAAATGGTGAAATTATGTTATAAATCATGTAAATTATTAGTGGAAATAACCCTTAAAAATATATATTTTCACCACTTATCAATCAATGACCCCTCAAAATAGATATGAGAAGATCATCTGAACTTGTGGGTTGAATTTAGTTATTACTTAATAGTTACTCAACATCAAATTAAAATATATCATACTTATGGTTTAATAAATTATATATTCTTATGATTTAAGTTGAAAAGAAAATTATTCTGTAAAAGTAATTAATTAGAAAATCCTTAACAATAAATAAAGGAATAAGTTGAGAATAGATGCAAGAATTAGGGATATTATCTAATAAACTATAGCATTTTAAAGTTTTACAAAAGTGTAAAACATAAAAGGACAAAAAAGATGATAAATGACCAAAATAGCCATCGCGACCTTACAATATGGCCCAAGCGCCAACCTATAGAGGCAAGTAGTTCAGTTTTCTTTGGGTGGAGTTGTTTTTATCTATATATATTGCCACTTGTGTGGTGAATGGCTAACTGCCCCCAATTATCATAAAAAAGTGCGACTTTATCCTTTTTAATTTCGAGACAAGCGACTTTATCCTTTGATCTAGAGTGAAATAGACGAAACACAATTTCATAACCTACCGAGAGGAACACTTGTTTTCGTATGTAAATGAAGTAGGTTTTCCCACGGAGCTCTGGACATTATTGGTCTTCAATATCATGAAACAGAGTAATGAAGCCCTCAGAGTCCAGCCAAATACAGAGTGAAATAAGTAGTTACAAATACGGTCCAGTATATCCAGTCTGTACTCTGTCTATAAATACAGCACTTCATTAGAGAGAGTATGATCGCATGCATGCTTTTTCTTGCACAAACAAACACAAATACGTTAAGTAAAGTGTTAATAAAAAGCGATGACAGAGTTCAGGTAAACTGATTTCCTTCACCATACGATAAAAAGAAGACGGGGATTTAGAGAGTAAAATGACCGAAGAGGAAATGAGATCGAAAGGAGCAAGGAAAGAAAATTTAAGAGTGTTAAGAAATCGACATTTGAATTCTCAATTAATCACGCGGTCAAAGACAGAATTATAAAAAAATAGGGGTGTTTTTACTAAATTTTTCTAAAAAATTTTTTTTTTACACCACAAATTTATGTAATTTAACAAAATTAATTGGTGTTTTACTCCCTCCAGACAGGCTTTACCTCCGCCACCCGGACAAGTCGGGCTTTAGCCGGGTCGTATTCTATGGCAATATACCGACTATATACCCTAACGTGGGAAAGCTAGCGCGGGCGCCTTTCGCCAACCAAAAGGTTGCATATACACAGAGTTCAACCATTCCATTCGGTAAGTCTAGTTGTACAGTCAGAATCACCTACTAATCTCCTACCATTATTTTCCAACCCTCCATTCCTAGGTAGCACCCGGAGGCGGTTTTTAGATATAAATAAGGGGTATTGGTAATGCTCTCCTTGTACCTTCTAACTAATACTACAAATTAATCCCAAATGGATTCATCAGCTGAAAGCTCCATAATTAATACAAATCCCAATGGCAGTGATCGTAAAGATGTAGAAGAAACTGGCGGTGAAAAATCATCATCATCTTTACCAGTAGTGGAGTACCAAGGATTCTGGTACCTACCATTCATTGAGGAGAAAATCAAAGCAGTTCAAGAGCAGTTTACAGCACATCCTGGTGACATACTCCTCTGCAGCTTCCCTAAAACAGGCACCACTTGGCTCAAATCCTTGGCTTTCGCAATCACAACAAGAAACAAATACCACCACCAGCAGCAGGGCCAGCTGGGTTTGATGAGCAGCCCATTGCTCACTCATTACCCTGACCATTGTGTCCCATTTATAGAACATAACTTTAGTGACCAGACTTTTCATCTTGATGGCCAACATCGACTCTTAGCCACTCACATCCCATACACTTCTTTGCCACCCAAATTCCTTGACATGTTCCACAACCCTACTTCCAACTGCAAGATTGTTTACATATACCGTGACCCGAAAGACACCGTAGTCTCAATGTGGAATTTCCTTACAAAAATCAGTCCTCATATCTACTCCTTGTCTTTCCATGAAATGTTTGAAATGTTCTGTCAGGGTAAAGTGTCCTTTGGTCCATACTGGGATCACTTAGCGGGATACTGGAAATTAGCTGATCAACATAATGATTCAGTTATGCTCTTGAACTATGAAGATTTAAAGTGGAATACCAAGGACAATGTTAAACGGTTGGCTCAATTCTTAGGGTCTCCTTTCTCCGTTGAGGAAGAGGAAATGGGTCAACTGGTTAATATCATCAAAATGTGTAGCTTTGAGAATCTGAGCAAGTTGGAAGTTAACCAAACCGGCACTCATCAAGGATTCGGCCCTGGCCACCGGGGAGATAACAACCTAATTTTTAGGAAGGGTGAAGTTGGAGACTGGAAAAACATGATGACTCTAGAGATGAAAAAAAGATTGGATTTCATTTTTGAGGAGAAGCTCAAGGATTATGGTATCTCATTCCCACTCACACCAACACGCGGGGCCGGTTTCATCGGCTAATTAGCAATCTGTTTTTTTATTAGTCTAATGGATGACTGCGGTCTGTGCAGTTTCGTGAGATGTGTTTTTTGATGTATTTTTTATTAGCAAGTTCTGTATGTTGGCTGGGAGTTCTCCCTGAGCGGTAATAAACCTTACCAGGTTAAACACTGCTACATTGTAGCACCCCCAGATCAAAAAAAATAACTGGTACTCCTGATCTGTACCACTACATCCAGTCTGTCTACATGTCATTATTATTAGCATAAAATAAACGGGCTGGCACGTCAAGTCTATGGTTATATATAGTATATTACTCTGTCATGTTCTATTGTACCTTCTCTCATCTTTATTTTCATTGCTGTTAATTTATAATCCATTTTGGTTTTGACTGCAGCCTTAATTATGCATTGGAACAACATCCCTAATTATAAGCGATGTTGGTTTCTTGCAAGCAGGACTAGCTAGAATTGCAATTATTCCTAGCTATCATATGATGTTGCTTAAGATTCAGGTAGCCAACGATCATTCTCCTGCCATACAACTCAGCGCTACTCTAGCTAATATTTTCTGCCCCTTCTGCTCAAGGGCAGTAGAATCTGTTGGCCACCTGTTTATCAGGTGTACTCACACTAGGAAATTATGGCAACTGATGAATCGGTGGTGGGGAACAGATGTTCTGTTAGAAGGGGAGATTCAAGACACTCTGAAGTTGTGGTGTGATAATTCCCCCTCACGTAAGGCTGGGAAGTTGTGGCAATCGACTTACATGTTCACTACTTACAATATCTGGGCCTCAAGGAATAGACTCGTGTTCGACCAGGAGGTCCCTAACTGGCAGGAGATTTCTTCCAAGACTATCCTGCAGGTTTTGGAGTGGTGCAAGAAAGACTTATCAACACCAGGCTCTGTTAATTCGATGGCGTTTTGCTCTGGATTTAAATATTGGTTTTGATTCTGTCAACTAGGGAGTAGATGTTTTTGTTTTGACCTTTTGCTGGTATCTGTATGCTGATTTCATGCTCCTGTACAACTGGAGTTTGTACAACTGGTAGCAGCACAATTGGGCAGGACCCATGTAACGATTATGCTACTTTGAGTAGCCCACCGATCAAAAAAAAAAAAAATACAACTCAGCTTTGGTTGTGGCTGATTCATAAGTGACACGGAGTTTAGAATTCTCAAATATCTTCTTCAAGAAGATCCAATATCCTCCGCGTATTAAAATGATTATTTGGAACTTGTGGGATTTTGTGTCTGCCCATGTCACCATGGTGGGGTGTGATCTCTTATTGCCCCATGTCTTTCTGCATTACACCAATTTGAGGTGTGTATGCATTGCCCCACGTACGACCAAGGATGTCCAGGAGCACAATTATACTAGCACAATTCTTTTGGTTGTTAACTCTATGTATTTGTAATGTCATTTCACTTTTTCTTTTTAAATATTAAAGGAAACAAACATTAATTTTTAATTATTATCAGTACTATGGTCAATAATACACAAAATTATTTATGATCAAAGTTTATTATATTTTTGAAACAAAATAAAATTTATTCATAAATATTATGAATGTGATTGTATTAAATGTGAATATATGTAATTACTTTAAAATATCAAAATTTGTAATATGTCTCATTTTAGTTTTACCTTAGACTATTACTCCCTCCGTCCTCAATTGACTGTCCTGTTTGCTTTATGGCACGCTTTTCCACTTCAATATTAATCATATAAGATAAAATAATTTTATAAAACTAAATTTTGTAACATATAGTTTATCATGTAAGGAATCATATGCAAAACTTAAATTTTCAAAATTAATTTATCTTATATGTTAAAAATTGAAGTCAAACGACATGTCCAAATAGTAAACAGGACGGTCAATTCAGGACGGAGGGAGTATTAGGTACCAAAAGTGGTTTTTCATCTTATCTACGCTTATGCATATTTTTTTTATCATATTTATTATGTTATTTTTATTGTAAAATCTTCAACAATGCTTTTCAAACATTTCAAGAACCATATCTTTTTTAGCAACATTAGGAATGCATTATTGATTCTTAACTGTATCTATTTACCATATCATGTTAGAATAAACTTATTAACTATTATAAGAATAAAAATATTCATCCATAATTATTAATACTACATTACTAATAATATAAGACATAATCTTAACTAATCATTTTATTAGGATTAAAATATTATATGAAATGAATATATACGTACATATTATAATTATTATGCATATTTTAGTATTACATTTATATCAGTAAAATACAAGTATTAAGTACTAATTTACTTAAAATATGTATCTTTAAAAAATATGAAAAACATAATCAATATGGATCTCATTATGTAGAGAGTGAGATTTTAAAATTTTTGATACATTTAGTTTATTCATATCATTATTAGTTTTTAAAAGTTTAAGATTTGAAAATATATAGGTTCAACTATTTACATTTGACAAATTATAATTATAAAACAAAAATTAGCGGGTCCCATTTTATAGGTTCTTAAGGCTTCTTCACCAAGAACCTAAAATTAAAGTTCTTGATTCTCTCTCATCCATCTATATATCCACTCATCTTTTTAATTTTTTTAATTCTAAGAACCCTTAAAATCTATTGACATATAATTGTGCTATAACTAGCTTCTTTATTGATGTCTCTCTTCCAATAAGAAAGTGGCTATTTTCTGCCTTAGAAAAGCTTCGTAAGAATTGTTTTCAATAGGTTTTGTTTTCTACTATTAGGCAATATGATGAGGTTAATACTCAATAGTTAGTTTTTATTATATGGCGATGCTTTCGTGTACGACTGCTTGCTTCTAAGGTTTAAACTAACAAGACACATATTGTGCTTTAAGGAGTTTTAGTGCACATTTTGTGTTAAAGTTGTTTTTGAGCTTGGTTTTCTTTGGTAGTTAGTTAATTACATTCATTACATGATCACTAAACTTAGAAATCCAATTTGGAATCCAATGGAGGTCACAAAACCTTTAAGGTTTCTTTAGAGCACATTTTTCCCTAAGTGACTTTTAAGCATGTTAAAGCTTGTTCTTGATGTTGGAGTGTTGTCCAACTGCAAGATTGTTTACATATACCGTGACCCTAAAGACACCATAGTCTCACTATGGAATTTCCTTACAAAAATCAATCCTCATATCAACTCCTTGTCTTTCCATGAAATGTTTGAATTGTTCTGTCAGGGTAAAGTGGCCTTTGGTCCATACTGGGATCACTTGGCGGGATACTGGAAATTAGCTGATGATTATAATGATTCAATTATGTTCTTGAACTATGAAGATTTGAAGTGGAATACCAAGGACAATGTTAAACGGTTGGCTCAATTCTTAGGGTCTCCTTTCTCCGTTGAGGAAGAGGAAATGGGTCAACTTGATAATATTATCAAAATGTGTAGCTTTGAGAATTTGAGCAAGTTGGAAGTTAACCAAACCGGCACTCATCAAGGATTCGTCCTTGGCGACCAGGGAGATAACAACCTAATGTTTAGGAAGGGTGAAGTTGGAGACTGGAAAAACATGATGACTCCAGAGATGAAGAAAAGATTGGATTTCATTTTTGAGGAGAAGCTCAAGGGTTATGGTATCTCATTTCCACTCACCAGTATAGCGGGGCCGGTTTCATCGTCTAATTAGCTACTAGTAATATATCTGCCATTAATCATAATTGGTACTCCTGTTCTGTACCACTACTTCCAGACGGACCCAGAAGTCAAATCTCATGGGCTCCAAAATGTTTATCGACAGTAACATATATTAAATATAAATGTGTGATTATAAATTTATTAAGCATTACAACCTTACATATATGAACATGTTTCTTTTATTAAACTATTATCAACTTTTAGTATTTGACTCAATTTTATGTTATTAAAACTATACTTTAAAAATATATTGTCAGAAAAACTATGGGGTCCGGGACCCCGCCGGAACCCTTGGATCCGCCCCTGACTACTTCCAGTCTGTCCACATGTTATTATTACTAGCATGAAATAAACGGGCTGGCACGTCAAGTCTATGGTTATATATAGTATATTACTATCATGTTCTGCTGTACCATCTCTTATTTTTATTTTCAGTGTGGGTCTCTAGTTCATCCCTGACCTCTACATCTTGACTGCAGCCTTAATTATGCATTCCCTAATTATAAGCGATGTTGGTTTCTTGCAAGCAGGACTAGCTAGGAATTGCAATTATTCCTAGCTATCATATGATGTTGCTTAAGATTCAGGTAGCCAACGATCATTCTCCTGGCATACAACTCAGCTTTGGTTGTGGCTGATTCATAAGTGACATGGAGTTTAGAATTCTCCAATATCTTCTTCAAGAAGATCCAATATCCTCCGCGTATTAAAATGATTAGAACTTGTGGGATTTTGTTGGGCGAGAGATTAGGTGACGGACATCTTATTTCCGTCCGCGACGGAAACTCTTTTTTTTTTTTTTTGTTAAATCTCAACATGCACGTGACGGGAGAGACCACGTCTTAGGATGTTCCACCACACCCATCATCCATTTTGTTTTTATTTTTTTTATTACACATCTCACATGCTTGTATTCGGTCATATTTATTTTGGTTATTTATTTTTTAATGTTAGAATGTCATTATTTTGTCATTTTTCTAATATGTATGTTGTTTATGTATATATGTAAAAATGGAGCATAACAATTCAAAATATATTAATTAACTATAAAATTAAAAAAATTGTTAATATAAAAATACTAAGCTAATATTTATAATTTTTAAATTTAAAAAACTGATGTATAATATTTTTTATAAAACATTAAACGTGAAAATAATTGTGTGGAAACATGTATATATAAACCTCCTCAGACAAAACCCAATGGGAAAAAGCCTAAGTAATGTATAAATTTAAACGGTGTAATCGTTATACTTAATTGTGATGTAAAAAGTGATATATTAATTAACTATAAACCTCCTTAGACAAAACCTGGTGGGAAAAAGTCTAAGTGACGTATAAATTTAAACGGTGTAATTGTTATACTTAATTGTGTGGAAATGTGTATATAATCGTGGCGTAGAAACGTTATATATAATTGTGGCATGGAATATATAATGTGGTAAGCGTATATATGTAATCAAGACGTGGAAACGTTTATATATAAATCGTGGAAACGTTTATATGTAATGGAAACGTTTATATATAAATCGCAGAAACGTTATATGTAATCGTGGCAAGGAAACATTTATATATAATTATGAAAATTGTTTATATGTAATCAGATCGTGGAAATATTTATATGTAATCATGGCGTGGAAACGTTATATATAATCATGGAATCGTAAACGTGAAAACGTTTATATAAAAATGTGGAAACGTATATCTAACAAAGTGAAAATGTTTAAATAAAAAGGTGGAAACGTTTATCCGAACTCGTGGATACATTTATATATACATCGTGGAAACGTTATATATAATTGTAGCATGGAAACATTCATATATAATAATGAAAATGTTTATATGTAATCATGTCGTGGAAACGTTTATAAGTAATTGTGGCATGGAAAAGTTTTAGATAATCATGGAATCGTAGAAACATGGAAACATCTATATAAAACATGGAAACATATATATAAAAATGTGAAAACGTTTATATGAACTCGTGGACACCTTTAAATAAAAATCATGGAAACGTTATATATAATTGTGGCGTGGAAATATATCGAGTCAGTCATGACAATATAAAATATAGACCGACATCAAAATAAATTACCCTAACCCATACACCCTAAAAACCACCCTAGGAAAGCTAAAAAACATCGAATGCATTTTTAGGGTTTGTAGTGGTGGGATTAGGTTGTCGAGTTAGTTGCTACTATGTAAAGTACAGAACGGTTTCCAAATAGATTACCCTACCCCCCAAAACACCCCAAAACCCACCTTAGGATAGCTAAAAACGTCGAAGACATTTTTAGGGTTTGTAGTGGCGGGTTAAGGGTCTAACGACCCTAAACCCGCTACCACCAACCCTAAAAACCTGTCAAGTTAGTCGCTACCATATAAAGTACGAAACAAATTCCAAATAGATTACCCTACTCCCAAAACCCACCCAAGGATAGCTAAAAATGTAGAAGGCATTTTTAGACCCTAATCCCACCACTACAAACCCTAAAAGCCTGTCGAGTTAGTTTCTACAATATAAAGTACGAAATAAATTCCAAATAGATTACCCTACCCCCCCCCCCCCCAAACACCCCATAACCCACCCTAAGATAGCTAAATATGTTAAAGGCATTTTTATGGTTGTAAAACCCTGTTGAGTTAGTTGCTACAATATAAAGTACGAAACAAATTCCAAATAGATTACCCTACCCCCCAAAACACCCAAAACCCACCCTAGGATAGCTAAAAACGTCGAATGCATTTTTAGGGTTTGTAGTGACGGGTTTAGGCCCTAAACCCGCTACCACAAACCCTAACAACCTGTCAAGTTAGTTGCTAAATAAAGTATGAAACAAATTCCAAATAGATTACCCTACCCCCCAACACCCCCAAACCCACCCTAGGAAAGTAAAAATCGTCGAAGGTATTTTTAGGGTTTGTAGTGGTGGGTTTAGGGTCTAACGACCCTAAACCCACTACCACAAACCCTAAAAACCTGTTGATTTAGTTGCTACAATATAAAGTACAGAATACATTCCAAATAGATTACCCTACCCCAAAACACCCCAAAACCCACACTAGGAAAGTAAAAAACGTCGAATTCACCACTTATTACTTAATGAATCATAATATCAATTTTAAAAATTTATAATACAAAATTAATGACACTTTTTTATTTAGAAGAAATTATACATATTTGGTTTTGTATTTTTAAATTAAAATTAACCCTTTATAATCTATTCATTTAGATTAGGTAATTTAATTTTGAATTGATGTATGCTCTCATTTATACAATACCATTAAAAAAGTATTTTAACAGTCATATGGATATAATCATGTAATTTCTTTTGTGCAGTGAGTGAACATCCATAACAATAATAAGTAGTCTAATTTCTAACAAGTAAGATACGTATTATAAATAAAATAAAAAGTAATATTATCATAACTTTAATTAACTACAGATATCAAGTTTTTTTCTCCTTTAATTAGAAAGCATGTGTGCAACTAACGCACCTACATGACGAAAGAAGATGAAATGATTTGACCAAGAGCCACTATAGACTCGCGCAGATAATCATCTAGAATATTTTTAATCTGACGGTCAATATTTTGTTCGTCGCAGATGGAAAATTCCAATCCGTCACAAAATCCTCCATATTCTTATACATAATTGATTTGATGAGAATGATTAAATATATATATATATATATAAAGTTAATGCCACATTTTCTATAACAGTAACAGAATGATTATAAAAAGTTGTGTAAACATTTCTAACCATCAATAACAAAAATAGTAAAACAAATAGTAAACTAACGACAACAATTTATATGCATATTCACATTTGTATTTTAATATATTGAAATATAACAACAACTAGTTTCAAAAACAAAAATAAAAAAATTAATTATATAAGATGTCAGTCCCTATATATAATAATCTACCATGTCTATTACTATAAAAATATTTTTACTTCCACCTGGTGTGAAGCACTGCTATTTCCACGCGAGTGTTGTTGTAGCACTATTTTATTTTCACACGCGCCTCACAGCAATAATATGTTCATCGCACCAGAGCCACTTCCACGGTTGAGATTTATCTCAACTTAAAAACAAAGGTCCAGATGCAGTCCGTCAGTGACGGAAAAAATGCATCCGTCACAAAACTCTCTCCGGATTTTGTTTTTGCCCATGTCACCATGGTGGGGTGTGAATCTGTGATCTCTTTCAGTGGCGGACCGTGTCCACAGGTTTTTGGAAAAATATAAGTATATATGTGTATATATATAACAAAAATAAATAATAAATGTTAGATAATTAAATAGTGTAACCCAAATGTGATGTTTTGACATTTAAAATAGTGCATGTTCAAATTGTAATATAAATATTAAATATTATTTTAAAATTAAATTTTTAATATTTTATTTAACAGATTGTTATTCGATAAAAAGTGTAACTTTTGAAATTTAGTTAAATAACCTTATAAATTTTTGAAAAATATAAAATAACATAATATTTTAAAGTGTGATAGTGTTAAAAAAGAATTTATCCCCTGTAAACAAAATTTTTGAGTCCACTACTGACCCCCACATATTTAAAAGTCTAGATCCGCTGCTGCTCTCATTGTTCTTTCTACAAGGAGCACGAGACTATATATTGAGTATGTCTTTCTGCATTACACCAATTTGAGGTGTGTATGCATTGCCCCCACGTACCACCAAGGATCTCTAATAGTACAATTATATTAGCACCCTCTCTCCTGTTTCTTTTGGCACATCATTAATTTTAAGTATCATGCTTACTTTTTACCAACATTGGAGAATCAATTCTTTTGGCTGTTAACTGTTTATATTTGTTATTTCATGTCACTTTTTTTTAATTATTAAAGGAAAACAAACATTAATATTTAATTATTGTCGTCAATAATATACAAAATAACCTTCTTAACTTAATATTTATTTATGATTAAAGTTTATTATATTTTTGAAACAAAACAAAATTTATTCATAATTATGAATGTAATTGTAATAAATGTGCAATATATGTAATTACTTTAAAATATGAAAAGATGCAATATGTCTCATTTTAGTTTTATCTTAGACTATTATTAAGTACCAAATGTGGTTTTCCGTCTTATCCAAGCTTATGCATTTTTATCCTTTTTAATTATGTTATTTTTGTTGTAAAATCTTCAAAAATGCTTTTCAATCATTTCAAGAACCATGTCTATTTTAGCAACATTAGAGAATGTATTATTTGACTCTTAATTTTATCTATTTACCATATCATGTTAGAATATGCTTATTAATTATTATAAATAAAAATATTCATCCACAATTATTAATACTACCATTACTAATGATATAAGACATAACCTTAACTAATCATTTTATTTATGATTAAAATATTATAATGAATTTTGAAATGAATATATTCGTACAGATTATAAATTTTATGTATATTTTAGTATTACATTTATATACCAAAATACAAGTATTTAAGTACTAATTTATGTAAAATAAGTATCTTTAAAAAATATGAATAACATAATCAATATGGATCTCGTTTTGCAGAGAATGAGATTTTAAAATTTTTGATACATTTAATTTATTCATATCATTATTAGTTTTTAATATTTTAAGATTATACTACTACAGAATTAGTTAAAGACAAACACTTCAAAGACAACAACTACCATTTTAATGTTGTGTTTGATACAATAAGAGTATTTAAGTTGTATAATCAGCATATTAGACAATAGTTAGCGTACTAGTTGTCTTAATACTCCCTCCGTCCTGAATTGACCGTCTTGTTTGCTTTATGCTGCGTTTTTCCACTTTAATATTAAGCATATAAGATAAAATAATTTTATAAAACTAAATTTTAAAATATATAGTTTAACATTTAAGGAATCATATGCAAAACTTAAATTGTAAAAATTATTTTATCTTATATGTTAAAAATTGAAGTCAAACGACATACTAAATAGTGAACAAGACGGTTAATTCAGGACGGATGGAGTATATGGACAAATTTCCCGGGGACGGGCAAACAGCCCCCTCAATTCCCATCTGCGGTTGAATTCTCCATGAATTCCCGTTTCCGGGTTTTTATTTAACGTTGTAAAGAAGCCGATAATTCATTTATCGACTTCAGTGAAGCCGATAAATGAATTATCAGCTTCTTTACAACGGAAAATTCGACCGTTGGGGCGTTGTAAAGAAGCCGATAAATGAATTATCGGCTTCTTTACAGATGCCTATAAAACAATGCATTGTAGGAGAGAAGAGGGACACAAGCTTCATTTTTTTCCAACTCTTCCAAATCACTCCAAATCCTCTCCTCTGAAATTCTTTGTTTGCGTAGGAACTACAATATGGCTGACCAATATCATATGGGTGAGCAAGGTCCGGTGGAGTCGCAGCCGTTTAGTTTGCAGACGACTCATATATCTGCGGCGTACGCCTCTAACGACCCGGTTAGTATTCCACTACTAAATAATTTATATTGTATGATTATTATATATATATATATGTTATAATAGGTTAACAATTTACGTTTTTAGTGTATTTAGATATTTCATATGGAAGTAATCATGCAATAATCATAGTTTTTTATATATAATGAGTATACGTGATTTATTATTGTTTGGTATTATTTAAGTATACGTGGATTGTATTATCTGTCTGTGTAACAGTAGTTTAGTTTAATTGTTAATTCAATATAATTGCTTAGTTTATGGACCGTATGACTTAATTGTAGGTAATGTACCATATCAATTTTTGTAAATTATATTCTAGTTAATTATATATGGTTTAGTTAAATAACATATACTATATGCAGTTGTTTAGTCTAATTATTATCTGTCTGTGTAACAGTAGTTTAGTTTAATTGTTAATTCAATATAATTGCTTAGTTTATGGACCGTATGACTTAATTGTAGGTAATGTACCATATCAATTTTTGTAAATTATATTCTAGTTAATTATATATGGTTTAGTTAAATAACATATACTATATGCAGTTGTTTAGTCTAATTATTTATTTGAAACAATTTAAGGGTATGATTGTTTTTTAAATTAAATAATAAATTGCTAATTGAATGTGTAGATGATTGTAATGTAGTTAATCTATTAATATTCGAACTTTTATCATGTTTTTGATATTTCTTAGTGGTTGGAAGATTAATTTGTTACAATTGTTATTAGTGCTCTATTAAATTGTAATTTGTATGGAATGTAGATATATGTACAGTACCGAAATCGGACTTTGAAAACCCGATCTTGCTGGAAGGGTGCTACTGCCCTACATGATGCTATACTACCCTATGTTGCTAGAGCTGGTTTTTTTGGGCCAGTAAATCTCAGGTTGAATAACTGCACTGGCATCATTAGCGCTCTGATTGATAGATGGCGTCCTGAGACGCACACATTTTTGATGTCATTCGGGGAGGTTAGCATAACCTTGGAGGATGTTAATGTGCTGTTTGGGTTAGCTACTGAGGGGGAACCTATCTGTTTCCCCACCAGTAACGTGGATGTGAATGCTGTGTGTCAGCGGCTTCTTGGTGATGTCCCCCCTACTCACAAGGGGAATCAGATACCCATTGTGTGGCTAGCTAAGAGGTTTGTGGAGACAGACGCTGACTTTGGTCAGCGTGATGATATTATTCATCAGCAGCATGCCAGAGCATACATTATGAGACTCATTGGAGGGTTTCTATTCCCCAACTCTAATGGGGATAAAGTGGACGTCAGTTATCTTTTGCTATTGGAGGATTTTAACTACAGTGTTCGACTTAGCTGGGGGTCTGCGCTTCTTGCACATTTCTACAGGGAGATGTGCAACGCCACCAAGTTCGACACTAAGTATCTGAATGGCTGCAGTAAGTTGCTCACCGTCTGGGCGTACGAGCGTATCCCTGCATTTAGGCCACGACTCACCCCAGATCGGATTAATCTTTCACCTCACCTTTCCCTTGCTCATAGGTAACAAAATACGCATTGTATGGTTGTTGAAATAATATTTTATTGAATTATGGTACAATCCTAATTGTATGTCATGTTACAGATACAATGGCAAGGGGAATAGCATTACTGCTACCATGGCTAGACAGACTCTGGAAAATATTAGGTTTCCACCTAGCGAGGGAGAGGTAATATTAAACTAAACATTATTACACTACAAAATTATTTGTTATAATTTGTTTGCATGTTTTTAATATTTATTTCGATGTTTTGTAGTGGATCTGGCAGCCATACGGTCACAGATCACCACACCCAAAGCAGTTCGCTGTAGTGGTATTTTTAATCCACTACAATGTTATAGAGGGTCATCAGCCGGACCGGAACTGCGCCAGTTCGGGTTTGATCAGTCTATTCCTGCTCCCCCACTCGACTGTGACATGCTCCATGTAGTCACAAGGACCGGCAGACCAGATGCGCGATGGTGTGAAATATTCCGGGACCACATCCAGATGTGGAACAACAGGAATCATTTCCAGGTGATTACCCCACAGATGCCAAGGAACGTCCCACTAGACAGTAGGAGTGCATATATGGTTTGGTTCCTCCAGCATTCCGTTGCCTGGTACATAGAGGAGAGCAGGAGGAATGTCATCGTGGTAAGCATTTATTTAAATTGTTTGTCTGCTCTTCCTCTAGTTTGATATTTCTATTGTTTTATAACATTCTATAATCCATTGTTCTACCTGGTTGATCAGGCGTCTGCAGTGGAGCAGCTTTAGAGGATTCCTACTGATCCTGGTGTTCGGGAATATGCCACCAGACTTTCGCAGACTATCGATGTTGATCACTATCATCGGTCTGGGCACTTCCCCCAGGAGTTCTCACAGCAGGCGCCAGATACAGTGGAGTTGCAGTATTCTGCTTATCAAATCAATGACAATCCTGCCCCCAGAGCTGCTAGAAGCCGACCGTACAGATAGAGACAAAGAGGGCCGCGTGACTACGCACGACCACCCCAGAACTATCCTCCATATCAGACACAACTTACCATTGTCCCTGCTACCGTACCTGAGGAAGAGGGATATCGGCCATCTTTTGAGCCACAGCAGACGACCTTCGGCCAAGTACCCCCTGATTTGGTACACATTTTGATCCTAGCGCGGGTTCGTCGAACCAACCTGCTACTACTCTTTCCCCTATGAGTACTCAAGAGCTGGTCAATATATGTGATCAGCTTATATTTGATGAGGGGGAATTAACTGGACATTTTAACTGGGGCAATTTAGCTGGTACCGGACAGCAACACACTGAACCGGTTGTTGCTCCTTCATATGATCCCTCTGCTTTGCAGTAGACTGCTCCTTCAGGTACCGCTGAGGCTTTTGTGACGGACACAATATTTCCGTCACCGACGGAGACAATTTTGACCGTTGATTTTTGTTTTCCCTTTCTGATTTTACTGAGGTGATAAGATATTTGATGTAATGAAGGGAAAGAGGTTCTACTGCTGTTCTGTAGTATTATAGAAGCGCCGTTGCACAGAAACATATAAAGGAGAATTAACTATACTTGGTGTCCCTGAATTATTTAAACTTGGTTATGACATTTTTTATTATTATTATTTATCTATTTTTTTAATTTCTTTCTATACTTTCGCATTAAACCCTTTAATTGTTTCTTTTCTTAATATAATTAATTTTAAAGACTAGATATGTATAAAAAGTTTATGATTATTATTACCATTTGTATCATCTTATTATAAATTTCAAAAAAATTTAAAAAAAACCTTAGACTATATAATTTTAGAGATTAAAAGAAAATAGTAATTAAAAAGATGAGTGACAAATATTTTATTAAACGTAATAATTATTTATATCTATGAATTTTAAAGTATTTTCTACTTCAGTATAAAATTATAAGGACTTTACATATTAAATATGGGTATTGAGATTGATATTGGCCTTACAAAATAAGGTGCATTACTCATACATGTCCAAATTTATCATGGTCATAATTAGAACATGAGTGGTGATGGATAATTTATAAACTTTGGTTTTTACATGTTCATTTAACCATCATTTTTACATATCCACGATAATTTATAAATGTTTACACTGATGATCAGAAACATGCAAACAACATTCAATAAATGAATTGAGTTTGGTGACGGAGGGTTTTTTTCCGTCTCTGACCGACAAAATCCCCACCATTGATTAATGTCACAAATTTCAAATCTTAACCATTCAAAATTAATATTTTATTTTTTGTCCAACTAGTGATGCATATGTACGCTGATATACGGAATTGGTGGACAAAATTCCTTCGACGTTTTTAGCATTCCTAAGGTGTTTTTTTGGGTGTTTGGGGGGTAGGGTAATCTTTTTGGCATTAATTCTACACTTTATATTGTCGTTACTGACTCGACAGATTTTTAGGGTTTGGGGTTTAGGGTTAGACCCTAAACCCTGTACTACAAACCCTAAAAATGCCTTCGTCATTTTAGCATTCCTAGGGTGGTTTTTAGGGTGTTTGGGGGGTAGAGTAATCTTTTTGGCATTAGTTCTACACTTTATACTGTCATTACTGACTCGACAGGTACCCTAAACCCTAAACCACAATCCCTAAAAATGTCTTCGACGTTTTTTGCTTTCCTAGGGCGGGTTTTGGGGTGTTTTGGGGGTAGGGTAATCTATTTGAAATTTGTTCTGTACTTTATATTGTAACAACTAACTCGATGACCCTAAACCCACTACCACAAACCCTAAAACTGCCTTCGACGCTTTTTAGCTTTCCTAGGGTGGGTTTTAGGGTGTCTGGGTAGGGTAATCTATTTTGAAGCCGTTCTATAATTTGTATTGTCGTCATTGACTCGACCGACCCTAAACCCTACACCATAAACCCTGAAAATCTCTTCGATGTTTTTAGCTTTCACAGGGTGGTTTTTGGGTGTGTGGTGTAGGGTAATCTATTTTGACGTCGTTCTATACTTTGTATTGTCGTCACTGACTCGACAGATTTCCACACCACAATTATAAATAATGTTTCCACGTGTTAATTTAAACGTTTCCACATTTCTACAATTCCATGATTATCTATAACGTTTTCACACCACGATTACATATAAACGTTTCCACTACATGATTATATATAAACATTTTTATAATTATAAATGATGTTTCCATGACACAATTATATATAATGTTTCCACCGTTATATAAACGTTTCCACTACATGATTATATATAAACATTTTTATAATTATAAATGATGTTTCCATGACACAATTATATATAATGTTTCCACCGTTATACATAAAGGAGTCCACGAGTTCAGATAACGTTTCCACCTTTTTATTTAAACGTTTCCACATTGTTATATATACGTTTCCACGTTTTTATTTAAATGTTTCCCGTTTGTACGATTCCATGATTATATATAACGTTTCCATGGCATGATTACATATAAACATTTCAATAATTATATCTAAATGTTTCCATGCCACAATACGTTTCCACGATTTATATATAAACGTTTACACGCCATGATTACATATATATGTTTACACAATTATATATTCCATGTCACAATTAAATATAACGTTTCTATGACACATTTCCACGCCCCAATCAAGTATAATGTTTCCACCGTTATGCATAAACGTATCCACGAGTTTATATAAACGTTTCCACGTTTCTCTGATTCCATTATTATATGTAAATGTTTCCACGCCATGATTATACATAACATTTCCAACATTATACATAAACTGAATTGTTGGAGTTGACTTTACTGATTTAATAACATTTCATTTTTATATATGCACTACATTATAACTTATAACATGAAGGTTAAAAAATTAACGTGCAATATTTTTTAAAAATATTATACATCACTTTTTTTTAATTTCAAAATAATATAAATATTAGCTTGGTTTTTTATATTAGCAATTTTCTTAATTTTAATCAGTTGATTGGTGTATTTTGAATTGCTATACTCCATTTTTACATATATGTATCAACAACAAATATTATAAGATTAGAAAACTATAATACAATAGCGATGTCATTCAGATTTTTTCTTTAAAAAAGTATAAATATTTAACTTGGTGTTTTGCATTAATTCAACTTTTTAAAAAATTTCAATCAGGATATATGTTCATCAACAAATATTATCAAATTAAAAATAATATTTAATAATCATATATACATATGAATACAATCAAATAATTTTTTATATAATTAGTGTATTTTATTAATAACTATTATTATGTTATGTATTATTAAAAGGACAAAACAATTACTCTAACATTATAAAAATGAAAAACCAAAAACAAACTTGTATAAAGGTGAGACGTCCAATGAAAAATAAAAACAAACAATGGTGGTACGGTGGGGCATACACCCGTAATGATCCTTCTCCAGCTCCTAAAAAAAAAGAGGATTTCCGTCGCGCGATGGAAAATATGTTTCCGTCACCTAATCCGCTCCCCTTCAGGTACACCAGAGCATGGTCCTCCCGTGCCATCTGCATCAGTAGATCCTAGTACACCTACTGGGGAGCCGCAAAATGAGGAAGTTAGGGGGATGTGGTTAAGGGGCACACACTCTAGGCATAGGAATCGTAATTTATAATCTAGATTTCACTAGTCCTTAGTTTATGAACATTTATTATGTACTTTTATTTCGTTTTATCACTTGTTGAATTTCAATATTATTATTGTAAGGCTTTTACATTGTCCGTAAATTTTTTTAAACTGTGCTTTATTTGTTACTTTGGGCATTTTTATGGAGCACTTGCGGAACTCGGATCGGCCTAAATTTTTGCAACAACATTGTATGCATGTAGTACTACATGCATGCATATTTACAGGTCAACGGACGTCATTTACCTGTTGGCAATCGATGCTAAACATGACATCGTAGTGCAGTTTCCAATAAATCATTTTTATGCTAACGTTGCTACTTTGGGCATTTGTTTGGACCACTTGCGGAACTCAGATCGGGCTAATTTTTGCAACACCATTGTATGCATGTATTACTACATGCATGCATATTTACAAGGTAAACGGACGTCATTTACTTGTTGGTAATCGATGCTAAACATGGCACCATAGTGCAGTTTCCAATAAATCATTTTTATGCTAACGTTGCTACTTTGGCATTTTTTTGGACACTTGAACTCGGATCGGGCTAAATTTTTGCAACACCATTTATGCATGTAGTACTACATGCATGCATAATTACAAGGTCAATGGACGTCATTTACCTGTTGGTAATCGATGCTAAACATGGCACCGTTGTGCAGTTTCCAATAAATCATTTTATGCTAACGTTGCTATTTTGGGCATTTTTTGGACCACTTGCGGAACTCGGACCGGGATAAAGTTTTGCAACACCATTGTATGCATAGTACTACAGCATGCATATTTACAAGGTCAACGGACGTCATTTACCTGTTGGTAATCGATGCTAAAATGGCACCATAGTGCAGTTTCCAATAAATCATTTTTATGCTAACGTTGCTACTTTGGGCATTTGTTTGGACCACTTGAACATTCTAGAGCTCTAGATGAATAATGTGTTTTTTCTCATAGATTAACTGAAGCCCTAAACTAGCTCGTTAACAAAAAATGGTAGCTTTTTCTGAATTTGCAGGTAATGTGTTTGGTTGTTTCTGGTACATTGAGAGGAATAGGGAAGTACATCACAGACTGCGGGCACTCGTTCCACTTGATCTGCCTCGAAAGTAAAATTAGACAAGGAACCAAACTATGCCCACGCTGCGGATCGTCATTGGAACAATCTCCCCACAATCACAACAACGATGATTAGGAGTGTCTGTGCACCACAACATCGATTAGAAACGTTAGAAGCAAATGTCTGTGTGATGAGGCTAAGTTGGTTATAGTGATGGTGAACAAGTGTAAGCTTGAGCCACCCGGTATCATTTGGCAGTCCAAACTATACGCGCAAAGTAGCGCATTTATTGAATAATAAGAACATCCAGCTTAGTGTTATAATAAATTACATGCTAGTCCAACGACATCCGTCATCTCGTCATTCTTGTGTGAAAATGAAACATTATAACCGATACAAACATAAATTAAAACCAACACCATCACAATCAGCGGTCAACACATAGCTTAATAATCATCATTCTCGTATGGTTCATATTCGATCATAAGATCAATGAAAGTTGCTTCATCCTGAACCCCGATGAAGTTTACTAACATGTTGCGCACATCACGATCGTCACGGATAGGCATTTTGCACCAGAATGGCATGGTGAGTGTACATCACCCTCCTGTAGATAATGAGACTGACACGATGACATTGGAAGCCATCGAAGAGCTCGTCTTCGATGAACGATTTGAGTTGCTCGAACGACATGGTATTTGGTATATTTGGAGGTCAAACTCCATCGTTCTTCCTTCACTCGTGGGTACCATGCAAAAACCATCTGGTGCGTAGCTTGGTTCGTAATGCAAAAAAAGTTGTGATGGAAGGGTGTCCATACTCAACAGGACGAGAGGTATGTGTTACAATCGAGAGTATGAAGATCTCCGTTGATAGTTGAGGTTATGTAATGAGAAAAATGGGGGAGATGCTTTTATAGCAAGTAGAGTGAGGCACGAGGATAAGATGCTTTATCCAAGGAAATCCAAGAAATCTCATACCTGCCCGGATCACCGTTGAATTAGCTGCTAAGATATTCTAGCCGTTGGACTAGCACCGCCCGCTTCTTCTGATTTGCAACACCATACCCCAAACGATGTTGTCCTTACACTGGATGTCAGCGGCAGCATGGCTGGTCCTTTCATCTCACTTCCAAACAAGCTGTCACTTTCGTTATCGAGAATCTAGGGACACGAGCAGGTTATCGATTGTGACATTCGCCGTTGAACTTGCCATTTACCTAGCCGTGGAACTAGCCGTTGAGTTAGCCGTTTAACTAGCCGTTTAAGTAGCCGTTGAGTTAACCGTTAACTAGCCGTTTAACTATCCGTTTTAGTAACCGCTCTAGTATTATAAACAGGGTATTGGTTTCGAACCCATTCATTCCACACAACATTATACCAAAGCTTTGTAGTTCGGTAGTGAATTGTTCATATCTTACAACAAACTCTCCTATAAAAATCAAATGGAGTTTCCTTCAGTTTGCACGTTAACTATGTTGCTACTTTCGGCCGTCATGATGCGTAGTTTGATCGAAGGATGGGGCATAGACGCATAGAAATAAATATGCCATATCCTAATAATCTTCGTGATCTACATCGACGAGTAGTCAGTGCTCTGCAGTCTATCCTTGGCAGAATAAACATAGCAACAACGGTGTATTTGGGGTTGGAAGGCGACTACGAGTGGAATTTTATACACGTACGCAATGATGCATCTGTTCAACGAATGATGGAAAACTACATGGAGTACAATGATTTCATGGAACATATTCACTACTAGTTATCTACGATCCTATTGAACCCGATGATGATGATTTCCAGATGCAAGAGTCAATGTACGAGATGCGACGTAACATAAAAGCATAACAACTTGACAGACAGAGGTCAGAGAACAATTAGGTTTTACGTAATTGTGTAACAACAATTTGAATCGGGTGGCTGTATTTTTTTTCTACAAGAGTATGTGGTGATGCACTGCTCCACGTACAATAGTTTAATATTCCCCTCATCCAATCCCTTTACCAATTGTTGAAGCATTAGATGCAGATGATGGCAGACAGGATTAATCGGATAAGATTTCCCCCGTCCCCCAATGGATGTCATTGAATGGATCTACATTAATATCATATTCAAACATTGTTTATAATCGCCACTTTGTCCATCTTTCTAAAACAAAGGAACAAAAGAGAGGTGAACAACAACTACTGTTTCAAAATGTATGCGCAAGTTGGGGAACATACACTAAAACATACCAAGCCAAGTTATACTTGAAATACCCCAAACCGTGATATGTTGTTTAAATGTTAAACTATGGTATATAAAGGCTAAAAAGTGCCTTAGAAACATCAGTGAACAATTTAAACCATAGTAAAACACAATAAAACACTAGGACACAGTTTGAGCAAAAACATGCTCTAAGCTTGGAAGTGAACTTGGTTAGGACCCAAAGAGCCTAACAAGACTAAATAATATACAATTATGATTTAATAAGGCTAAATAAGTCCTTAGGGAACGTTGGTGGACAATTAAACCAAACAAAACACAAGAAAACACCTTAAAGTCAATTTAAGCAATACTTGCTCTAGACTTGGTGTAACCTTGTATAATACCTAAAGGTCTTCTTAGACCTTATAAACATGCTAATGAACATTTAAATCTACTAAAGAAAAAAAAGCTTGAAAACAAGTTAAAACACAAAATGTGCTTTAAGGAGTCTTAAATCGCATTTTTGAAAAAATTGTCTTCTAAATGAGTTTTGAGTGGCTAAATGACCATCATTACTCTTTAATTAATATGTGTACTACTTAGTATCACATTAGGAAGTCTAAATCAATGGGAAATCAAAAATTTCACAAATATGTGCCTTGTTTTGTGAATAGTGCTCAAATAGTGTTAGTTTAAGTTATAAGTCAACATAAGTTGTTTAATTGGTCAACAAAGGCCATATATATGTTATATATTGAAGGGGCCGCAGTTTTTAAGGTGGGGAGTTACCAACCTAGTCATCCAACTAAAGAAAAGAAAAAGAAATAAAGTAAAGTTACTATTTGCTTTTAAGCTTAAATATCTTGCAAAGTGAGACCTCTCACCTCTCCTCTTCATTTCCTTGCCTTCCCACCGTGTTCTTCCTCTATTCTCCCAACCAGAACCGAGCTTGCTACAGCCCCTCTCTTCTCTAACTTCAATTGCTCACCAAATGTTCATTATTGCTCCAAATCAAATTCTAAGACCATATTTGTCATAGTTAGACCAAGCTCTTCACTTCTATCTTTTAAAATCATCAAAAGCTTCATTTCGGTGCCATGAAGATTCACCATTGAAGGAGCTTGAGCTCATATTTTCATGCCTTGTCATTCTCCTTTGCTTCAAGGTAAGGAAAATCAAAGAAAAACTCCATTCCCTCTTGTTTTGTATATGTCCGAAAATTTCACCTCACAAGGGTGCTTTGTTTTGCTTTTCATAGCTCCATTTCAATCTTTAAAGGACAAGGAGGAGTCCTCTCTTGATGCTTATTCAATCTCTCTTTTTATTCCAAGGTAAAACAACTATCCTAAAGTGTATAGACAATGTACATAACCTAGGGTTTGTAAATGAGTTTAAGCATGAAGCTTGAATGCTCATTGGTTTTACTTGTATATTGATTAGAACATTGACAAGTAACCAAGTCCTCTTGCCGATTTGCAAACAAGGAAGAACAAGAGTGCTCAAGTAAAAATCTTGAAGAAAAGAGGTAAATATGTTAACCTAATGTGGTTAAAATGCATTAGGAAAAATGAGCTTAAGTTGTTCATTAAAACTACTTAAGGAGCAAATGGTAAATGAGTTAGTAAAATGCTCTCAAGGAGTTTATTAAGGGCATATGTGATGTTGAGTGAATTTGCTGGTCAAAGGCATTATTTATGTGGGAAATTCAGTGTTTAAGGTTTATGTTATTTAAGGGCCTAAGAGCCATGCAATTTAAGGGCCTAAGTGCCGAGCAATTTAAATTATGCACTATATTGTTATGTAGTGTATTTTAAGGCTTAGTTGTGTGTAAAGAACATTTTTGTGTGAATAAAAGTTCTTGAGTGTTCAAGGGTGAGAAACCTTGTGTTTGGTGTGTAAGGAAATACTAATGGAGCTATGTCAAAATTTGAGTAGAAAATAAGAAGTTTAGGTGTTTTAAGGAAGTTGATGACCTAGGTTTCACTAGGAATTGTTAAGTGTTAAGATGAAGAAAGAAAGTGAATTAAGGTGTTCTTAAGTGTTAGGATGCCTTGGGCATAGTCTTAGAGATTTAGAGAACTAATGGATGATTTCTAGATACACCAAGGTGATGGTGGAGGTGTGGTAAAGTCTTGTGCAAAGTTGGTGAACAATGGAAGTGTAATGCCTTGTGAAGGTTTAATTAGGAACTTGTGGGGAAGACTTGAGGAGTGTGTGTAAAGGGGGTGAATGTGATGCAAAATGATGCTTTAGGAGTGGTTATCTTGTGGTGGAAGAACACTTTGGTTAGTGGAAGCTTTAAGCAAAATTACAAGTTATAAGTGTAAGTAAAATGTTCTAAATGTTAAGGATTTAGTAAAATTTTGAGTAAAAGTTTAAGGAGTTTTTAGGATGTTTAGAGAGGGTTTTAGTGTACCAAAAAGATGTTAAAACATGTGGGAAAACATGTGTAGTGCATAGAAAAAGATTGGGGTGAATTTGGAGTTCAAAATGAGGAGAAAAACGGTTTTTAAAATGGGGTCTGTTCTGGACCGCCCCTAGGGACCGCCCCTGTGGGGAGGTCCAGTGTAGAGAAGTGAAAAAAAAAAGAAATGTGTAGCATATGTTGTGGACCGCCCCTGGGACCGCCCCTGAGGGGCGGTCCAGACCGGAGATGAAGAAAAAAATTTGTTTAAGGCTCCTAATGATGGGGGATTGAATGGTAATGGTTTTAGATGATGTTTAGGCCTTGTTTGGTGACTTTTAAAGGCCATTGGAAGTATAAACTAGTGTGAGAGTGAATGTGTAAGTTGTGAACTTAAGATCACATAAATAAATTAAGTACAACGGGATGATGGGGTTAACTATGGGCATT
Organism: Limonium bicolor; assembly: GCA_023374045.1. Taxonomy (NCBI): domain Eukaryota; kingdom Viridiplantae; phylum Streptophyta; class Magnoliopsida; order Caryophyllales; family Plumbaginaceae; genus Limonium; species Limonium bicolor. The sequence goes on along the minus strand of CM041781.1, from coordinate 295,663,973 downwards.
AGATATTAAACAATCATGTCACCCTGATGTTAATGAAAGTAATTGTGATGTTACCAGTTGTACGGGATTTATTCGAGGAACCTAGGAGTTGCCTACGGTGGAAATCAATCGAAGCAGGGACCAAGGTATGGTTTTCTTGCAACCTGTGTCCTACCGGATTACACCGGCTTGTATGCCAATGTGTTTTCTGTATGTTTGCCACATTATAAGATAAATCATGAAACGAGTTTACAGTCGTTATTGTTGTTGTGTGTTTGCGTACCGATACCGGTAACCTCGAATGCGTATGAAAGGCTAGTTAACCATTATTAGGTAAACGTAAGAGAATGGTATCCGGTAATAACGTTTCCAACCTAAGGAACGTTCTAACCACGACTATGCGTGAGTTAGTTGTGTGATGTTGTGTGTGATGTTGCTGTAAATGTATGGCCTTCCTTTGCGTGATTAACTCAGTTGTAATACTGTATTGTGTGCTGATGTGATAGGTTCCACAGCGGAGTCTTTAACTGTGAATATTTATATTGGGGGGGTGAGGAATCCGGTTGTTCCGGTCGCGCGTTGTTTGGGAGTTGTTGTATACAGTTTCTTCAGCTTCCTCTCTGTTGATTGTCTTCCTTCATTGGTCTTCGATCACCCCTGAGCTTAACCAAGGCTCTTGACTCACGTCTGTTGGGGATTATGTATGTTGTGTTCGGGTCACTAAACCCGATCCATCTTTATGTTAAGTTATCCGTTCGCCTAACAGGACGGTAACGAGTTATGTAAACGAGCTTAGCATGAGTTTGACAGCATCCTCTAGGCTCTCCCAGTGAACTAACTATGTTTGGGGCGGTTCCTAGAGAGATCCGTGCCCGTTATGTTATGTGTTGTTGATGTACTACAATGTTATTTTGCGATGTTATGTTATGTGCACGTTGAAACGTTGAAAAGTGTGTTATGTGGTGTATGTGGATCATGGATATGAATCCCAGTTTATAAAAGAGACGTTTATGGATAACCCGATTATTGGGTAAGTGTCGTCTATTTAGGAAGTAGCTCCGCTAGAGGAGAACCCTTTAGGGTTAATGAACACAATGAGTGACTTATCAAGTATGGATGTGTTATCTGTTTGTTGAGCCCATTGTGGTGGAATGTTATGTGTTGTGTGTTGATAGTTTACATGCATGATTCAAATATAATCTATCGCATGCTAAGACGACAATTAGTTGTGCGTGGCCCGGTAGCATGCAGGCTGCGGGATTACCATACCAGTAAAGGTGCTGAGCCCCGTAGGGGCCACCCTTTCTTCCAATTCTATTTCAGGTACAAGGAGCTGGAAGCCGTTCGAGAGTAGGACGGGGTTGTCGTTTGTACATGGGTAGCCATTTAAATTATGTATGTAGTGTTAGTAAGACCGAAATTGTTATCGGCATCAGTTGGTAAATACTCGGTACAGTTGGATTGTATATGTATATTGGTTGTTGTTAATGGAAAGGGATAGTAGTGTGTTGTTGCTCGGGAATCTAGTCCATCAGACCGATACAATGTATAGGTATATGTATTAGCCTTGTTAGCCACGTGGGTGGTTAACGGCATGTAACACCATTGAGTTAAGTAATGTGAAGAGTTCAGTTTTCCGCTGCTATTTTGTTGTTAAGTGTATGGTTGTAGTTGAGGTGTTACAAAAAAGTGGTATCAGAGCGAAGTATCGCTCTGATGACTGAATTACCGAGCTTAGGAAGTACCGAGTTAGGATTTTAGTACTTTGGGTTAAGGGTTGAGTGATAGCGTGAGAGATACGCTAGTTAGGAATTACCAGTGTGTACTAGAAACCTACAATATCCTTCCCGCCCTCCACAGTCCTTGTTTATAACTCGGGGAAACAACGCCAGAGAGATGGAAGTCCTCTCATACTCGGGAAACCCGATCTGGCTGTTATTAAGTACCTCTAAAGGTACGGAGAACCTGTCATACGGTAGATCCCGAAAACTGGGAATCCCGGAGACGGTTTCCATCTGAATAATGTTAACAGCATTAATAGTGAAGAATGAAGAATCTTGTGTATAGGAGAATGGAATTTCCGGCAACTTGGGTCGACCTGCCGAGCAGTCGAGAACAACCAGCTTGCAACGCACTGACCGTGCAACATGCAAGAAGTGAAGTAATGGAACCCGAGACGAGTGTCTACGGGACCACAAATGTTAAATAATGTCGCCAACGGTATACCAACCGACTAAAGAACTACAACGTAGTACCCAAATAAGAGACAAGTCTCAGTTACCACGACAAATGCGTGGAACGGGCTACGAAGAGGATACAATACTAGGTAAAAGGGGACTCCAAGAATGGAAAACACCCCAGTTAATGATTATCATGTGAATACAGTGAGAAGTCTCCCAGAAGGTTGTTGTTAAGACTGCAAGATCAAGTAAGGGCCAACAAGGCCACTGATGACAGTGCGGGTAAAGAACAATACCACAACCGGTATGTGTTTAACCGATAGCCAGTTAGCATGGCGCACTTGCCATGGCAAGTGCTGCTATAACAGGGCTGTCGAGAAAGTTGTAACAACTACAAAGTACTTGGTAAAGTACCACGAAGTTAAGTGTGATCATCATAACTGTGGAAGGGCTTAACAGCCTAACCTTTGTAATTGGAAGTACACCAGTCAGCAAGAAGCTAGATTTGGTTAAGGCAAGAAGACGTTGTGAACCACGAGAATTTTTCTTTCAAACTCAGATTTATTCCAACTCTTTTCTTTCAAAACCAAATTTTCTTTCAAACCCATACTCATTTTCTACCTTCTTTTAAAAACCAAACCAGAGGACCTACACCGGCCTCAGTGCCACACGGTAGGTAAGTTATACCCAGTTTACTTTTGAATAACCGGAAAGGAAACCGGTAAACCAAAGGGTAACAACCCGAGGGAATGGATTGAGTTCATGGTAATACAACAGTGGATAGACTTTTCCTTGATTAAGTTCGGGAAGCACGGAATACATGTTGTCATAGGACAACATAAGGGAGTTGTCAACAGAATACTTCACCTAGGCGTGTGACGGACACTACGAGTGTACCAACTGTAATGTGGGACGACCACACTCCGCTAGGAGCTTGTGGGCCTAACAGACCTACTTATGGGTTAGTCAGGTAAGTAGTAATGTATCAGTAGGGTACCCCACATATGTATACGAGTAGAGTCTGGAACACAGGAGGTAGTCAACTCCATACTACGGTCAGCAGTAAAAGTCAAGCAAGAGCAACAGATTACCAAGAATGGTTAAAGTAAAGGAACTCAGTTAAGTTAACGAAACTAAAGGAATTAGTAAACTCATTTTAAGGAAATGTTTAAGAGTCAGGAAGTGCGAAGTGCACTGAATGTTATGTAAAGACATCACATATGTCTTAAGAACCTTGAGGGATAAACATGATAGCTGGAATGGTGACCCAGCCTGTGCATGGCAAGCAGATGCCTAATGTGGACACATTAATGTGCAACGAACGGGATGAAATTCCCAGAACGATTACCTACACTACCAGGAAATATCGATCTTCACAGAAGAGGATAGTTAACCCAGCTAAGAACGCAAAACGGCGTAGTTAACTAAACGTACCAATAAGTGCAAGCCAGATGTAAAGACATAACTTAGCAATACCCAGGAGCAATCCTTGAAGGGTGTTTGCATCAATTATTATTGAACGAAATAACGTGACAGAAACGCAAGAGTTGGAACTAATACTCAGTTTAAACATAAGTTGTCAGGAGACGGACTAACAGTCCTAAGGGGCATTCCATGAAAGGAAACGTGAAGCAACGACCTTGTCATGGAGCCTAATATGATGTCCAAACCATGTAATGTTGTACAGAGGAGTACACGCGTGTGGACAGCCTACAATGAGCGGAGCTCAAGGCAATAAGGCTTATAAGCCACAAACAAGATATGCTATATAAATTTAATCGATTGTAAGAGTTTATGTTATATAAGTAAGTAAAGCGGATAACGAACCACTGCTAAGAGAGTGGGGATACCTCTTAATATTGTGAGGTCGCAACAGCGGTAGTTATGTGAACCAAGTTCAAGAATATGTTAAGGATGGACGATATTATTATTGCGAGAGAGTAGTTAGTTTAAAGTGAAGCACCGAGCTAAATAACACCGGCTTGTGACTCGAGTGATCAACGCTCAAGGAGCATTCAGTAGTCATCCAAATGAAGGACGAACCAAAATACGAGTGATGTAAGTATATGTGTGGAAGCTAATATGACAGTGAATACCATATAAGTTAGTGTTATACAATAAGTAAGAGCACGGTGCGCAGCAAGCGACCGTTGTATAAGTGTTGTTGAATAATAATATGGCAGATAAGACCAGTTATGAGTTAAACTCAGTGGAGATGCAAGGTAAGTGATGATAAGCAGACTGGGCAATAAGCCAGTAGTTGGTACTATGTGATAAGGAACTCAGTGTGGATTCCCATTGTTAATAAGAGATTTACTATCAAGAGTTTATGCCTCTGCACTCTGTATGAATGAGTGTTTTGGTATTGCTCTAGTGCAGTAATGATCGAGTGGGATAGCTAGGATTTGGGGAAATGTTAATTGTGGTAGAGTAACGCTATAATGACCGATGCATAGGAAATGCAAGATCGCACCAATGAAATGATACTTGTACAGAACCAAATATGGAGGCATGATTAAAAAAATAAGTGACTACAGTAGCACTGAATGCCAAATACAAGTATGCAATATACCTCAAGTGTGGGGAATAACAGAGAGAGCACTACACATTAGGTAGTAGCTCAATCTCAACCGACAGTAAGTCGGAAGGAATCAAGACAATCATTGTAAAATACATGGCAGTATAAACAGAAAATTATTATGGAAGTGGATAGAAAGTTTGTAACTCACCAAATTCGAGCACGGTCAGAGATACCACGCATCGGTTGAGAAACCATTATTACCAAGATAAAGATGATAATTGGAGATGTACAATACAGTAAGAATAATGAATGGGGTAAACTAAGCTCTACAATTATCAGAATTGCGCGGCAGAAACTAGTGAGCCAGCGATTCAAGTGTTGAATGTGCATAGTGAACATGAGTGAATGGCTAATTATTAATGCTTAGAAGCCTAACAGGCTAGAATCGAAACCAGTTGAGAGTTAAAGCAAACTCCAATAAGAATTCTTGGTTTAGCGACTAAACCACCAACATGCTTAAGATCCTCCAACCAGAACATATTGTATAACAGACCGCGTAGAAGTTAAAACACTTCACGACGGCAGAACATTTTAAGCCAATGTTCAGTGATTGATTACGTGGGCGTAATCCCTTTTAAGGGGGGTAGAGCGCAAAACCACTTAGTGTGTATTACCGTACAAGTGTACGTGACCTATGTTGTGCATAGCACAAAATAATTTGTTTTGATGATTGGTGTGTGTGTTACGTAAACATACGCATTCATTCATGGTTTAATTATGGTAATTGCGCACAGAAGATGCGAATACCATTGTGATAAGTGTGTTTATTTGTTAACAGTTGTGTGTGATAGTACAAGTGTGGGGAGTAGAGAAACTCCCGGGGAACAAAAACCCCGACAGTGTATAAATGTGAAACTGTGTGTTGTATTTTGATAAAATATATGTGTATATATACAATATAGTGATTCATGAAAGGGTATGAAACCGACATAGAACCTATGAGAATAAGATTCCCTAGGTAACAGGATTAAAGTGAATGGAGATAACTGATAGACGGAGTTCTATCCTTTGGAGATGTAATGATTATGACTAGAATGACCAACAAGATAGAAATTGGAAATGAGTGTATTATTTGATGTTTGAAAATGAAGTGGGAGGTGGAACTTGATTTTCATGAGATCAAGGGAAGCTGAACACAAATTGGGGTGAAAGGATAGTTCAACACTGATGCTGATCACATCAGGGTTGGATGACTCTTTAAGCTCCCTATAAGTGGTCACAATTAACCACGCTAAGAAAAGAAGCAAAGAGCATAAGTTGGATTTGGAGTTGTATGTGTTTTCAAAAGGATTTTGAATTGGTATTTATAAAACGTCGATAGATACTTTACATAATTAAAGTTCTCTTACTTAACCTCGCAAGGAAAATTTTTAAATTTAAGTGATTGTTTTGATCTCCCAAAGGAACGGGGACGGAAGGTGTCCATCGCGACCGGGTTCTGCGGGATCACAGTGTATATCAAAGATATTTTTGGTTGTTATACATGCTATGACATGTTGTGTGGTATGTGTAATAAATATTATTTTGACCTTGAGTCCTAATTTGGTCGAGTTCCGAAAGTTGTTATGTTACCTAGACCTATGTGTCTAAAAGTTGTTATGTTACCTAGACCTATGTGTCTAAATGTTGTTATGTTATCTAGACCTATGTGTCTAAATGTTGTTATGTTACCCAGACCAGAGAGTCTAAGGGTTGTTATGTAAGAATAATGTTGATTGAGGTACCCGGTCCACTAAGTCCGAGGTTATCATGTAAGTATGTTATGTTATGTATGGATGTGAATATGTTACCCAGACCATTAAGTCCGAGGGTGTGATGTAAAGTATGTTTGGTTATGGAAGTTTATTTCCAAGTGATTCCTGCGTTCTAATCCAAATGATGTGTGGGAAGTGTGAACTTCGAGGACGAAGTTCTTTTAAGGGGGGTAGATTGAAATACCCCAAACCTTGATATGTTGTTTAAATGTTAAACTATGGTATGTAAAGGCTAAAAAGTGCCTTAGAAACATCAGTGAACAATTTAAACCATAGTAAAACACAATAAAACACTAGGACACAGTTTGAGCAAAAACATGCTCTAAGCTTGGAAGCGAACTTGGTTAGGACCCAAAGAGCCTACCAAGACTAAATAATATACAATTATGATTTAATAAGGCTGAATAAGTTCTTAGGGAACGTTGGTGGACAATTAAACCAAACAAAACACAAGAAAACACCTTAAAGTCAATTTAAGCAAATACTTGCTCTAGACTTGGTGTAACCTTGTATAATACCTAAAGGTCATTCTTAGACCTTATAAACATGCTAATGAACATGTTAAATCAATTACTAAAGAAAAACAAGCTTGAAAACAAGTTAAAACACAAAATGTGCTTTAAGGAGTCTTAAAGCACATTTTTGAAAAATTGTCATGTAAATGAGTTTTGAGTGCCTAAATGACCATCATTACTCTTTAATTAATATGTGTACTACTTAGTATCACATTAGGAAGTCTAAATCAATGGGAAATCAAAAATTTCACAAATATGTGCCTTGTTTTGTGAATAGTGCTCAAATAGTGCTAGTTTAAGTTATAAGTCAACATAAGTTGTTTAATTGGTCAACAAAGGCCATATATATGTTATATATTGAAGGGGCCACGTTTTTTAAGTGGAGTTACCAACCTAGTCATCCAACTAAGAAAAGAAAAAGAAAAAGAAAATTACAATTTGCTTTTAAGCTTAAATATCTTGCAAAAGTGAGACCTCTCACCTCTCCTCTTCATTTCCTTGCCTTCCCACCGTGTTCTTCCTCTATTCTCCCCCAGAACCGAGCTTGATACAGCCCCTCTCTTCTCTAACTTCAATTGCTCACCAAATGTTCATTATTGCTCCAAATCAAATTCTAAGACCATATTTGTCTTAGTTAGACCAAGCTCTTCACTTCTATCTTTTCAAATCATCAAAAGCTTCATTTCGGTGTCATGAAGATTCACCATTGAAGGAGCTTGAGCTCATATTTTTCATGCCTTGTCATTCTCCTTTGCTTCAAGGTAAGGAAATCAAAGAAAAACTTCATTCCCTCTTGTTTTGTATATGTCCGAAAATTTCACCTCACAAGGGTGCTTTGTTTTGCTTTTCATAGATCCATTTCAATCTTTAAAGGACAAGGAGGAGTCCTCTCTTGATGCTTATTCAAGCTCTCTTTTTATTCCAAGGTAAAACAACTATCCTAAAGTGTATAGAAAATGTACATAACCTAGGGTTTGTAAATGAGTTTAAGCATGAAGCTTGAATGCTCATTGGTTTTACTTGTATATTGATTAGAACATTGACAAGTAACCAAGTCCTCTTGCCGATTTGCAAACAAGGAAGAACAAGAGTGCTCAAGTAAAAATCTTGAAGAAAAGAGGTAAATGTGTTAACCTAATGTGGTTAAAATGCATTAGGAAAAATGAGCTTAAGTTGTTTATTAAAACTACTTAAGGATCTAATGGTAAATGAGTTAGTAAAATGCTCTCAAGGAGTTTATTAAGGGCATATGTGATGTTGAGTGTATTTGCAGGTCAAAGGCATTATTTATGTGGGAAATTCAGTGTTTAAGGTTTATGTTATTTAAGGGCCTAAGAGCCATGTAATTTAAGGGCCTAAGTGCCGAGCAATTTAAATTATGCACTATATTGTTATGTAGTGTATTTTAAGGCTTAGTTGTGTGTAAAGAACATTTTTGTGTGAATAAATGTTCTTGAGTGTTCAAGGGTGAGAAACCTTGTGTTTGGTGTGTAAGGAAATACTAATGGAGCTATGTCAAAATTTGAGTAGAAAATAAGAAGTTTATGTGTTTTTATGGAAGTTGATGACCTAAGTTTCACTAGGAATTGTTAAGTGTTAAGATGATGAAAGAAAGTTAATTAAGGTGTTCTTAAGTGTTAGGATGCCTTGGGCATAGTCTTAGAGATTTAGAGAACTAATGGATGATTTTTAGATACACCAAGGTGATGGTGGAGGTGTGGTAAAGTCTTGTGCAAAGTTGGTGAACAATGGAAGTGTAATGCCTTGTGAAGGTTTAATTAGGAATTTTTGGGGAAGACTTGAGGAGTGTGTGTAAAGGGGGTGAATGTGATGCAAAATGATGCTTTAGGAGTGGTTATCTTGTGGTGGAAGAACACTTTGGTTAGTGGAAGCTTTAAGCAAAATTACAAGTTACAAGTGTAAGTAAAATGTTCTAAATGTTAAGGATTTAGTAAAAATTTGAGTAAAAGTTTAAGGAGTTTTTGGGATGTTTAGAGAGGGTTTTAGTGTGCCAAAAAGATGTTAAAACATGTGGGAAAACATGTGTAGTGCATAGAAAAAGATTGGGATGAATTTGGAGTTCAAAATGAGGAGAAAAACGGTTTTTAAAATGGGGTCTGTTCTGGACCGCCCTTGTGAAGAGGTCCAGTGCAGAGAAGTGAAAAAAAAAAGAAACGTGTAGCATCTGTTGTGGACCGCCCCTCAGGGGCGGTCCAGACCGGAGATGAAGAAAAAAATTTGTTTAAGGCTCCTAATGATGGGGGATTGAATGGTAATGGTTTTAGATGATGTTTATGCCTTGTTTGGTGACTTTTAAAGGCCATTGGAAGTATAAACAAGTGTGAGAGTGAATGTGTAAGTTGCGAACTTAAGATCACATAAAAAAATTAAGTACAACGAGATGATGGGGTTAACTATGGGCATTAGATATTAAACAATCATGTCACCCCGATGTTAATGAAAGTAATTGTGATGTTACCAGTTGTACGGGATTTATTCGAGGAACCTTGGAGTTGCCTACGGTGGAAATCAATCGAAGCAGGGACCAAGGTATGGTTTTCTTGCAACCTGTGTCCTACCGGATTACACCGGCTTGTATGCTAATGTGTTTTCTGTATGTTTGCCACGTTATAAGATAAATCATGAAACGAGTTTACAGTCGTTATTGTTGTTGTGTGTTTGCGTACCGATACCGGTAACCTCGAATGCGTATGAAAGGCTAGTTAACCATTATTAGGTAAACGTAAGAGAACGGTATCCGGTAATAACGTTTCCAACCTAAGGAACGTTCTAACCACGGCTATGCGTGAGTTAGTTGTGTGATGTTGTGTGTGATGTTGCTGTAAATGTATGACCTTCCTTTGCGTGATTAACTCAGTTGTAATACTGTATTGTGTGCTGATGTGATAGGTTCCACAGCGGAGTCTTTAACTGTGAATATTTATATATTATGGGGGGGTGAGGAATCCGGTTGTTCCGGTCGCGCATTGTTTGGGAGTTGTTGTATACAGTTTCTTCAGCTTCCTCTCTGTTAATTGTCTTCCTTCATTGGCTTCGATCACCCCTGAGCTTAACCAAGGCTCTTGACTCACGTCTATTGGGGATTATGTATGTTGTGTTTGGGTCACTAAACCCGATCCATCTTTATGTTAAGTTATCCGTTCGCCTAACAGGACAGTAACGAGTTATGTAAACGAGCTTAGCATGAGTTTGACAGCATCCTCTAGGCTCTCCCAGTGAACTAACTATGTTTGGGGCGGTTCCTAGAGAGATCCGTGCCCGTTATGTTATGTGTTGTTGATGTACTGCAATGTTATTTGCGATGTTATGTTATGTGCACGTTGAAACGTGAAAAGTGTTGTTATGTGGTGTATGTGGATCATGGATATGAATCCCAGTTTATAAAGAGACGTTTATGGATAACCCGATTATTGGGTAAGTGTCGTCTATTAAGGAAGTAGCTCCGCTAGAGGAGAACCCTCTAGGGTTAATGAACACAATGAGTGACTTATCAAGTATGGATGTGTTATCTGTTTGTTGAGCCCATTGTAGTGGAATGTTTGTGTTTGTGTTGATAGTTTACATGCATGATTCAAATATAATCTATCGCATGCTAAGACGACAATTAGTTGTGCGTGGCCCGTAGCATGCGGGTTGCGGGATTACCATACCAGCAAAGGTGCTGAGCCCCGTGGGGGCCACCCTTTCTTCCAATTCTATTTCAGGTACAAGGAGCTGGAAGCCGTTCAAGAGTAGGACGGGGTTGTCGTTTGCACATGGGTAGCCATTTAAATTGTGTATGTATTGTAGGTGTAGTAAGACCGAAATTGTTATCGGCATCAGTTGGTAAATACTCGGTACAGTTGGATTGTATATGTATATTGGTTGTTGTTAATGGAAAGGGATAGTAGTGTGTTGTTGCTCGGGAATCTAGTCCATCAGACCGATACAATGTATAGGTATATGTATTAGCCTTGTTAGCCACGTGGGTGGTTAACGGCGTGTAACACCATTGAGTTAAGTAATGTGAAGAGTTCAGTTTTCCACTGCTATTTTGTTGTTAAGTGTATGGTTGTAGTTGGGGTGTTACAATACTAACCACCACAACTTGGCCATCATCTCTCAGAGTGACGTTGTTGACCCGGTAGACATTACAATAGTGGTTGACGAGAACTTCTTCCCTAGAGCAAGTCAGAGAAAGTTTAGTAGCCTTACTAATCACTACAACTTCTACACCGTTTCTCAGCATGATGTCATTGACCATGTACACATTAAGAAAGTGTTTGAGGATAATATCATCTCCTCGGTACAAAGCCATCCACATGTTGGTCGAAGACATCACTCTGATCTATGGTTCACCAGTTGAGGAGCGGTGAGGAAATCTACTATGAATTGAAAATCGTGCAACGGTTGAGGAAAGGAGATGTGATGACATCATTCCAAGGTGTACCCCTTTTATAATTGAATTTTTTTTCTGCTACATTACAATAGAATACAATTCCTTATCTTGGAATATTGCCTTTGCCAAAAAAATGAAGCTTTAATTATTCCTTGCATGTGGTCTATCGTGTGGAATACCAACTGTGGTGTTTCAAAGCAATCTTTATTCGTTTGTGGAAAACAAATACAAAGTAAAGATAATTCATTACAAAAGACAATGAATAAATTACATTTTTTTGGTGTGCTTGCTAAAGGCACGACCTGTCCAAAAGAGAATGTGGGTCGGCCTCTGACGTACAATAGTTTAATATTCCCCTCATCCAATCCCTTTACCACTTGTTGAAGCATTGATGCAGATGATGGCAGATAGGATTAATCGGATTAGATTTCCCCCGTCCCCCAATGGATTTCAATTTTATTCTCACTACATATATACTCCCTTATCCTATGCATATAAATACAGCAAGCGTTTTACTTTCACTTACACAAATAACTACCCACAACCATTGTCAGTACTATATTGCATAAGTTATCCATAGCTCTTGCTGAACTTCATCGTCGCATTTCATCAATGGAGATCCCTTGCACCATCTTGCTTGACATTGAGCCAATCACCAACGATTCAGGTTTGTATTTTGCCAGAACATATTCCACTGACCATTTCGATTTGGATATCGAAATGGATATTACGTTCGCCGAGTTTGACAATGTTGTAGAGACTAGGTTGAAAGAGCGTTACGGTTACTATTGTGTGGTTGAATCGATACTTCATCGATTACTGCTGTGCTCCCAGCCACGCCCTGTATGGGGGCCATTGCAAATAAAAAGAGATGTTGACGTTCAAACAATGATTGAACGGTTCGTTTATAATCAACAATTTTATACTCGATTAGAATTCTATGTGGTATATGCATTTAGGGAAGATAACCCACCACCACCACCACCAGCGAGCATATCCTTGGCAGAAGAGTATAGTAAAGATTACGGTTCAAATGACAACGAACATGAAGGTTAATATGTAGGTGGATGATGCATATCTTGTCCATTTTAAGGCATCAACAGAAGTGATATGTGGCTACTCCTATGATATATGTTCTTGTTTACAGCAAGCACGTATGAGAAGATGAATAAGTATTAGTATGTCGTTCTGTAAAAAAACAATGATGGATGTCATTGAATCGATCTATGTATTTGGAATATTTCCTTAGCCAATAAAATGGTATATCAAATCAATCTTTAGTCCTTGCATATTTAACAAATACAAATTAAAGATAATTCATTACAAGAGACAATGGATAAATTACATTTTTTTGGTGTGCTTGCTAAAGGCACGACCTGTCTGAGCAGGAGCATAATTGGCTAATGCAATAACATACAATTATACTGGGGAATTAACTATAACTTGCATTCGGGCATCTTGTCCTTACATGACCTCGTTGGCGACATAGCCCGCAATGTCTTGTTTCACGCTCATAATTCTCATCCATTTCATTATGAATACGGGATAATGTGGGCCGGCCTCTAATGTTGCGCATCATTGCTGGATCAGGAACAATACGAAGTCCGGCGTATATGGGCCACTTCCCTTGATTTCCTAGTGGCACAAACTTGTTCTCGCTGTAAGCCTGTATCATCGTTTCAAGTCTGTAAACTGGATGAACGTAATTCCTCCAGTCTAGGGTGGTAGTACAGCACATGGCCATGACATGTGAGCATGGATACTTAAACGCCTACCATTCACCGCATTCACATTCTCTAGAGTTAATTCGCACTACAAATTTACCTTTGTCACGCCTTAAGTTTTGATCCCCTTTGTCAACCACATCAAACACCAAATCCATAGCGTCGATAACAACCACATGGTGGTAGTTGGAAAGTGTTTGGTTCTCACCTACTTTCTCCAGTAGGTGTTTGGTGAAAAACAACCCACTATTCCTTTGTGCAGTGTAAGTTTCTAAGTTATCTCGAAAGTAATCAATTAACTTGTACAAAGTGCTTTCAACAATAGCTGTTACCGGTAAGAGACGAACCCTCTTCAACACCCCATTCATGCACTCTACCAGCTTAGTAGTCATATGGCCCCACCTTTTTCCATCGTCATACGCACGTGACCACTTCTCAGGGGAAAGCTCGTTGAAAAAAGGAGGAATTGAAGGGTGTAGAGAAAGTAAGTGATTTAATCTGTCCTGGACTATATCCCTTCTGAAATAGTAGCCTGCATAAGAAATATTATCAGATTAAATACATAAACAATATACAAAAAGACGAAGACATACAAATCTCTCACAATTACCTGTGTTGATGAGGTACTTCTTCCACTCCTTGTTTCCAAATCTTGTCTGAAAGTTTGAAGCAATATGACGGATACACAAGAAATGTTGGGCATAAGGAGGAAGCCAGTACGGTTCTTCTCTCATTATTGACATTATAGCTGCGGCCCGATCCGTAATAACTGCCATATCGTTCCTAGCTCTAATGACTATGTTACGAACACGGTCAAGAAAATATTTCCAGTCATCCCTATATTCACTAGCAACAATAGCAAAGGCCATTGGTATTATCTTCTTCTTACCATCTTGAGCCACAACAGCCAATAATTTCCCTTTGTACTTACCGTACAGGTGAGTGGCATCTATTTGAAGTAGAGGTTTCATATACTTGAAAGCAGTGAGGCATGGCCCAAATGCCCAAAAACAACGCTTAAACCGCCTAACATAAGTGGTTTGAGTTTCATCTTGAAACACAACAGTTGACTCTAGGTTGACATACGAATTAGGTATAGAGTGTTTGATGGTTATGATATACCTGGGTAATTCAGTAAATGACTGCTCCCAATCACCATAGACCCTTCTTATCGCTTCCGCACGGCCTAACCAAGCTTTCTTGTAGCTAATCTTCCTTTTATATTCTGAGCGGATAAGTTGAATCACAGTCTTCACTTGTAGTGCAGGGTTCTCTTTGATCCTTGGTATCATGACTTCAGCTATGAAATTGTAAGTAAAAAAATGATCATTACTCTCATCTAGGGCTAGAGCGCATGTGTGCGGACTAAATTTCCGTATCCGCCATTCAAATGAATTCTTTAGCAGCGCGGCTCGAAATCTGAAACTGCACCCTTGTCGGCACCTTAGGGTGTAAATTCTCCTGTTATTCTCGGGGGCAACGAAATCTACGTTTCTCTCCAAGTGATACTGTTTTACTGCAGTCACAAGAACATTTTTATCAGCAAATTCTTGCCCCATGACGAACTCTTGACCTGGCCTCCAGTATGGCAAACCACGTCGATCAATGTCTGATGGTATCTGGCTTATGGCCTTTAAATCCACTTGCGATGAGAACGGCGCTACAGGAGTGTACGGTGTGGAGGGCCCAACTTCATCAACCATGTCGTCGTCGTCATGTAAATCTTCTGGCTCCATCTCAGAATCATCATCCGAAGTCTGTAGATTTTCATCTTCGGCTTGTTGATGCTGGGAAAAATCATCATCGGTTTCATTGTCTTCCTCCGGATAAGGGGTAGTCACACGCTCGAACTCAACTTGCATAGCCACGTTGTTCAGCAAGTCTGAATTCTTGATGAAGTTCGATATCATCAGCTTTACCCGGGAATCGCTGGTAATTTTGAGTGGAAGATAAGAGCAAGTTGGATATTTGTTCTCCAACTTTCTACAAACCATGTCGGTGATAACATAATCTCCGCCTAACTCCAAGTCGACAAGATTTTTGACAGTATCTTTGAAGGATTGAAATGTGGAAGACTGGGGAATTTCATAATGGATAAATCTCGACCAATTGGGATTAATATGGAAATATATACCATCTGGATTGTATTTGAGCTCTACATTTAGATAAAGAGTACATGGGATATCCATCTTAAATATCTATAGCAAATGGTTGAAAGAGTGAGGAATGTGTGAGGATGAGGACTGAACAACAAATTTTGATTTTGCCGAGAAGGAAAAATAGCAACGAAGTAGCAGAAGTTGGAAGAGCCAATAAATCATTTATAAAAGCTCAAACCAGAAACTAGCCGTTTTTTGACCGTAGGGGCGTTGTAAAGAAGCCGATAATTCATTTATCGGCATCAAGAAGCCGATAAATGAATTATCGGCTTCTTTACAACGCCCCAACGGTCGAATTTTCCATTGTAAAGAAGCCAATAATTCATTTATCGGCTTCTTTACAACAGTAAAAAAAACGCGGAATCGGGAATTCACGGAGAATTCAACCGCGCATGGGAATTGAGGGGGCTGTTTAATAGACAAAGTTTTTTTTCACAAAATAGATGTCCGGCCCTTTGAATACAAAACTTTTATCAAAAGACGGATGTACCCCTAACAAAATAGTTTATACCTTTTGTATCCTAACTAGGGAATGTGTTATACACTACACAAAATTTTGGTAACAACGTCAGTGCGGGAAGTTAAAATTTAGAGGGTGGCACAGTGCGGGAGTTTATATTTTCATTCGGGTGTTAACCGCCTCAGTCTTTGACTCAATTACGTGAAGTTCCACCACCGTTAAGAAAGATTTGCTGATCTGAAAAAAAGAGCTGCGATCGAGAGAGAACGCTGCTTGAGAAAGAAAAGAACTCTGGCATACGCTGCTTGATTGTGGAAGAATGCTGGTTGCTTGAGGAAGACGCTGCTTGAAAGAAAGAAAAGAAGAAGAAAAATCTGGAATCTTTGAACGTTGCTTGATTCATACCGAACGCTGAGGGAGAACTCTAACAGAACACTGCTTGAGAGAAATGAAAGAAGAAACCACTGAAAAAGACTAATCGGTCGAGGGAGAACACTGCTTAATTGTGGAAGATTTTCCGATTTGCAGAATTGTGGTACGTTGATTTTGGTTTGACCAGAATTTTGATTTTGGTTTTAGGGTTTGATTAAAAAATTATTTCTATGATAGCTCTCTGTCCACTAAACAGAACACTTGTCAGCTATGTTCCCTTCAGTAACCGAACAATTTCCAAAACCTTTGAGAGATGCTGGTGGATTATGAGCAGAGATCAAGGATGTTACAGATACATATTCTGGATCTGAGCAACATGCATAGTTTACACAATATCTGAATAGGCAGTAGCATGATTGACTGGACCACAATCATAAAATCATCACAGATATTTGTTGTGTACCACGCTGGTGTGAGCTTTGTACTGAACTAATTCTTCAGGTGCACTGCTATAAGGTGAATGTCCATCTCTTTCCACATCGGCCTCCCCATGGCCCAACCGTCAAAAAGTTTTAACAGAGACATTTTTTAATAGATTGCATACCTCAAAAATCTGCTGCTGCAACTTCACTCACTAGTAGAAAAAGGGTCATTTTCGGCGGTTCTTTTGGGCCTTTTTCGGCGGTTTTAAACCGCCGAATATTACACCGCCGAAAAAGGCCCTTCCAAAGTTTCGGCGGTTTTATAACCGCCGAAAATAACAACCTTTTTCGGCGGTTCCAAACGCCAAAACCGCCGAAAATGACCGCTGTCCCAGCTCAAAATGAGGTAAAAAACAGACATTTTCGGCGGTTCCTAGTAAGAACCGCCGAAAATAAGTAAAAAACTGGCTATTTTCGGCGGTTCTTAAGCTAAGAACCGCCGAAAATAGCCAGTTTTTTACTTATTTTCGGCGGTTCTTACTAGGAACCGCCGAAAATTTCTATATTTTTTTTTTGGTTTTTTTTGTTTTAGTTTACAATCCCACATATGTCAACAAACCTGTAAAATATACAGATACAACATCCAGATATATCCAAATATCTCTCTACGTCATATTGTAGAGGATGTCAATCACTCTTTGTAAGAGAATTGTCAAAAAATCAAAATAATGATGAAATGGTCACAAATGACCAACAACACATTTCAAATGGTCACAAATGACCATATACAAACCATTTCAAATGGTCACAAATGACCATATAGATATACAACTACCAAGATATTCATTGTACTCAAACCGGTCATCTTTCACAAGCCTAGCCATAAATTTCTAAACATTAACGTTCTAAATAACAATTCGATCGAAAAAACAAAGTGAAAATCAAACTAAATTCATATAGACAAACTCCGCCCAATCCTCCAACATAGCGTTGATCATTTGTCTGTCGTATTCGCCAACATTAGGAAAACCTTTTGAAAAACAAAACAATACAAAATGAGTTAATCATTAAAGAAATACATTAAAATTAAAAAATATATATATGACTTCAACATACATTTTCTAATTGATCCTGCATCTCACCAAAAAGGGTGATTATGTCATGCATATATCTCATGACATAATACCCACACTCCGAACCCCCGGGTTGACGTGGACACTTAAACAAAGAAAAGAAAAGGATTAATTACATAAGACATTTGTTCTATCAATGAAAAACAAGTGATGCATGTACCTTCACTGCAGTCCAGGGGACAGCACCTTTTACCTTATACCAAGATGTGAAGTCATAACACTTTGATATATACTGCACATTAAATGTCATAAATGTATATTAATAAAATTAGGATATCCATGCACAACAAAATTAAATTAAAAGAATTGAAATGCATAAAGAAGTGGTTTATAATGTACTTACGTGTTAAGGTGTGGCTTTATCTTGATATTCGGCACTGTATGCCGAAGCGGATCAAGATATAGTATACGTGCACGATCCAAACACAACACCAGTAGGACCCAATGACCACTATGTAATACCAAAACACTAACATGTCATTATAATGTCAAAATCAACAAGTAGATCATGCTTAATGGAATTAAAATGATAAACACAAGTTATTACCTTTGATGGTAGGGCAGCAGGAGATATTTCTTTCTCGCATTGATGCTGTTAGCAATCGCACGCTGTAAGTAGAGCTTACTACCTTGTACATCAGACATCACAGCAGTGTATGACGTTCTCTCAGGACATAGAAATCCATACTTGGTAAGTGAAAAAGTTTGCATTTTCTCATGCAAAAACCTATTCATTAATTAAAAGATATAGTAATTAACATTGTTTCAGGGCATCACTTTATAACTTAATTACCAAAAAAGACTAATACTTACAGAATGAATGAGTGGACAAGTGATAGGCACCCAGTCAGATTTCAGGATGTCCTGCAAGTCGTTTGTCCACAAGTCGACTTCTAAAACTTCTTCATAGTGAAGAATGTCAGGTTCAAAGCTAAGAAGGATAGAATCTTTATCAGCTGGGAAGTCACGGATCACATCATGCAACACTTTCATGTTTGGCCCCAAGCGTGCATATATTGAATCATCCACCAAGTTTTGTTTGGTAACGACATTGGTGGATGCTCTGTATCCAGAAGATGTAATCTTTGACTTCTTTTTTTCAGGAGACTTTGATTTCTCCTTTAATGCCTATTTGCAATCGACATACATTACTAATCATGAACTGAACATCCACACACTTATAATTTACTACAATAACTATATTAAAGGTAGTATTGGGCGTACCTTCATACACTTCTGAATCAGGCGAACAGGCCATTGAAGAAATGCACCCTTTGCGGACCGAACCGTGCTGTACTCCTCCGTAGGTACAGGGAGTGCTAAATCAGGACACGTGTATATCGGTTCGTCCACAGACACTCTCCCGTGATACGGCTGTAATGGCATGCCATGGACCACGTCATTCGAGCGTGATGTGTACACTCTTCCTTCTGCAACTGGTATATTTTGATTGTTGTACGGGAGCAAGAGGTTGCAGTTTATTGGATCCTACAATTTAATCAGATTAGTAGATGATTGAACTGATAAATAAGTAATAAACGATATGACAAGTAATAAAACAGTTAAAGATATAAAAATTTACCTGTACAGATGCGTAAGGATACGGATCATTAGACTCTGTGCTTGTGTGCAGTCCAGCAGGATCAGAAGCAGGAGCATATCCATAAGAAGGATCAGAAGCAGGAGCATATGGCTGGGGTGCACCAGTCCCCTGACGCACTTCAGCAAGGATCTCATCCCTCAACTGATCTTTGAAGCTAGTGAGGACACGTAAATGCTCATCATACGGGATCATCCTCTCCTGACTACTACTTCCTTTCCTCGACCCGGGGTTTCCAAATACTTTTCTTATCCCTATGTTAACCCCCCCTAACCCCACTGCTCGGCCTGGATGATCTTTCTTTCCTAGCGCCCGAGACAGCTGGTCATCATGTCGATCAGGAGCCCAAGTCCCTTGGGTTGCTTGCTCGTTCATTTCAGCCTTTAGAAGTAAATGCATATAGGATTTATAATAAATTATAGGATTGAAATATTGAATTTGAAAAAATAATAAGGATTAAACAAAAGTACTTACCATCTTATCAACAATTTCCTTCGTTTTCTCGAAGGGATACAGACGCTCTCCAGTTTTTGGGTCTTTCTTAGTGCGTGAAAGCTTCCAAAATGTACCCCGTTTCTGGTGCTCATCTAGAGTGCTCACATCCGATGGCAACTCCCCTTCTGCCACCCACTCAGGAACTCTTCTGTTAACCCCTTTAGCACCCAGCAAGTGACGATATTCATTCTTCTTCGCATTCGCTGACTGGGCCTCACGATACTCCTATTATCAAGTAAACAAAAGTACACGATGATGATTAAAAACATATACATATGTAAACCTATTTGTATGTATATACAATACTTAATTATTTAATAGTTAGTATGTACCTTCGTCTCCATCTTCTTGTCATAAAACTGCTGCCACTTCTCTTGGGTTATTGCTGTGTAGATCTCCCAAGGCTGGCGTGTGTCGCCGTCAGGCCGCTTAAGCTTCTTGATGAACCATTTGACCAGATCATGCTTATGATCTGAAAATTTTTTGCGCATCATCGATTTTACCATGGTGTAGTACTCGGTTTCTACAGGTATTCGATATCGTTTCTGCATATCATCATAAATGAAAAGGATGTTAGTTATGCATACTTGTAAATCGTATCAATAAATACTGCAACTATTGTTTATTTACCTGTACGATCTCAAACATCTGCTTCTTCAATCCTTCGTCAACCTGAGGCCAGGAGAGAGTGATATCACAATACTCTCGCACTATGATGCCCAGCTCAGTAGTGAAGTCTCCAGCCCATTCCCCAGTCGGTTGTAGATACTCATTAAACTGCAGCGGCTTCGACTCAATCTTTTTTGACTTCAGAGCTTTTGTAGGACCTCGAGGTTTCACGGTCCTGCTCTCTGGGATCTGCGAATCAGAAGGTCCAGCTTGTGTGTCTGCAGCTGGCACATCAGACACTATAATCTCGGCGGTGCCACTACCCCCCTCATCAGTCCGGGCCCTTGATTGCGGCCCTTCCCTCCACGTGTTTGCCTCTTCCTCGGTCGGGCTGCATCACAGAATCTCACCGACCGGATCGTCCATATCATCCATTTGACTGTCTGCACAGATAAACAATATGATATTAATAACAACAAAACAAATAATATAAAAAATACATAATCAGATATCATAAAAAATTAATATTTAATTACCTAACAAACAAACACATCATTTATGGTTTTTCGACCCATAGACCCTCATCATGATCAGACCTAGTATACACTACATCGTCTGGAATATCGACAATGTTGGTGCAGGAACACTGTTAGAAAAGGGTGGTGTCTCATCAAATAATAATTCATCGTCATCAACATCTTGATCAACATTTGTGATCACAAATCTTTTCCCTGGTAAAACTACTGACCATCTAGAATCGATGGGATCTTCTATGTAAAATACTTGTTCACAGTCCTTGGGAAATATGAACGGATCGTGTAGGACCAAGACTTGATAAATCAACCAAATTAAACCCATCCTGAACCCGATAACCGTGTCTGTAATCCACCCACTTGCATTTGAAAATAACAAACTTTTGAAACTGATAATCAAGTTCCCAAATATCTTCAATACATCCATAATACAACCTCGAGGTTGAAATCGCTGAAGCTCGGGTGTACAGAGTTGTTGCTGCTTCTACTTTCACCCCGCTATTCTGGTTTAAACATCTATCATCTTGTCGTTTTGTCCAATAGGTGAACCCATTGATGTCATACCCCTCGTAAGATACAGCAGTGGAACCAGGTCCCAAAGCTAACCAACGGAGCTCTTCACCTACATTATCAGGCGCTAGTGATGCAAGTTTCATAACATGGTCTCTAAACCATGAACAAAAGGTCTTGTTTTGCTCTTTTGTCAGCCAAACAATATTCCTCCCAGGATATTGACCTCTTAGTGTAGTCATGTGTTTCTCAAAAAATGGCTCAATAATCTCAAGGTGATGTAAAACGAACAAATGTGCTAACTCCATTGAGGATGAATCAATTGCCACAATTTTTTTCCCAGTAACACCTTGACCTTCTGTCCCTCCCGTGTGTCTAGGTTGTGGTACTCCAATAGCAACTGCACCCTTTAAGTATTCAGTACAAAATTCTGTCACTTCTTCGGTTATTGTCCCTTCTATAATACTTCCTTCAGGTCGATATCTATTCTTCATCCTTCCCTTCAAAATTCCCATGTATCTCTCAAACGGATACATGTACCTCAAATATATTGGACCACATAATTTGATTTCCCTAACAATGTGAACAACTAAGTGAACCATGATGTCAAAAAAAGAGGGTGGAAAATACATTTCAAGTTGACAGATCGTAACAACAACATCACGTTGCAGACTGTCAAGTGTATCAGCATCCACGACTTTATTGCACACTGCATTCAAAAAGAAACATAGTCTTGTAATTGCATTTCGGACATCCTTCGGCAATATACCCGAATGACAACAGGAAGGAGATGCAACATCAGAACGTGATAATCATGAGATTTCAACCCGACCAATTTCAAGTCCTTCATTGACACAAGACTTTTCCAGTTAGATGAATAACCCGTAGGAACCTTAAGGGAATGAAGACATTTGCAGAAGCTGATCTTCTCATTCTTAGACAAAGTGTAACATGCTGGAGGTAAATATGTTCGTTTGCCTCTTTCTTGAGGATGCAACTCCTCACGTATGCCCATAGCTTCATGTCTCTTCGAACCTTTATTCCGTCTTTTGTTTTCCCAGGTATGTTAAGCAAAGTCCCAACAACAGCCTCACCAACATTTTTGACAATATGCATAAAATCAAGACAATGCCTAACAGATAAATGTCTCCAATATGGAAGTTCCCAAAATATTGAACATTTTTTCCAGATGTTTTTTTGGGTAGATTTGGACGGAACACCGAAAACATTCTCAATGTCTTTCACCTTTTCATAGATCTCTTGAGAACTCAAAGGTATACGAGCAACACGTGTTTCAGTCTTTCCGTTGAATAACTTCCTTTTTTTACGGTACGGGTGTGCTGCTGGCAACAATCTACGATGACACATGTACACGTTTTTGCCAGAAAACTTTAGACGATCAGAACAAGTGTCGTCCTCACATATTGGGCAAGCAAATGTGCCTTTCACCGTGTATCCAGATAAATTCCCGTACGCTGGAAAGTCATTCACTGTGCAAAACAACATGGCACGAAGTGTGAAGTTTTGTCTGGCGTAACCGTCATAAACCATGTCCCCTGATTCCATAGCAATTTCAAATCGTCAATCAGCGGTGCAAGATATACATCGATATTATGTCCGGGTTGTTTAGGACCAGAAATCAACAATGATAACATAATGTATTTTCGCTTCATACACAACCACGAAGGAAGATTGTAAATAACAAAACAGGCCAAGTGCTGTGTTGACTACTTAGAGTGCCGTAGGGATTCATCCCATCTGTACATAGCCCGAGTCTCAAATTTCGATTATCACTGGCAAAATCTTCAAATCTTCTATCGATAGTCCTCCACTGTGGTGAATCAGCTGGATGTCTCAGCTTATCATCATTTTTCCTTCCTTCTGCGTGCCATCTTAAATTTTGGGCATCTCTGACATTTGCAAACAGACGTTTGAACCTTGGTATTATGGGTAAATACCAAATGACTTTTGCTGGAGGACTTTTTTTCTTAGAATTGGATGATTGGCCGTCCTTATGTTTATAGCGTGACAAATGACATTTTGGACACTGATTCAAATGTTTATTCTCTCCTCTGTATAATACACAACTGTTTGGACATGCGTGTATCTTTTCTACTCCACACCCATAGGACACATCAACTTTTTTGCATCATAAGTGGATGTAGGAAGATTGTTATCATCTGGAAGCATGTCGTGGAATAGTTCTAGTATTGCCGTAAAACTCTTATCACTCCAGCCGAATCTTGCTTTCATATTGAACAAGTGTAGCACGGATGTCAATTTTGAAAATTTGGTGCATCCGGGGAACAAAGGGGACCGTGATGCGTCAACTAATCTTTGATATTCATCGGGCTTGTCTGTGAAATTATCCTCAACATCTTGCAGCATAGAGTTCAGTTGTTCAATCTTTTCACTATCATCGTTGATTTCAGTGTCACTCTGATCACACTCATTATTAGGAAATGTGGTATCATCGGTAACCTTTCTTGTTTCACTGTTCTGCTGGGTGGAAGTATGCACCCTGCTACTACTTCTAAAGACTCGCCATGCAAAAACCATATCTTATAGTTTGGCATAAATCCACGTCGTGATAGATGAAATCTGATAGCATGTAGGTTAGGGAATTTGTTGCGAAGTTCGCACTGTGCACATGGACAGGGAATGTGAGTGTCGTTCATCCTTTTCTGATGATAGAGAGCTGCTTTGCAAAATTCATTTTCCACTTTCGATTCAAAATAATTCCCTCGCAGACCGTACATCCATTCACGGTCCATTCTACAAACAACCAGTCAAAATTTAAAAAATATTTAGAAAAAAGTGTTATAATGTATAATAACTTAACTAACATTTAAAATATTAAATATAAAAAATAACAATAACTAACCTATCTTCGGAAAAGGATATATTCGATATTGTTCGTACGGCGAGTCTATATAATATATATAATACGCTATTTTATATACTACTTGGTTGTGTTATATGCATATTATATATATGTGTATACACATCTATAATATATACTACTTGATGATATATATATATAAAAATATATATAGTTGGTTATTTTATTTTGTTATATTTATATATGTACATCTACTCAACTAACTAGCTACTAAATATAAACTAACTACACAAACATTTATAGAACACCTTGCTGGCATATACATTATTTTGTGGTTATTCTATCGTGTTTATATATATATAATCCTGCAACTAACTATTATATTGTAATCAACAAATTATACAAACAATTATGCATGATAAATTGAAATTGATTTAGGTTGAAAAAAAAACTAACCGGTATTTGGATGGACGAGGATCAAACGGAAGCGGGTGGCGAGTGAAGACACGAGGAGCTAGCTAACGCGACTACTACTCTGCCAATCTTGTGTAGTATCTAAATGAAGAAAACACAGTACAATTGAAACGTCAATTCACCAAGGTCGTTTACTTCTCAAAAATTCACATAAACAATGGTAAGATAGCAAAAAAATCACTGAAATTGGTTAAATCATTTCATCGAACACCTTGCGAGCGTATAGTTTATTTTCTAAAATTGCCCACATATTGTATTTCCAATCAAACCAATCAATCAATTACACTCCAGAATACATATATCAATCAACAATTACATATAAACAACAAATTAGGACCAAATTCAACAAAATCTCATAATTTTCGAATTGGAGAACAACTAACCTCGTTCTCTGTTGGCGTCGGATTTGGGCAGCAGCAGACCGTGGGGGTAGTGGCGCGACTGGGGCGGCAGGAGGCGGCGGCGGTGACGGCGGCGATAGGCGCGGCGGCGACGGAGAAGAAGAGAGGGCGATTTGAGGGGCGAACTGGAGTGAGAGCGTCGAGAGGAAGAACAGAGAGCAGAGCTTCGACAATATGTCGAGTCGGGGCGCTAGGGTATTAGAAACAAGACTCATTTTCGGCGGTTCCTATATACAACCGCCGAAAATAGCCAACTAAAAAGACCATTTTCGGCGGTTGTATATAGGAACCGCCGAAAATGAGGCTTCGACTTGACTATTTTCGGCGGTTCCTATATACAACCGCCGAAAATGGTCTTTTTAGTTGGCTATTTTCGGCGGTTCCTATATACAACCGCCGAAAATAGCATGTCCCGACACACATTTTCGACGAAAATTTATAAATCGCCGAAAATGGGGGGCCGAAAATGGCCATTTTTCTACTAGTGACTTTATGGTGTGTGTCGAAACAATGAAATATATTTTAATATTTTTGAAGTCATCCAAAAGTGGGTTATATCCTTCCATCGTTCTTGTCTTTGTTGGGAGGCCAAATTCTTCCATGAATGCAGATGTGGCAATGGTTAAATGCATTTCTGTCACTTTTTGCCAATGAGAGACTTCATCAAACACGGAAACTGAAATTTAGCATTAGAGACTAAATCTGTTTACTGAAACATGTTTTGTTTTTTGAAAAATTACATTGCCCACCCATGAGGTATTGGGGAATTACAATACTCACCCATGAGTTTTAGAAAATTATAATGCCCACCCATGAAATATTAAGAAATCACAATGCCCACCCATAAGTTTTAGAAAATTACAATGCCCACTCATGTACTTATCGAAAAGAGGTGAAATCGAATATGTAAAGTAATGATTACCTTAAGAAACAACTTAGACAATGGTAAAAAAAATTAAAACCCTAAATTAATCTTATATGACCACTTAGAAGTTAAATAAATGAAACATGCCTAAAAATAACAAAATAAAGAAATAAAATCAAATAAAATGAGGTGAACATATATGTGATTACTCGTAATTTTTGCACGTTTTTTTCTTCATTTCATCACTCTAACGTTGCACGGTGTAAATTAGGTTTTTTTTTAGGTTTTACATAGTTGAATTGATTAATCAATGTAAAATTTACTTAGATCTTTGATTTTCACCTCATTTTGATAAGTACATGGGTGGACACTATAATTTTCTAAAACTCATGGGTGGGCATTATAATTTCTTAATATCTCATGGGTGGGCATTGTAATTTTTTAAAGCTCATAGGTGGGCATTGTAATTCCCCAATACCTTATGGGTGGGCAATGTAATTTTTCCTTTTTTATAAAACATGTTTACTGAAACATGTGAATGTACATATATGTACATGTAACAGATATATATATATATAAGTAGATGCTTGATATGCAAGAGAACAAGTCATGTGCTCTAGTTATCTTCCAGATCGAGATACGCTTTCGTGGAGTTCTGGCACCCACACGAAGCCAAAGAAGCGATATCGGCAACTAATGGAAAGCAACTAGACGGTAATTTCATTACCTCTCAACAAGCCAGGCCACGGCGCAGCAGAGCACACACGCAGGGAAATACCTCCACCCCCTACATGCGTCAAAACTCTCACAGAATAATCTTCCACAAAACCAACAGCGCTATCCACACCACCATCCAAACAAAAACTCACAACAACCACAGTATGATCCCCGCGAGAACCCAAACGACCAGGCCTCATCCCACGTAGAGGAATCGATACCCCCCTTCCTAGACCGCTCTGTGAGTATGATCAACAGCCTGCACTCGAGTGTAGTCCTAACATGCCAGGAGGGCATCGACAAAGCAACAGTGAAGAAGTCCTAGTAAAAGAGTCAAGATCAAGGCGCTAACTACTCTCTCGCAGACAAAGATAGTGGTAGGCCTATGCTATGTCCATGACAAAACGCTACTTCTAGAGAATCAATCTCTGGGGAGGAGGAACTGGCACTTCAAAGAATGGAACATCTCTGATCAACCGTCGCTAAGAGAAGCTTCAATTATAATCCGAAACGTGCCCATCCATAACTGGTGCGAATCTACTATCAGGAAAATTGCAAGCACGGTAGGTACAGTTCTAGCAATCGAGGAAGACTTTTCAGCCCCACCGGCTTTCCTAGAGGCGCATGTCCGAATCAGAACTGGGCACTGGGAAACTATCAACAAAGAAATCCTGTGCTATGATGGAGAAAACCCTGTCAAAATCGGTGTGGTCGAAATCTGGAATGAAGATATCTCCGACCACCGGAAGTCCACCGAAGATCGAGAACCGAGCAGCCCAATCGACGCTGTTCCAGTTCACAAATCAACTCCATGGCACGTGCACAGTCCATCAAGAAAAAGTCTTGAAGACCACATGAATACCACCGAAGTAACCACCCACGTGCCACGAATAAGCTGGCCTGAAGAGTTCCACATCAGCAAGAAACCCAGCAATAACAAAGAGGCAAGTAATATGGCTAATTTAATAGCAGAATCAGAGGGGACACGCACAACAAATCGCACCTTCAGACGCCTCCTAGACCAATTATTCAACTATATCCCCCACTCTCTGTCAGAGCCGCTTTCCATTTTCGGTAATCGTATTATTCTGCTGCCACCCCACGAACCATACTTTTATATTGTGAGACACATGCAGTCCTCACCACCAGAGATCATTGACAAAACAATGTCGATCAATGAAAAGGCGCGCAAGCCTGCAGCTCCCCATACTGCTACAACCCCCAACCCACCAAAGTTAGCACTTACCGCCACCACCTCAGACCAAACTTTGACCTTGACTGAATCCTCTTTGAACTCCCAATCAACCGCAATTCAATATCCAAATCCTACATCGCCAGCAAGTCCAACGCTCCCAGCACAAGAAAGCCATCTGGAGATAGTCCTAACACAAGGACAAAACAGCCCCAGCCCATCATCCCCTAGCAGCCCACCTCACGAAGGAACCAAATCCCCAGAAACGCCAAAATGTCTAGCTTTCGGAGAAAAACTTCAATGCTCAATTCCTCACCCCGATAGATCAGCTATTAACCTGAGTAACTCTCTCAGAAGAAGCAAAAGGATTGAATCCAGATCTTACTCACGTCATGCATCTTCTTTCAAAACATCCAAGGAATAAAAAAGAAAGAGAAATGGAATATGCTCCAAGCAAGATTAACAGCTACAGAAGCATGCATCGCCTGCCTGCTCGAAACTCACCATTCCCCGCCTCCCTCAGTAAAATTCAGTCCCTGTGGGGATTGAAAAACACAAACGGCCTGGGAGGAGATTCAGGCCACAAGGTCACTCGGGAGGTATATCGTCACATGGAACCCGAATGAAATCATAGTCACCAACTGTATCAAGAGAGTAACCGCTGGATGGCCCCTAGACGTGGCATGGAAAAATAATTTCTTTCTCTGGTTCTATTATATTTACTTACTCCCCATGATGCTGAAGATATAGAAGAATCATGTACCGAGAGTAATTGACATACAAGCTCACTACCACATCCCATCTTACTACTTGGCGATTTCAATGAAGTTTTGAAAGGAGCAGAAGAAAGGGGGGAACCCACAGTTTGAAAACATAAGCATGAGATTTTCAAAGACTTGGGCTGAACCAATTAGGTGTGACTGAAATCGAGCTCTAAGGCTGGTAAATTCACCTGGCGCAGAAACAACTCGATGAGTCGTATAGACAGAGCATTCTCAGCTGTGAGTGGTTCTCTACATTCCCAGATTTGAAACTCAAGGAAGATATGGAGATCTATCTGATCATAGAGGCATCTGGATCACTCTTGAAGAAAGGTATTGGGGTCCCAAGCCTTTCAGGGCTATCAACGGATGGCTGGATCACTCATCTTTCATCCAGCAGTCAACTTGAGTTGGCCGAAGCTTGGAACACAACCTCCCTCAAAAACTCAAGTATTAAAGAAACCCATCAGAACCTGAAACAAAAGGTTTTTCAAAAACTCCAACTATGATAATCAGATTGACAGATGAGCTCCGGAAAATTGATGAACTGGATGAAGCCCACCCCCCTGATGTAACAAGAACCATAAGGAGAAAGGCTCTACTTGCCAAATGCTGAAAACACTGCGACAGACAAAGTATACAGGCGACAATGCTCACCGCAAAAAACATTTTACTCAAGGGGCAACCATACCAAATATTTCCACCGCTCGGCCACTATGAACCGAAGAACAAATAGAATCTCTCAACTGGTTGTTGGCAGCGAACTCTCCTCAGACCCGAGCAGCATAAAACAGGAAATCACTCGCTTCTACAAAAACCTCTTCTTGGCACTTTTGGACAGTGAGTCACTACCTCCATTCCAGGGAAGTCCCTGCCTTAGCCAAGCAGAAGCAAACTCTCTAGAAACCTTGCCCTCCGATGCAGAAATCAAAACAACAATCTGGAGCTGTAGCGATGACAGAGCTCCAGGTTACGATGGGTTTAACTTCAGATTTGTCAAGAAGCTATGGCAGATAATTGGGGTCGACTTCACAAACTCTATCAAAAGCTTCTTTACCCATGGACGACTACCCAAGGGCTGCAATATGACGTGGATCACACTAATTCCAAAAATACCTGGAGCCACCAAGGTAGAAGAATTCCGACCTATAAGTATGATAGGTTGCATCTATAAAACAATTACAAAGATCATGGCACTAAGACTAGCCAAGGTCCTCCCGAAGCTAGTCGACGAAACTCAAAGCGCCTTTCTTAAGGGAAGGCAGATCTTGGAAGGGCCTCTCATTGCAAATGAAGTAATCCGATGGCTAAGAGCATCAAAAAAAGAAGGTGTCCTCCTGAAAATTGACTTCCAAAAAGCTTTTGATAGTGTCTCATGGAATTTTGTGGAAAGAATGCTAATCCTAATGGGATTTGGCCAAACCTGGTGCTTATGGATCCGAGAATGCATCACTACCACCAGCATCTCCATCCTAGTAAACGGTTCTCCGTCCCCCCCTTTCTGCCCAAGGCGAGGTTTACGACAGGGCGATCCGCTATCACCGCTCCTCTTCATTATATCTGCTGAAGCATTAAGCTGGTTGCTTGACACAGGTATCCAGCGTGGAGTAAGATCTGGTGTTTGCATTGGAAGCCACTCGTTGAGGTTGTCCCACCTCCAATTCGCAGATGACACATTGATCTTTTGCAAGCCAGACGCAAATGAGTTCCTAGCTGTCAAATGGGTGCTAGCATGGTTTAAAGATATGAGCGGTATCGATGTAAACTGGGGGAAGACAGCAGCATTTCCTATTAATCTTGTCAAGATCAGATTGAGACCTTAAAGACTACACTGGGTTGCACTATCAAAGAGCTACCAGACACCTACTTAGGCTGCCCTCTGGGAGCAAATACCCGACTAAGCAAGACTTGGAAACCAGTAATAGACAAGGTTGAGAAACGGCTATCAAACTGGCGGGCAAAATCCTTATCCAGAGCGGGGAAACTAGTGCTAATCAGAGTTGTGCTTGACAGCCTCCCCACATACTACATCAGCCTTTTCAGAATGCCCAAAAGTGTGATCAAAAGGATTAACCATATCCAAAGATCTTTCCTCTGGGGTGATGGAATTTCCCGTGGCGTTCCACTCATGTCCTGGAATAAGATCTCTCGACCGGTCTCTCTAGGTGGTCTTGGGGTATGCGACTTTGAATCAAAAAATGTTGCGTTGCTGTTCAAATGGTGGTGGCACTACCACAAATCTGACAACCGTCTTTGGAAAAAAGTCATGGGTGCTACGTATAATACAAATATTGATCTGCCGATCTTTGACGAGGGATGGAACAAACTAAAAGGGGTGGGCCCTGGAAAACTATCATGTCTCTATGTAGCTAGTCACCAGAAATTAACTCGATAGTTAAAGATAATGTACGCTGGATTCTCTACAACGGCAACCTGGTGCGCTTCTGGTTAGACCCATGGGCAGGTAATTTCTCCTTAAAATCCAGGTTCAGCAGGCTATACCTCCTTAGTGAGCAGAAGACTGCTAGTGTAGCAGAAGTAGGTATTTGGAACGGTGAGCTTTGGCTTTGGAACTTGATATGGAGAAGGCCTCTTTTTGTGTACGAAGAAGAGGAATGGAATGAGTTATCTCTGCTGATCAGCTCCATCATACCTCACCCCTCCGCCTCCGACAAACTGCGTTGGTCCCTTTCAGCAGATGGAGCCTACTCTTGCAAGTCCTTCTACAAAGCAATCTGTAGCCGCGGCCAACCGGACCTCCCTGTCTGGCACTCCCTTCTGTGGCGTAAGCTAGCCCCCCCACGCATTGAGCTCCTGGCGGTTCAGTCTCCATAACCGACTAAACACCAAGGACGTCCTCTTTGAGAAAGGTTTGATACCTCTGAACCAACTATGGTGCCCGCTCTGCTGCACAGCAATAGAGACAGCAGCCCACATCTTCCTTCACTGTCCTGAATCTTCCAAGATGTGGGCAGCATTCTATCATGGTGGGGCATAAATACGACATTCCCTTCTTCAGTTGCCCACGCTTTTGAGCTCTGGTGTGCCGTGGAGATCCCCCCTCTTCTCAGGAAATCTTGGGCTTCCACTTTCATTCATAGCATCTGGAGGATTTGGTGGATAAGGAATGAAAAGATTTTTCAGAGCAAAGCCCCAGATTGGCAGGAGTGCTCTCTTGCGGTTAAAAGACAGGTGTGAGAATGGGAAATGAAGAAAGTGCTCCCAGTATCAGTGAAATACCCCTAACATTTAAATAATTAAATATAAGTAAATAAATATTATTTGAGGAATTATAAATATTATCTGGGGGATTATGAAACCCTAAGAAAGTATATAAACACTTGGGCGTTAAAAACGCACCTAAACTCCTTAAGGTCAAAAACGTGCGTTAAAACCTGACCTTAAGATAAACAAGATATATAAGCTATAAACTTCACATGAAGTTAACCAAGGATCATTATATGATCTTCAGAACACAGGACTTCATCTAAGACTGAGTGAAAATACAATATGCTCGGGAATTCCCTTAAAGGCCCTTAAGTCCCAAAAGTCCCGGAAATACAATATAGGATGAAGTAAAGCAATACACTTCATTCCAAATGCACCATAACACATTAATAAACATTTGAGATGAATTACTCACACTAAATTCTCAGTTAAACATAAAGTGCTAGGAGATGCCTTATGAGGGTCCCATAAACCCTCGGGAATGCCTAGGAGGAGTGCCGAGGTGGCACGAACTCCTATAAATTAATTCTTAGAGTTCCTAACATCATTACTCAACATTCTAAAGAGAATGCACGAGCTACTTCCTCAAAAATAAACAAAGTGCTCGGACGAATTTCTTAACGCTCTTTTTTGCCCGGTTAGCCCGAGAGTTGTGTTTTGAGTTGATATAACCCCATATAACTCAATGTAACACCTAAACATATTATTATTGACTATAAACAATGTCAATAAACACTTGTAACTCATAGCGACTAATTATTTTTTAGAAAATCCTTAAAGCACAAAATTGCACATTCGGGTGTCACAAAAATGTGTTCTACGCAATTGCCTTGAGGTTTTTGAGGAGCCACGAGTTGATAATATTAAAAGTGGATAAATTGACCATCTAAATCAATTAATTCCAGTACTACACTCTTAGTACAAATGTAATACCCCAACCCGAAATCCAATAAACTGAACGGCGATCACTCCCAAATAAAATACAACTGCAGCGGAAATAAATACAACAACCGGGCGGTATTACAATGCCGTTGGCCACCCTTGTGACCAACAAGGCTAAGTCCAAATACAATCCTCAAATGTCACGGTCTGGAATACAGATACAACCCGAGATACTAGGAATCAAACTCAAAGTAAATACTGAAATAAAATAATTAACTAATAGTAGACTCCCAAAGCTTGGTCTACCCCACCTACACTCAGTGTGGTGATCTTCTTAAACTTCAGGTACCTGAAAAATGGGGGTGCCCCCAAAGGGGCTCAGCAAACAATGCTGGTATGGAAAACGTGCAGCCCATCGTCTACCGGGCCACACCAACTACTTTGTCGAACACATGCAGTTCATTTTTATAAAGCTGTAAACAAGCATATTCTGATAATAACAAGTATCCATACAAGGACAATAATGTCACATAGAACAAGACACAGAAGGTCGAGTTAGCTGAACTGAAATTCTTTACTGATAGTCGGTCCACACAATGGGACTGACCGTTATAACTGAATATCTGAAATAGTGGAGGTATAGTGACCTCGTTATAGAGAAAGGTTGGGTATAAAAACCCCAGGAGATAACGTAGTTAAACCCTGAACTGAATGGCGTGGGAAATAAGAACCCACTAGAGGAATAAAGTCTTCCTCGAACTGAAGGGCATTTGAATCCCGGAAGGAATAGAGTCTTCCTCCCAACTGAATGTTCCGTCGCGACGTAGTAGGAGACGACCTGAGACAGGTACAACTCCCGCAGCATGCATGGCCAGATCCAACTGGGCTCCTCATTCTCGAAGTATATATTGTTAAGTGTCATATAAAGACATTAAACAAAACACAATGTGTATTGTCAATTATCACGTTTAGGATAATGACGTTTGTTATAAAGTGAAGTTAGTGAGAGACTTGAGTACAAGTCCTCGGTATACTGAAACGCAGGTATTTAATCCACTGGTATAGTAGTGTTTGTATGCGTGGGACATACACGTTGTAGTCAGCAACATCACGCACATAAAATAACAACAGTGCAAGAGTAAAACAACAGTTTACATTAATTATCTTGGTCGTTATTTCAAACAACAGATAGCACACAAGCCGGTGTAATCCGTTAGAAAACAGGTTGCAAGAATCCCATACCGTTCACCGTAGACTGTACTGGTTTAATTCCCGGTCAACGTCTGGTCAAACAAAGTCCTAGAATAGGATTAACTGAAAGGGTTAATTTATGTTACCCTTATATAATGATTCTATTGATCTTTTAACAAATCTCGTATTTGTTATTTCATGTGAGGTTTATTTCTTTTAATTACCTCATGATTTATGTATAACTTATTTGTTATTCCTTTTTGATTTATTTTAAATCCTTTAATGTACATATAGTATTATATATTCATGTACTATTTGTTGTTTATTTTAATTGTCTAAGTGACATAACAACTTATAATTTTCTTAACTATATTTATATGTCATACATGACATAAATTCTTATAGTTTTCATTATTGCTTAACCAAAAGTAAAATCATTGGTTACTTTTAAATTCCTGATAACTATATAAGTCATAGTTTAAACTTCATAACTCCTTTAATCAAAATTCTTTCTTTCTAATTCCTCCAAAATCCATGTAGGACCTATATTTATTTTAATCTAAATTCTTACCCTTATATTTCGGTTATTCACAAAACATCCACATAAATTCATAAACTTTATATTAAATTCTAATCTCATTTTATTATAGAGTTTTAACTTCTTATTTAGCTAAATTACAAAGCCATCCATAACATTTTGGTATATAGCTTTTAAATATTATAACTCTCAAAAATTACAACTTAGCCCCTTAAATTCTCGGCTTTAATAATTTATTTCTTATAATTACAATCTAACCACAAAACCTCATAACCTTTACATAATGTCATGTAAACTATAGTTTTAATTTTAATTCTCCATAAATGCCGAATATATATATAAATTCTTAAATTACCAAACTAACCCCAAAGTAATTCGGCTTTGTCATTTATTTTTCCTTAATTACATTTTCACCCCAAAACTTTATAATAGTTTCTTAATAACTTATAAACTATAGTCTAAATACTTAATTTCTTAAAATTTCGAAAGTGATCCTAATAATTCTCTTATTTATGAATTCGCCCACTAATAAATTATAAACTTTCATAACATCTTTTATAAATTACATAATAGCCCAAAACTTTATGAAATGTACTTTTAACACTTGTTTAAATTATCTAAAATTCATAAACTTAATTCCTAACCTTATATTATATCATATATATTCCAAGAATACCCTTAACTCTCGTTTTTATATTAAACCACTAAACTTTGTAAAAATTACATTTAAACCACATAACTTAATTAATTAGCCATTTAAGCTCTAATAAAATATTTTTAACTCACCAAACTTTATGTATAAGTTTATATACCTAAGTAGGTCATTAATACCTATTTAACACTAAACAATTCGGCCATATTTATTTAGTGACCATATAGTATATAAAAGTGGATTTATATGTCATAATAACTATACATAAATTCATATGAGTCATATAACTTATGTAAAAATTATTGTAATGTCTTATATTGATTCTTAGCTTAAAATAAAGCATTTTTGCCCTTGATAATTCGGCCTTAATTTATTTGTAACATAAGTAAATTTTGTGACACAAAAATGTGTCTTAAGGTAAATATTTTCTATATATGTTATAGATTATATTTTTGGCATATAATACCATATAGTTTCGGTTTTATAACCTAGGAGATGTACATAATTTTTGTATAATTTTTAGAAGCTTAACAAAGCTTATAACATAAAGGTTTACTTAGTAAACTTACTTCTTAACAAAGGTGGTTAAGTGCTTGAACTCTTCTTGAATCTCCAAGCTTTCTCCAAGGTAATATTGATGCTCCACTTCGGTTATATGCAAGTGGTGAAGGAGTTTTAGGAGTTAGATCTTGAATAAAGATCTTAAGTAGATTTGTAAGTAGTTTTACAAGATTTACCTTAAGCTTTTTCTCCTTATATTTTCTCACCAAAGGTAGATGAAGAACAAACTTTCCTTCATGAAAATGAAGAAGAAAAGAGTCTTAGAAAAGTAGAACTTGGTTACACATAAAATGTGCTTTAAGGATTTACAAGCATTAAAACTACCTTAAGATAACCTTGAGATGCTCCTTGGTTTAATGTTGGTTTGGACAACCTCCTTGGAGAACTAATTGATGTCGAACACTTGTTGTTAAGCTAGGAAGAGTTTTGCTTCAAGGCTTGACAAGAAATGCTAGGAAATTACCTTAAAGATGAAGATAGAAGTTAATCTCCATTAATGGACTTAAGAGCTTCAAAGGAAGAAGATGAAGCTAGAAGAGAGAGGAGAGAGCTTACCAAATTCGTAGGTGTGGAGTGCAAGAGAGGAAATGAGACTAAACTTACGTATAAGGTAAGAAGTCTTAAATTTGATTTTTGTTTTGTCAATTTTTAATGTCAAATGACTATACTTTTTCCTTAGTTTATTACATGGTTTATTGGCTCAATAAATGCCCATGTTCTCTGCATAAAACGGCATGTGGTGTGTGACAAGGCAAGAGTTGGAAAGGATGATTGTGAGCTAGAAGACAAGGTAATTTAGGTAAGTTATTCTTTTGATTTTTCTAAGTTAGGCTTGTCTTCTTCCTCCCTTGTAGAGTCACGAATTCAAGGGTCAAATGGGGTGTCTTAATTGACATTGAAGAGCCAAGGACAAGCATGTTAGGTCACATGGAAAAGAAGGAATCTAGAAAAGTGAATTCTAGATCTACTTTTTACTTTTTCTCATTTGTTTTTGTTCTAGCTCACATGGCCTTATTCCATGGCCTAATTTCGACAGCTTGCTGGTCAAATGAGACCTACATACTTACATTAAGTAATATAACACATGGGAAGGTGAGTCACCATGTTCTATGCTTTTTATAAACTTTTAATGCAATTTTTATACTAGTTTTTGCTCTTAAAATCGGCCCCTATAGAGAGCCTTGTTGACTAGTCACACCAACTGATTTAGAAGGTCATTTTAACCCTTTTTAGATTACCAATTCGTGGCATGTCAAAAACTACAAGGTAATTGCGTAAAACGCATTTTCGTGACACCCGAAGGTGTGTTTTTGTGCTCTAAGGAAATTTTGGGAAACCAATTGTTTTTATGAGTTCCAAGTGTTTGTAAACACTTATTATAGTAAATAAACATATACTAAGATGTTACATTGAGTTATATGGGGTTATATCAACCCGTGACATAATTTACGGGCCATCGGGACACTCCCGGGCCAAAAAGGAGCGCTAAGAAATCCTCCTTGGTTTTTGCTGAATTTTGAGAAACCACTTCGTGGGTTCTCTTTAGAATGATAAATAATGATGTTAGGAACTCTAGGAATTAATTTTATAGGAGTTCGTGCCACCTCGGCACTCCTCCGGACTTTTCGTGCTTTAAGGAGCGGGGTGAGCACTCCCGAGCATTTTGCGTATTTGACTGAATATAGCTTAGGGAATATATTTGTATATTCATATATAATTGTATGACCATTTAGTTTGAATATTAGAGGGTCATACAAGGTCATGTTTGACCATATGCTTCTAAGGCGTTTTAGCGTTTATGGTGAAACGACTGTTTTTACGTAACGTTTTCATGCATGGGTTTGCATGCGTACGTGAAATGATTTATATTTGGATTATATTCCAAAAATAATGATTAATAATATTATTTAGATTTGGGGTATTTCAATCTACCCCCCTTAAAAAGGACTTCGCCCCGAAGTCTCATATTTAAAGTATAAGGTTGTGGGGGAATCAAGTTCCACTAAGTATCCACAACTCAATCTAATTTTTAGGGATCAAGTCCCAAGTCTCTATATCCCTAAGTTCATAGTGTATATCAAGTACAACAGAAATACTTGGAATGTCATAACATATACTTGCAGTGTAAAGCAAGGTAGTGAACACAATCACTTTTCATTTCAAATGGTGCAACGTAGTGCATATAATATTTCCATTGTAGTGTAATGAAGTACACACAATCAATTAGAAGTACAAGGTACATTCAAAACACAGTGTTACACAAGAACACATACAAGACAAGGTGTCACTGAAATGCACAAAAAGTGCAACAACTGAAATGCACAAAAGTGCAACAACTGAAATGCACAAAAGCAACAAATGCAATGCACAAAGGTGCAACAAAGTGCACACTAAACTCAAAAATGAAAAAGGCTCTACCCCCCAAAAAGAAGGGGTACGCCCCCGTACCCTAGACTAAAGTGCCTAGTCGGTAAATAATGAGGGAAACTTCGCTCGCATATCAGCTTCGAGTTCCCATGTGGCCTCTTCCACATCGTGGTTCGACCAAAGAACCTTCACGAGGCTCACAGACTTGTTTCGAGTCTCTCGTGTCTTCCTATCTAAGATTCTTTGCGGTGTTTCCACATACCGCATTGTTGGTTCTAAAGAGAGTGTCTCTGGTTGTAGAACATGAGAAGGATGAGGCATGTATTTCTTAAGCTGAGACACGTGAAAAACATTGTGTACTTTGCCCAACTCGGCTGGCAAATCAAGTCGATATGCCACTAGGCCCACCCGCTCTATGATAGCGTAGGGTCCTACAAATTTCGGGCTTAGCTTGCCCTTCTGACCAAATCTGAATACACCCTTCATGGGTGAAACTCGTAGAAATACCTGGTCGCCAACTGCGAACTCAAGGTCTCGTCGCCTCTCATCAGCATATGATTTCTGTCTGTCCTGTGCTGCTTTCATATTGTTTCTGATCTGCTGAACTTCTGCCTGGACTTGCTCCAAGTACTCAGGCCCAATGATGACGGTCTCACTAGACTCGTCCCAGCACAAAGGTGTGCGGCATGGTCTGCCATATAAAGCCTGAAAAGGTGACATCTGTATAGAGGCGTGATAGCTGTTATTGTAAGCAAACTCGATGAGATGTAATCTATCTATCCAGCTGCCCTGAAATCCAAGGCACATGCTCGTAGCATGTCCTCTAAGGTCTGAATAGTCCTCTCTGACTGACCATCTGTCTGAGGATGAAATGCTGTGCTAAGCTTCAACTCAGTGCCAAGTGCCTCGCGAGTAGCTCGCCAGTATCGTGAGAGAAATCTAGTGTCTCGATCTGAAACAATAGTCTTAGGTACTCCATGATGTCTGATAATCTCTCTCAAATAGCTCTGCTAACTTTGGCACTTTCCAAGTGTCTTCATCGGAATAAACCTAGCAACCTTAGTCAGTCGATCAACAACAACCCAAATCATATTAAGGCCTCCTCTCGTAGGTGGTAGTCCCACCACGAAGTCCATAGAGATATCATAAAACTTCCACTCTGGAACTGGCATAGACTGTACCATACCTCCTGGTCGTCTATGTTCGAATTTCACTTTCTGACAAGTGAGACATCGAATCACATACTCTGTCACGTCGCCCTTCATACCACTCCACCAGAAATACCTCTTTAGATCTTTGTACATCTTAGAAGCTCCTGGATGGACAGATGTGGTAGAAGTGTGGGACTCTCGAAGAATATGCTCCTTATATCTGTGCTGTCTCTGGGAATACACAATCTCCCTTCAATCTGATGAGTCCATCATCATGTAACTGGAACTCATACTTCCACCCTCAAATGTACCGTCACAACTTCTGACTGATCTCCATCATTCGCTGATCACTCTGCTGTGCTCTGCGTATGTCGTCCATAAGACTCGAGCTAGCCACAATGGCATTAAGGAATATGCTCGTCGACTATGCGTCTGCTACAACATTAGCTTTCCCTTCCTTGTACTGCAAATCAATGTCATATCCTTAAGAAATTCAACCCATCTTCTTTGTCTCATGTTTAACTCCTTTGGGTGAATACATACTTCAAACTCTTGTGATCCGAATATACGGTCATCTGGACACCATACAGGTAGTGGCGCCAGATCTTCAAGCAAAAACAATAGCTCCAAGCTCCAAGTCATGTGTGGGATAGTTTTCCTCATGTTTCTTCAACTGTCGGGAAGCGTAGGCGACTACCTTCCCATTCTGCATGAGTACACACCCTAATCCCCTACCTGATGCATCACAGTAAACTTCATAACCCTCTGTGCCTTCAGGTATAGTCAAAACTGGTGCTGATGTCAAGGCATTCTTCAGAAGCTCGAATGAGGTCTCACATTCAGTAGTCCATGTGAAAGGTGCATCCTTCTTCATTAAGCTGGTCATAGGTTTGGCTATTTTGGAGAAGTCTCTGACAAACCTTCTGTAGTATCCTGCTAAACCAAGGAAACTCCTGATGTCCGTAACTGTCTTTGGCCTAGGCCAAGTGCGAACTGCTTCTATCTTTGCTGGATCCACTGCGATCCCAGCATCTGAGATAACATGTCCTAAAAAGGAAACTCTGTCCAACCAAAACTCACATTTGGAGAACTTAGCATAAAGCTGGTTCTCCCTTAAGATCTCAAGTACATGTCGAGGTGACTCTCATGCTCTTCTTAGACTTTGAGTAGATTAGGATGTCATCGATGAATACAACCACGGTCTTATCCAACTGCTCTCTGAATAATCTGTTCATCAAATCCATGAAGACTGCAGGTGCATTTGACAAGCCAAAAGGCATAACGTAAACTCATAGTGGCCATACCGTGTTCTGAATGCTGTCTTTTCTATGTCTTGCTCCCTGATGGGTATCTGATGGTAGCCTGATCTCAAATCGATCTTCGAAAACACTTTTGCTCCTCTCAACTGATCAAACAAATCATCAATCCGTGGTGGTAGTGGATATTTGTTCTTCACCGATACTGCATTAAGCTCTCTGTAATCAATACATAAACGAAGGCTTCCATCTTCTTCACAAATAGGACTGGTGCTCCCCAAGGAGATACGCTAGGTCGTATGTATCCCTTGTCCAATAAATCTTTCAGCTGCTCCTTCAGCTCAGCCATCTCTGCTGGTGCCATACGGTACGGTGCCTTAGCTATGGGACCGGTACCTGGTAGTAATTCGATGGAGAACTCTACCTCTCTGGATGGCGGTAAGCCTGGAAGTTCCTTTGGAA
Source organism: Limonium bicolor (assembly GCA_023374045.1). Taxonomy (NCBI): domain Eukaryota; kingdom Viridiplantae; phylum Streptophyta; class Magnoliopsida; order Caryophyllales; family Plumbaginaceae; genus Limonium; species Limonium bicolor. Next base: position 295,623,008 of record CM041781.1, on the reverse strand, counting down.
AAATATCTGGAAATCCGACACCACTGGCATAGCTGGATCAAAATCAGGGTCATGCTCTACATTCTGAACATAACATAGATATACCTCCTTCTGCTTCCTGACGTGCTTGTACATGGACATAGCAGATATAACTTTTATCGATGGTGCCCTAGGGCTCTGACGGTAAGATACTGTCACTCCTGATGGGCTCTTAAGCAACAGTCTGCGCTCTGCACAAAGAATGCGGCCTCTGTGCCGCCCCAGCCAGTCCATCCCGGCTATAACATCGAATCCTAGACCTCTGAACTCAATAAGGTCAATAGGAAATTCCTCCTTAATACTGATAGTGGCTCCTCTATAAAGACGAGTGCAACTGATCTTCTCCTTAGACGGGAGTGCCACCTTAAAATCAGGTAACTCTACTGCGTCTAGCCCCAACTTCCCCGCAAGCGTAGGCGAAACGAAAGTATGTGAGGCTCCGGAGTCGAACAGTACTAATGCATCCACTCCATTAACCGGAAAGGTACCAGTGGATCGCGCCGCCCTTGCTGGCCTCCTCCTCAGTAAGTATACTTAAGGCACCTTCCGTCTCCTTAGCACAACCTAATAACAGAATCTGAGTAAGTACTTTGATATGATGGGGTCTAAAGACATTCACTTTCAAACAATAATGCTTCTGATGAGATGATCTCCTTTCTGAGTCCAAAACAATTACAACACTAATACTTTCTAAAGTCAAACTTAATCTTCCTGGTCTCATGTGAGTGGTGTTTATCACTGTCGAAGGTGCTGTGTTTAGCTTAATCCTTTTAATTCCATGGTATAGCAACCTTGACTTTCCACCCATTATAAAACATCTCCTGAACTCAATATATTTTCTTTGCAAGGTCCACACGCTTCTGCTCGCCATAAAGGAACTCTGCGTCATCTCCAATTGACAAAGATAATACTGGTATCCCTGTTCAAGGGACCCTTTTGTTTCATCATTGTCCTGGTGTAGTCCTAAACGGCCTCCTTCTTCATAGAAGTTGATGATACATAGATCAGCCCTTAGTTGGGAACTGGATCTTCTTCTAGTGTTGAGCTGTATTAACTGCTTGTTCCACAATTGGTAAAAATTCTTCTGGGATTTTTGGTGTGCTCCATCTCCATTTCTTGTATCTGGTAGGTTTTGGTATAAGGATTCCAATCCTTTCCAAGCACATCATTTTCAGCTTCATTTTTGATCCTCCTGGAAATTCTGGAGTGTAGAACCCTCCTGGTCCTGCTCCCAATTCTTGACATTTCTGATGATTGCAATTTGTGTCTCCGGTGTTAGGTATCCTTTGAGTAATATCAAACCTGGTTGGATAACCTTACATTGTTCGTTCCCTGGTTCTTGTACTTTGATAATGTTTTCTTCCAGGGAGGGCGGTGAGGGGATAGGAAAGCATATCTTATAGCTTCCTACGTGGTTTAAATTTTTACTAGTGAGTCTTACTAATTCTTTCCTATCAATTAGGCAATCAAGGCATGCAAGCACTCATTCACATCATCCATTGCTCGATAATAGGTTCACACGGTTTAGAAATACCTGGGTTAGTAGAAGGACCAGCCTCATCTGAGCGGTCCATGACATGCAGGGCGGGTCCCGATGCTGGGCCTTGCCCTACCCCTGAGCCTGGTTTGTTGGTGGAGGGCGAGTATCGCTAGCTCCATTCTTAGGGCCGGTGTTGGCTTTGCTCCCGGGCGGTAGTTCCTGCTCTCCGGGTTTCGGATACACTCGAAGGCACGATGCCCGAGTATCTGACAGTAGCGGCACATGACTTTCTCCCCTTGGCAGTCCACGCCGGGGTGATCCTTTCCGCACTGTTTACAGTTGAAACGGCGGATACTTCTGGCCCGTGTTTGAGCCAGATCCAGAACCTAATACAATCAAGGTCAATTATACATTCCAAGGTACTGAAGTAATCACAAAAGTTCAAATCTAACTGTTGATTAGAGTGCCTACCCTTAGATGGGTAGGTTTTCTGTGAGTTGCTGCTCCGTAGGTTCCTGACTGGGGGTTCCCAGTAGTTTGGTTCCCCTTCCCTTGATAGGACCCCTGTCCTTTCTGATAGGGTTTGTTCCTTTTGTTGGAGTTCCCCTGCTTGGCATCATCGCCACCAGGTCCGTCCTTCCTCTTTTGGGAGCTCAAAGCATCCCTTCTCTTACAAGTGATCTCCACTACGGAGGCAGCATGATAGCATTCCTGAAATCTCAAGGTATTAGTCTCCAATTCTCCCATGACGGGGTATAGTAGGTAATAAAATTTCCAACTGATTTATGTTCATCCCTTTTTACCTGCAAACTGGTGGGGATGATTGGCCCCATCCCAAACTGAAGTCGAGGGCTCAGTCCCCCGTAGAATCGGTCGACCAACACCTGGTCCGAGTATCCTACCGGGTAGTAGTCGGAGTAGTGAAGTAAACTTGCATAATACTCATCAACGGTCATCTTCCCGTCTGCTCCAAGGCATCAAACTCCCTAGTCTTCACCATCCTGGTGTGGGCCGGGTAGTATTTGCCCCTAAGTAGTGCAGTGTAATGTCCCCAAGTAAAAGCTGGGTCATCCAGGTGGTCGGCTTTCACCATGTTCCACCAATCTCTAGCTGCATCCTTCAGATAAAAGGCAGCAAGTCTTACTTTTTCCCTAGCTGGGACTGCAAGCGTCTCGAACGCTGTCTCCATCTCCATGATGTAGGTCTCCAAGTGAGCAGGGTCAGTCTGCCCCTTGAATGCAGTTGGCCTCAGATCAGCCAAACTCTTCACCCAATCTCTCTCTGGGTGGTGGTGGTGGAGGTAGCTGCTGCTGTCCAACCCCCGCCTGTGCGAATGCCTGAGCAATTAAGGTGGCAATGTCTGCCAGCCTGACGGATGGCTCCTCATCGGCCTGTCCACGTCGTCCTCCTCTTCCTGACATCTGCAGGATGTTGAGGTATATTAGACACTGAGGTCACTATCTTGGTCTTGGATAGTAGTCTAAGTAAAACTAACTTAAACTCCTTTCAATACTATCTCTCAACCCTTAACCTAAGTATTAGATATCCTAATCTCGGTGTATCCTTGTATCCAGAGCGTAACTACGCTCTGATACCATTTTTGTAATACCCCAACCCGAAATCCAATAAACTGAACGGCGATCACTCCCAAATAAAATACAACTGCAGCGGAAATAAATACAACAACCGGGCGGTATTACAATGCCGTTGGCCACCCTTGTGACCAACAAGGCTAAGTCCAAATACAATCCTCAAATGTCACGGTCTGGAATACAGATACAACCCGAGATACTAGGAATCAAACTCAAAGTAAATACTGAAATAAAATAATTAACTAATAGTAGACTCCCAAAGCTTGGTCTACCCCACCTACACTCAGTGTGGTGATCTTCTAAACTTCAGGTACCTGAAAAATGGGGGTGCCCCCAAAGGGGCTCAGCAAACAATGCTGGTATGGAAAACGTGCAGCCCATCGTCTACCGGGCCACACCAACTACTTTGTCGAACACATGCAGTTCATTTTTATAAAGCTGTAAACAAGCATAGTCTGATAATAACAAGTATCCATACAAGGACAATAATGTCACATAGAACAAGACACAGAAGGTCGAGTTAGCTGAACTGAAATTCTTTACTGATAGTCGGTCCACACAATGGGACTGACCGTTATAACTGAATATCTGAAATAGTGGAGGTATAGTGACCTCGTTATAGAGAAAGGTTGGGTATAAAAACCCCAGGAGATAACGTAGTTAAACCCTGAACTGAATGGCGTGGGAAATAAGAACCCACTAGAGGAATAAAGTCTTCCTCGAACTGAAGGGCATTTGAATCCCGGAAGGAATAAGTCTTCCTCCCAACTGAATGTTCCGTCGCGACGTAGTAGGAGACGACCTGAGACAGGTACAACTCCGTAGCATGCATGGCCAGATCCAACTGGGCTCCTCATTCTCGAAGTATATATTGTTAAGTGTCATATAAAGACGTTAAACAAAACACAATGTGTATTGTCAATTATCACGTTTAGGATAATGACGTTTGTTATAAAGTGAAGTTAGTGAGAGACTTGAGTACAAGTCCTCGGTATACTGAAACGCAGGTATTTAATCCACTGGTATAGTAGTGTTTGTATGCGTGGGACATACACGTTGTAGTCAGCAACATCACGCACATAAAATAACCACAGTGCAAGAGTAAAACAACAGTTTACATTAATTATCTTGGTCGTTATTTCAAACAACAGATAGCACACAAGCCGGTGTAATCCGTTAGAAAACAGGTTGCAAGAATCCCATACCGTTCACCGTAGACTGTACTGTTTAATTCCCGGTCAACGTCTGGTCAAACAAAGTCCTAGAATAGGATTAACTGAGAGGGTTAATTTATGTTACCCTTATATAATGATTCTATTGGATCTTTTAACAAATCTCGTATTTGTTATTTCATGTGAGGTTTATTTCTTTTAATTACCTCATGATTTAATGTATAACTTATTTGTTATTCCTTTTGATTTATTTATAAATCCTTTAATGTACATATATGTATTCATATGTCATGTACTATATTTGTTGTTTATTTTAATTGTCTAGTGACATAACAACTTATAATTTCTTAACTATATTTATATGTCATACATGACATAAATTCTTATAGTTTTATTATTCTCCTTTTAACCAAAATAAATATTGTTTACTTTTAATTCCTTATAAATATAAGCCATAGTTTAATTCCATAATTCCTTTAATCAAAATTCTTTCTTCTAATTCCTCCAAATATCCATATAGGACCTATATTTATTTAATCTAAATTCTTACTTATATTTCGGTTATTTAAAAACAACCACATAATTCATAAACTTTATATTAAATTCTAATCTTATTATAGAGTTTTAACTTCTTATTTAGCTAAATTACAAAGCCATCCATAATTTTGGTATATAGCTTTTAAATATTATAACTCTCAAAAATTACAACTTAGCCCCTTAAATTCTCGGCTTTAATAATTTATTTCTTATAATTACAATCTAACCACAAAATCTTATAACTTTACATAATGTCATGTAAACTATAGTTTTAATTTTAATTCTCCATAAATGAATATATATATAAATTCTTAAATTACCAAACTAACCCCAAAGTAATTCGGCTTTGTTCAACTTTCCTTAATTACATTTTCACCCCAAAACTTTATAATAGTTCTTAATAACTTATAAACTATAGTCTAAATATTAATTCTTAAAATTTCGAAAGTGAACCTAATAATTCTCTTAATTATGAATTCGCCCACTAATAAATTCTAAACTTTCATAACTTTTATAAATTACATAATAGCCCAAAACTATAAAAGTTTTTAAAGCTTGTTTAAATTATCTAAAATTCATAAACTTAATTCCTAACCTTATATTATTATAATTCCAAATACCCTTAGCTCTCGGTTTTTATATAAACACACTAAACTTTGTAAAAATTACATTTAACCACATAACTTAATTAATTAGCCATTTAAGCTCTAATAAAATATTTTTAACTCACCAAACTTTATGATATAAGTTTATATACCTAAGTAGGTCAAATACCTATTTAACACATAAACATTCGGCCATATTTATTTAGTGACCATATGTATATAAAAGTGGATTTATATGTCATAATAATATACATAAATTCATATGAGTCATATAACTCATGTAAAATTATTGTAATGTCTTATATGATTCTTAGCTAAAATAAAGCATTTTTGCCCTGATAATTCGGCCTTAATTATTTGTAACATAATAAATTTTGTGACACAAAAATGTGTCTTAAGGTAAATATTTTCTAATATGTTATAGATTATATTTTTGGCATATAAACCATATAGTTTCGGTTTATAAACCTAGGAGTGTACATAATTTTTGTACAATTTTTAGAAGCTTAACAAAGCTTATAACATAAAGGTTTACTTAGTAAACTTACTTCTTAACAAAGGTGGTTAAGTGCTTGAACTTCTTCTTGAATCTCCAAGCTTTCTCCAAGGTAATTGATGCTCCACTTCGGTTTATGCAAGTGGTGAAGGAGTTTAGGAGTTAGATCTTGAATAAAGATCTTAAGTAGATTTGTAAGTAGTTTTACAAGATTTACCTTAGCTTTTCTCCTTATATTTCTCACCAAAGGTAGATGAAGAACAACTTTCCTTCATGAAAATGAAGAAGAAAAGAGTCTTAGAAAAGTAGAACTTGGTTACACATAAAAATGTGCTTTAAGGATTTACAAGCATTAAAACTACCTTAAGATAACCTTGAGATGCTCCTTGGTTTAATGTTGGTTTGGACAACCTCCTTGGAGAACTAATTGATGTCGAACACTTGTTGTTAAGCTAGGAAGAGTTTTGCTTCAAGGCTTGACAAGAAATGCTAGGAAATTACCTTAAAGATGAAGATAGAAGTTAAATCTCCATTAATGGACTTAAGAGCTTCAAAGGAAGAAGATGAAGCTAGAAGAGAGAGGAGAGAGCTTACCAAATTCGTAGGTGTGGAGTGCAAGAGGGAAATGAGACCTACTCACGTATAAGGTAAAAGTGCTTAGAATTTGATTTTGTTTTGTAATTTTTAATGTCAAATGACTATACTTTTTCCTTAGTTTATTACATGGTTTATTGGCTCAATAAATGCCCATTCTCTGCATAAAACGGCCATGTGGTGTGTGACAAGGCAAGAGTTGGAAAGAAATGATTGTGAGCTAGAAGACAAGGTAATTTAGGTAAGTTATTCTTTTGATTTTTCTAAGTTAGGCTTGTCTTCTTCCTCCCTTGTAGAGTCACGAATTCAAGGGTCAAATGGGGTGTCTTAATTGACATTGAAGAGCCAAGGACAAGCATGTTAGGTCACATGGAAAAGAAGGAATCTAGAAAAGTGAATTCTAGATCCACTTTTTACTTTTTCTCATTTGTTTTTGTTCTAGCTCACATGGCCTTATTCCATGGCCTAATTTCGACAGCTTGCTGGTCAAATGAGACCTACATACTTAGACATTAAGTAATATAACACATGGGAAGGTGAGTCACCATGTTCTATGCTTTTTATAAACTTTTAATGCAATTTTATACTAGTTTTTGCTCTCAAAATCGGCCCCTATAGAGAGTCTTGTTGACTAGTCACACCAACTGATTTAGAAGGTCATTTTAACCCTTTTAAGATTACCAATTCGTGGCATGTCAAAAACTACAAGGTAATTGCGTAAAACGCATTTTCGTGACACCCGAAGGTGTGTTTTTGTGCTCTAAGGAAATTTTGGGAAACCAATTGTTTTATGAGTTCCAAGTGTTTGTAAACACTTATTATAGTAAATAAACATATACTAAGATGTTACATTGAGTTATATGGGGTTATATCAACCCGTGACATAATTTACGGGCCATCGGGACACTCCCGGGCCAAAAAGGAGCGCTAAGAAATCCTCCTGTGGTTTTTGCTGAATTTTGAGAAACCACTTCGTGGGTTCTTTAGAATGGTAAATAATGATGTTAGGAACTCTAGGAATTAATTTTATAGGAGTTCGTGCCACCTCGGCACTCCTCCGGACTTTCATGCTTTAAGGAGCGGGCGTGAGCACTCCCGAGCATTTTGCGTATTTGACTGAATATAGCTTAGGGAATATATTTGTATATTCATATAATAATTGTATGACCATTTAATTTGAATATTAGAGGTCATACAAGGTCATGTTGACCATATGCTTCTAAGGCGTTTTAGCGTTTATGGTGAAACGACTGTTTTTACGTAACGTTTCATGCATGGGTTTGCATGCGTACGTGAAATGATTTATATTTGGATTATATTCCAATAAATAATGATTAAATAATATTATTTAGATTTGGGTATTTCAACAAATGGGGTAGATTCTTGAGTAAAAAAGGTACCTAAAATCAGCATTTTTACCTTAAAAGTTTCATCTTTTACCATAGTATAAATGTACCAATTAAATGCTGGAACCTATTACACATATTAGTATGGTCTTAGTACAATATAATGTGACAGGAATTAAAGCAAAAATCAGTCTCAATTGATCTCCATTGCAGGCGTTAAAATGGGTCATATTTGGCTAGTTTTTAGCCAAAAATATGTCTTAGTAGATAAGGACTCATTCAGCATATGTTACATGATAAAGTATCAAATAAATACTGTCAATTGAACCCTCATCCACGTATAACCTGCAAGAGATAAGCAAGGAGGATTAGTGTATGACAAAGAATGAAAATAAAAATGCTAAAATTAAAGCTAGATTAAAATAATGTAAGGTGGTGACTAGATAAGCAAGCAGCCCATGTGCTGTCTTCTATGTAGCCGATTTCTATACATAAACAAGGGGAATTATTGCTGTGCTTTAGTCTAAATAATACACTACCTAACTATGTCTAATCCCTTGCCTAATATTGACAAAATCAATTGTCTCCAAACAGCTCACATGTCCGATATCAAGCATAGAAAAGAAGTCTAGTTGCTGTACAATAATTAGACTAAGACATCAACTAATTAGCTAGCATGTTCCATGGTCAAAAATCAAACAAAAATCAGTGGACATCTACATCCAATACAACCGAGAATCATAAGGAGAAAAGAGGAAGATTAGCATGTTAATTGCCTTAGAAAAATCAAAAGAGATACCTACCTATCTTACCATTTGTCTTCTAGTTTTAATTGTCAAACAAAGACCTCAATTAGCTCTTGTCTATAACCGAAAAGAAGCACCAATAATGAGTGACTTTAGTAATCAATAATGAGATCAAATAATCAAAACAAATCATAGAATAATGATAATAATTTCCAAGTTGATTCCCTTCATTCTTTCCTTATGTCCATACGTGAGCTCTCATTTCCTTCTTGCCTTCACTTCAGCCGAATGGTAAGCACCCTCTTCTCCTCTCTTTTCTTCTTCCATTGTTAGCTAATTCCTTAGAGCTCTAAGCTCCATTAATGGTGAATTAACTCCTAACACCATTTCTATGTAAATTCCTAGTTAAATCTACTAAGTCTTGAAGCAAGAAATCATCCTAGCAAACCTACAAGAAATCGCCAAGCATTAGTGTTCCAAGGAGGTTCCTAGATTCAACAACAACACAAGGAACAACAAGATCAAGTTAAGGTATATTTCCATGTTGAAAAATCTTAAGTAATTACCTAAACCATTTTCGAAAATAAGGAACTTCTAAATCTATATTCTCTTCATTATTTCATGAAGGAAATTTGGATCTACAATCATCACAAGGTGTATCAAAAATACCTTGATAAATTCCTAAGGTAAACTCTTGTAAAACTACTTCAAATCTTATTTATAAATTCTTGTTAGAAGTCTAACAAATGGATCTCCTAAATATTTATAAGGAGGTCGAATTCTCTTCATCAAAATAGCATTTGGAGAACTTGGAATTCAAGGAGAAATCAAGTACAAGAATTGTCTTTATTTAAGGAGTAAGTTTATATAATTAAGGTTTATTAAGTTTAAGCTTGATTTAAGCTTCAAACCTTGGTATAAAAATTATGTATAACCATTACATAATTAAGGCCAAAATATTGGGTTATATTGTCAGAAATAATTTATAACATATAAGGTAAGATTATTACCTTAAGGTATAAATATGTGTCACAAAAATTAGTTAGGATGCATATAAATATAAACCGAATTATCTAAGGTTTATTTGTTCTATTTTGAGATTATAATCATTCTAAGTCATTAGCATAATTTTTAGAGGTGTTATATGGCTTATAAACATTTATATGTATTTATTATAAGGTTTAAATCAAGTTTTAAAACCATATGGTAAAAGAAAATTGAAGCCGAGAGCTTAATGTATAATTTGGGTGATTTTCGAAATATATAAGTGTATTAGCTTATATTATAAATTTTGGGATTATTAAAAATAGTTACAAGTAAAATGGCTAGTTTAATAAGTTATGTGGTTAAAATGTAAATTTTGAAAAGTTTGGTGTATTAAATGGGATTACCAAGAGTTAAGGAGTATATTGGCATAATTATGGTATAATATAAGGTAGGAATTAATATTATGAATTTTACTGAATTTAAGTAGGTGGCTAAGTGTTAAAATAACATTTTATAAAGTTTTAGGACTATTTTGTGAATATTAGAAACTATGGTGTTTAACCGAGAGTTACTTAGTTTATTAGTATATTAAATATTATCATTTAAGTCTTGGTCAAAGTGTTGACCAAAAAGTTTGGGTTAAATGATTTTGACATAAAATTAAAGTTTATAAAAGTTTAAGGGTGAATATGTAAATTATAAAAGAAATATGTGAAATCAAATTTAAAAGGGAGCGAATTGGTGGTTTTCGAAATATAAGTGCCCATTTGGTATTTTTAAAAAAATTAAGTATTAAGACTATAGTTTTATAGTTAATATGTAACTTATTAAAGCGTTGGG